>SSNP01000094.1:125214-588550 GCA_006937955.1 Pachypanchax playfairii | reverse complement strand
CAACAACGCGCAGAGAACGCTTTTGCAAGAAGAAAGAAAAACAAAACCAAGAAAATGTCTCGACAGGTGAGTATTATTGTCATCTTTGCGCTCCTAAGGGTGGCGTTGCTAACAACGGCAAGGGCTTCATGCTTGTATTTATGTACGTGAGTGTGAGTGCCGTAAAGCAGGTTTGTTCTCGCGAGATTAGTCGGGTCCGATCCACTGAAAGTTGCAAGTGCTGCTTTCAGGACACAGACCCCGGAGGGAGGGGAGGGATCCACGAATCACCCCGCCAAGTCCTTGTTTACCCCCACAGGGACTCTAGAAAACATTTATTGAGGTGAAAAAACTTACTTAGTTCTGCTTTAAGAATTCTGTTACAACACATTCTGAGGATGTGTGCTAGCTGTTGATGTCATACATAAGGATGACCTTGACTGTATCAATACAAAAAAAAAAATAAAACTCATTACAGATGCTAAAGAAAAAAAAATCAGTTTATTAGAATCTTGCTTCTGGGTTGAACATTTGTAATATCTAGTATATATATTGTTTATATTATTTTATTTTGCTACCTGCAGTTTCAAAAATGGTGCTTAGATTTTTTAAGTACGTGCTTGTTCTTAAATGTCATCTTAATGTGGTGAGAAGTTTGTGTACTTGTAGCTATGTTGTCAGGGGTATCGGTCCCTGGTAGGGTCTCCCATGCTAAACTGGCCACAGAGTAGGAACTAAACTAATAGTTATACTAAGTGTGACCTTTGTGAGGAACAACCATCTGGGTCAGAACTGAAGACATTTGTTTTGAACCTTTAATAATTCAAATTTAAAGATTTTTCTCAAAAATAAAAAGTATACCTTTCGACGTGTCCCTTTCAGGTAAATGAAACATGTCGAAACATTCACCATAAAAACTTGGAACAGTTCACCTGTCTTTATAAAAATTTTATTTAAAAATTAACACACATAAAAATGCAGCATCATTAGTGTCAGAAATAATTGCCCACAGTAATTTTCATGTAGCCTCATCAGTCAAGTAGCTGGAAATAATTAATTCCATCTGTCCAGGATCGGAAGTGGTTCCCATATTTGATGTGCAAGCTTCAGTAATGGAGCAGAGGCCCAGAGGAGAGTCAGGCTCAATGAGCCCCAGCTCCACATGGCTGCATTTAATTAGGAGGGATGCAGAAAAGGATGTGAGGGTGGTTCTTATGTTAACCGGTCCCCTCTTTAATCAGGGCTAATTTCCAGTCATTTTTGCATCACATGAATACTGAATGCAGGGCGTTGTATGATGCTGAAGCCTTTTCTCTGTTACCTTTGAATGGTGGGAATCTCTCCACAATGAACAAGGAAAGCTCAGACGTTTGAACATGGCAGAGATGTAATGGCAGCAAGTTCAAGAAATTGAGAAAAAATCTTTTTACTCTAAGTGACTAGTATATTGTGGAAGAATACAGTATATGTGAATTTGGTGTTCTGTCATGGGTCTGCCTTACGGAAAAGCTAAAAGTACTGTAGCAAGTGTCAATCTTATTTTGTATCATACATTTGATTTAGAACCAATATGCATGAGACAAAAAAACACAAATGTATTTTGATTGTAGAGAGCGATAATAGGCATCTGCATGAAATTAAAGTTGGATTTCAAAGAAGAGATTAATTGAACATTGTAGCATTAATTTAGGCATAATTATAACCACTGTAAAGTGCCTTACTTTTCACCTTTGTTATGAACTGATCCGTTCGAAACAAAGATGAAAACATTGAACTGATTCTCGTTTTTTTTTTCTTGTATTTGTTCACTTTTTGGGAAGGATGCCATGATTTCTTTAGGTTAAGTACAAGTTACCTCAGGGCTGCTTCTTTTACTCTTTGCTGCTGGTCGTTGTTAAATTGCAATTGCTTGTGTTGAAAACTTGGCAACCTTGCGGTCTCACATGTGATTCGCTATGGAACCAGGAAGTATGGACATGGAATAGTTAATGTAAACAATGATTCTGTCCCAGAAGAGTGCTTTTAAAATGACAAAAACTGGCAACCAAGTACTGATTCAACCTTCAAAAATCAGAGACAAGACAGCTACTGTTTTTAACAGTTTGCTTTCCTAGTTGGAAAGGCCACACTGAACATACCATGAATACATGGCATGAATCTATTCATCTATCTATTCACTACGTTTGTGTGTTTGGTGCACATCATTTATCGCTCCTCATACCCATCACAAATACTGGAACAGCTCAGATACTTCAAGAGAACACCAACCCCCACACACTTCCAAGACAACACACTGTACCTGTTTATTAACTGGGTTGTTCCAGATTTTTCATAATTCCCACTCAAATATCAGTTTAATCCAGGGCTGCTGGCTGTTCAGCAGGCAGCAGCCACAAACGCCCCAATTCATGCCGTAAAGATTCTGCTGCTCGAATCTAAATGTATAGCTCTGCTTTATATGTGAAATACCTCCACTCCATATGCATACCCTGGAATGAAGAAACAAACTACATCAGATCTGTACACATGCATACAAAGGCAATGATCAATCAAACACAGAAACAAGGAAGGAATTTTGTCATTTTCTTACACGCACATGCGCGCGCACACACACACAAACCTGCACATCAATATTGACAATCCTGATGCAGAACTGGTATATAGTGAAAATTGATAATGCAATCATAGTATTCCAATATTTATTTTAAGATTTATTAAACATTTTATATGGTTTTTACTTTTTTCTTGTTTTATATTTTATAGTGGGGTATATATAAAGAAGTAACTTTTACTCCGATTTACTTATCAGACTAAAACAACTGTGACTTTTTGCTATTAAGAGATGCCAGTGCTGCCAACTTACCAACGTTCTTGCCATGTTTTGTGACTTTTTGGGCCCCTCAAGTGACTCTTTCACAAAAAAGGGGGTAGTGACAAATCTCGCAACTTTTTCAGAAATTTCTTGGGGACTTTCAGCGTCTTGGATGTGAAAAGACATACTAACTCCTAATGAGCAAGGGGTGCTGCCTTGGGCTTCTTCCTCACCTGACTTAAAGCCCTAACAGGCAGCCCAGTTCCTGTGCAGAAGTCCCTCCCAGCTGCAGTCTGAGCAGAAGTTATTTACCCTTCTTCATCCAGTCTTCCAATAAATAGTAAATGTGCAAAGCCAATGCTGATTGTTTCCACACAGGCTGACATTCAATTTAAGTAACTTTTGTTAAATGTCTTTTTTCAGTTGGAATTATGACAAACAAACAAGTTAACCGAAGATAACTAATTTAGGCCATTTTTAATCACTTTTTCCTCTTGCATGATGGCATTTCTCTCTCAAACAGAATCAATTACTATTAGCTACATGCACATGATTAGTTATGCAAATTAGGCAATGGCATCTCTTAGCAACTTTTAGAACAGACAATAGCTAGTTTCCCTTCTAAAAAATTTGGAAAATTGGAGAGACAGAGTTGCAGTTTAATAATCAGCAAAGTCATAAATACATGCAGCCTGAAGTTTAGACTGTTATGCTCTGAAAATGTTACAATGCGAGGGAGACAAATGTCTGAGGCAACGACATGCTAACATCTTTTGTTTTGCTATTTTAAACTGGTAAACCAATGTGCAAGAATGAGTCAGCGATGTTTAGTAGTCAGTGATTCATGATCATTGTTGCTGACGAAAAACACAAAGCTAATGGTCTTTACATCAACGCTTCCCATCTCAGCTACTTTGTGATTACTCACAATAGATAGATAATTAGACATAAATGCTGGAGATGATTAAAATATGACGCAGGATTTTATCACCTTCTATTTCATATGTAAAGAGCGTAACGTTCCAGGAAAACAGACTATTTGATGTTGAAGCCACAAAGGATCCTTATTTAATGCCGAATCATTAAACAGTTCAACAGAAATACACCAAAACATCATTACAGACATGCAGAGCAGCTCTGTGGCACTTTAATCCTTTTATGCTTAACAGTCACTACAGTTAGCAGCAATTCAAGAGCTGCTTTTATTATATATGTATGAATATTTTTGGTTTATTTACACAGAAGACACAACACTGGACTTCAGTGTGTAACTCTTTAGACTGTCATCCACTGGCAGTGCATGTGTACTGTCATAGTAGTATGAGGATAATGTTGTAGTGCCATAATTACATGTGTTTATCAATTACTGTATGTTTCATAGTCAAAATGACTCCCTCAAATCCATCTTTTAAAAAACTAAAATAAATCTCTAACATTTTGCATGACATCATCAATATATAGAAATATTATTTCACTAAATCAGAAATTATTATTATTTTTTTTTTACATTACATCAACCTAAAATTTTGTTTGTACAGACAGACTGTTTTCATTTAGACAAGCAAACTACAACCCTTTTCAACATCACACTATCTATCTCCTATTCAGATATAATATGTCGTCCATTTTCATTGATTCAAAATGGTATTTTTTTTTAATCATTTACTTTACTTTATTTATTTAATGAAAACAAAAAGAACTCATGAAGCCCAATTCAAGACCTACTCTGCTTTTTGGAACCATCTATCTAATCTAATGCGATTCTGTGTGCAGTCATGTGAACAGTGTTGGGAACATTACTTTAAAAAAGTAATTAGTTATAGTTACTCACTACTTGTTCCAAAAAGTAATTGCGTTTGTAACTAAATTACTCTACAAAAAAGTAACTAGTTACCTGAGAAAGTAACTGGCTGCTTTACTAAAAAAAAAATTATTGTACTATGCAAATAAGACTTAGTAGCAAAACTGATTCTTATTCAACACATGGTCTGTCAGCACCGGGGATCAAACCCTGTCCTTTGAATGAGAGGTGAGTGCACTCCTGTTAGACTACGATGACTGGCATATTTTCCAAGCCACCCAAACGTCCACATAACCATGTGATTGTGTGTAGCTACATTACGCAGTTTTTTTTAAATTGATTTATAGTAACGAAATTGTATTTAACATAACGGCATTGTAACATTGGAAATTGTAATTAAATAGATTATTCCAATACTGAAAATTCAACCACGTTGCGTAACGCCATCACTTTAAATGGTGTTATTCCAAACACTGTATGTGAAGTTTGTTTTGTCTGTATGTCTTGTTTTTTTTTTCTGAAAGGAAAATCTGGAAAACTGAGCTGATTAAGGGACGGGATAACTGTCAACGTAAGCTTATTGTTATTAACAGAATATCCATAATGCCCTGATGCTGTATTATGGATGAGAGTAACACCAGATTTGTAAATAAAAATGACAGCCACTGATGTTATTAAGGTGATGAGTCTAAACATTTCTGGCACCAACAGGCTCAGTTTTAAAAAGCAGCAATAGTTCTAAATTAAACAGTCAAAATGTTGCACTGACAAGTCCCCAAAAATTAATATATAATATAAAGTCTAAAAAAGAAGCATATTTAGTGACGTGACTGTGTTAACTGGCACACCTGGGAGCCAATAAAAAATAAATAATTTGAAAGACACGTTTAGGAGAAAAGTCACGAGTTCATCCACTGGTGGACTAAAGATGCATGAGTCATTGCAAATGCATTAAACACCCAGGGCATACATTTATTTTTTAAATCAGTTTTGACCAAAGCAATGGTGAAAATACAGATCATAGATAATATCATTTATCTGGATCAAATTTACACAGTTCTTGTCACATAATTTGTGAGATCAGAACATATAAAAAAGACATAGGTTATTTCACAACAAGTTGTGCTTCTTTGCATATCTTACAAACTTCTTTCTACTTTTTTAAATTCTGCCTAGCTACATTAAACTGTCACTGATTACTACAGCTTTTAGCCTGAGTGTCACAGAACAAAGCATTGACCCAGAACTAACAAGATGAGATCTCTTTTTACTTTTGCTGTTAAACACAACAAGCATTCCTTGCTATTAACAAGAATTTAACCTGATGGACACAGTGGTCTCTCTTCCCTTTACATTTTGTATTCTTACTATTGGTTCTGTAACATAAACACTTTTACCACCCTTAAGAATAAAAGAGTCACATCTGGGAATGAGTCAAAGGGACCATATAGATAGATAAAGCATGACGCTTAAGGCTTGTAGCTGTCCACTCAGTTTATTAGGTCAATCTGAGTTGAGTGCAACTGAAGTGATCACTTGTGACACACCGAGCAACAAACCCTTCACTAGAATTTTCTAAAAGCGGTCAAAAAATACATCTGTGATTATGAAGAGGACATAATGTGTTCTGACACAATTCTGTAAAGATTTGTTTGTGCATGTTGCTTTTTGAGACGTACATAAGCGATGGCAGCAGGCTGCACTGATTACAGAGCAATTTCAGAGCTAAATGTGCTCCGTGGCTCACGGGTCAGAGAAGCAATCTCTTGGTTGAAATCTGAGACTTGTTTTTTGCAGCATATGAATATTCAAAAATCCATGTCAGTGACACAGACGTTGATATACACTTTAGTTCTTTACTCCCAAATGGTCACAATGGGGACAGCATCAGTGCAAGTGAATAAAAAAATATTATCTTACCTGTAGGAAAATATGTGCAGCATGCAGATGAATCAGGAGGAAGACATATGTACCAGATGTTCCAACAGATCACAGAGACATAAGAGAAAAGAAAGAACTTTGTTAGACAAGATTATAATTGTATAAGTGTGATAATACAGTATATACACAAGTCCCTAACCATGTAGACTGCAAAATAAAAAATAAATCCATCCATTCATTTTGCAAACCTACATGTGCCTGTGCAGGGTCAAATCAAGATCAGACATAGAAAAGTACTCCATGTGCTTTAAAGGTAAATCTAAGAAAGTTGTGGTGATTTTTTTATTTCTTAAGACTCAGAAAGGTTGGGCATAAATTCATACTGGCTTTCTGTCATCTGATAAACAGTGTTGTATTATAATTGCATGCAGAGGTCAGACTCCATTGCCTCTGGAGGTTTTACCCTGAACTACCTATAGAGCTAAAAATAGAAACGTTCTATCACACCTTTGGTACAGAACTTAGAAAATCTAAAGAAAATTAGCTGGTGCCATTGTTAAAGCATTCCACTGCCTAAACTATAAGTGCAATGCAAAAAACAAAAACAAGAGCATGCAGGAGCATGTTCAGCCTCCTCTCGCTCATTGAGTATATCTTTTCTACTTCTTCCATTTCTCATTGGAGAAACCCTTGCCCCCCCACCTTCACTGCCATGGGGCCTCTCAAAGAGACAGATGACTGCTGTAGATGGATGGCAGCATCGTCTGTCTGCCGCTGATGATTTCATGTGTCAGTAAGGTAAGGTCTGTGATGGATCTGTGCTGTAGTAGGGACAGATATTGAGCTGGTGAGAGGGCATTGTCTCAATATTATAGGGTAAAATGACAAGAGTTGGTTTGGGAAGATGGAGACCTTTAAAACTAGGTTTGTTTTTGGACGAAGTCACGTAACCTTCATTCAGTAAATCAGACAAGCACCAACTGCAAAACAAGATGGTCCAACCAACATTAATTTACAAATTAAACTACACGATCCAGAAATTAGGACAGTCACACTAACCTTTGGAATTTGTAAGTACACAACTAAAGTTGATAATAGATGCAATTAAGCACCTGCATTCGCTGATGTATGAATTTATAAAGTATGGCCCTGTCCTAATACTTCCACCCTTGTGCACTTCAATTGAATGTTCCCGATGAGGGGTGTGAGTGCGTAGGGTGTCCAAAGAAGAATGGTGCACTTGGCCCTGCTTCTTTTGCACCCTCACTTTGCTGAAGCCTGCATCGGTGAGTACTTCAACAAAGGGTATTGCCCACAATGCATTGCTGTGAGTGAATTCCAACAGAAGAAGGTGGAGAAATGGCTGGACCATCTGGACCATAAAATGTTTCCTCAAGTGTAGAATCCAAATAATCGATATTTTATTATTGTCTAGATTTGTAATTACAATCAAACCCTTCTCTGTTGCAAAGATGTATCACCTATCTGATGAAAAATATAGTTAATTAATGATGGTACTGGTATGTATTTTTAAACATGATATACTAACAATTTGATAACTTATTCTGTCTTATACACCTCCTTCGGTTTCTGCGCTTCATTCTCCTCAAAATGATTGTTTGAGTTTTAAAATCATTTCAAGCATCAAATTAGCGCAAGCAGCGACTGGCACGGCCGTTTTGATTGTCATGGAGATACAACGCTGTGGCACAGGTTGTTAACATAATCCTCGCTATACCAATACTGCAATTATTTGTGCACTTGTTTACTATGCACTTGAACCATTATGTGCACTTCTACTTAGTGCACTTCATGGAGGACCATAGGTTGCAGTGTGGGTACTGAGCCAGGGCCCATGTGGAGATTCTCAGTCATCCAGGATATATTCTAATCCAAAAAAAAAGGATTAGTTTTTATAAGGTTTTCTAATATCCTGGCTCAACAAAAACAAAATGTTTGGATTCAAACAGCAAAATAAAAGACTAGTAATCAGATGTGGTTAAGAATTATACTTCCTTTGCACATAAATATTTAAAGAGGCCCTTCCATTAAAAATGTTTTTTTCTAAGGTTTCTGTTGGATATTTTAGCTCCACAGGTGTTCTTACCTTCATAGTGGGTGTGAAAACAGGTCAACAACTTCTATCTCTCTTTAATCTCTCAAACTACGCAGGTGGCGATAAAACCCGATTTCTCCCGAGTTTGAACGGCCTGTAAAAGCTGTTAGCATAAACACGTATCAAACTGGAAGAGACTATGTGCGCTGTTGCCATGCACAGTGGGGAAGCAAACAGTATTCTTTGCTCTCATAGGCTAGTTTGTTGACTAATCTGAGTCCAGCAAATTCACATAATGAATATTTATGAGTTGCAGCCCAAAGCCAACCGAATCTTCACGCAGACAAATTGAAAGGGCTGTTAATCAGTGTTTCTTAAGATTTTTTTTAGATATAAAATGTTTCATATGACAGGTTAATACTTCAGAAATAACCACAAAGTCATGAAATTTGTGTGAAATGGCCTCTTTAAAAATGCTGACATTGAACATGTTTATTAAAATGTGGTTCTCATCAAAACAGTATCCCATATAAATACAGAACTATTTAAAAGTCAGGCCGTGGGAAAATTATTCCTATTACATCAACTAAACAAATACATGCTACAAGAAGGAGAGATTACCTGATTCACTTCAGTTAACAGCTGCTCAAGACCACGAGAGACTTGTGAAAAGGTTACTTCCTCTGACAGACTGAATGGGGAAGGTTAATGAGAAGGCCACTGAATGCTGTACCAAATAGATGGCATTTGATTAACTGGGAATTTACACTGAAAGGTTCTCTACATCTAATACATTTCCTTTGTCCAAAGGTCTTTGGTAATGGTATTTGAAGACTTCAGAGATTTAAGTGTGAACATTTCAGGTTTTTGATGTTTTTATTGTTAAATAATTCCAATGAGAAAATAAATAAAAATACATTTTTATCACTCTGAATTATTCAATCATATTTTCAATGGTGTAAACTGTTTTTAGAGATCTATAAGGACATTTTAAACCATTTAAACATGTAATATCCCTTTTTCCAGCTCCGATTTTGTATTTTACACCATTTCAATTTGATATCAAGAACTGAAAATCTCTTTTTTTGTCTGTACATGGTCTCAGATGATCATTTCACAAAGACATTATCTTATTGTGTTCAAAGGCAGATGAGGTTTGAACTGAACTTTGTCCAGAAAGAGATTATATTAGAGAGAATGTGCTGTATGCCTAGATGTGTGGCTCACTGGATTAAGTTGTTGAAATCTAAAATTTCAGGAACATATTTAAGTGAAATCCAAGAAAACTAAAACATTTCTGTTATAAGTCCTAAGTTGTGATTATTTTAAGTGTATAACTCAATTTCAAATATTGTTCAGGGTTGATTTTGTCCATTCTCAGGGTCTGAATCCACCATGTTATCTTAATCATCAGCCACTAAGTTATAATTTTTGATCAACGACATTTCATCAGCATTTGAATCTGTCGATGACTCTTTGTCACAGCTTTATGAAACTGACAAGAAGTGTTTAAATTTCATTCAATCTGGAATGATAAAGCAGAGTGATCTGGAGCAAATATCAGAACAAAACCACACAAACACAGGGTATCCCAATCAATCTGTCTGACAACCTCTGCCAGGCATTATCGGAATGGGAAAAAAAAACAAGGGGAAAATCAATAGGCCAGAAACTGCCTTGCAAAAGCAGCTGCTTTAAAATCACACATCGTTTCCATGAGAGGAAAGACGTTAAATAAAATGAAGGGCTTGATGTTAGAACACAACACATAGGTGCTTGTTGTTCTAGTCATGAAAGAACATTTCTTGTAGTGCATATGTAGGTCGTTTACTTCATTTAACCAGCACAATTGCTCGAGTTGCTGGCTTAAAAAAATAGATGTCTTCCTCCACACAGCAGAGCATACAGGCTTAAATAAAAGTCAATGGGAGGTGTGAAGAGAGCAATTACAGCATGTTTTCCCAAATGCCCACTTCAAGATATTTTGTGGAAAACCGTGTCCTTTTGAGCTGAGTGGAATATCTACACTACTGCCAGAGTCCCAAGGACATATGGCTTGTGGACATAGCAAGATTTTTTTGAGCATCTGTAAATTGCTTTGCCTTTTATGTGATATCAATCAACAGATTGAACTGTTTTATATACCTTGAGCGCAGGGGACAGAATGAAAAGAGACCTGTGAAGAGATTAAAAATGCTGCTTGAAAGTCTGAAGTCTTTTACATTTTTATACCACATGACCTACAAGACCAGATGATTCACACAGCGGATAAAAGAAGAAGTCATTGAGTTATTAAAAAAAGGATCCAATCCCTGATATCTGGGAGTGGCGAGTCAATCAGAGCCCCTGGATAACAAAAGTTAACTTTACTATCAACAAGGAGTCAGGAGTGAAGGGTTCATCCATTTTGGTGTAAGAATCAGGGCTAGTCACATTCTTATCTTCAGGAGTGATTTACAATTAATAGAAGAGTATCCTGACTTCCATACATAAAACTCCTAACAAGAGCAATTTATAATGTTTTTTTCTTTTTTTTTTTTTTTTAACCACAAATACATGTAAGAGCAAATACATAAAAGTAGATTATGCATTTATTTACCCTAAAGAAGTGATTGTTCTGTGAAAGATGCTGCACAGTAGCTTTTGTCAGCAAGACTAAGTTACGGTACTTTTGCAATACCACTGAAAACGTTTCCGGGTACTCATCAGTATTTTCCACTATCTAACAATTATTTTTCAACAATCTGCTCTCAAGACTCCAGAGTAGTTTGCAGCGCAAAATCAACTTTTTCTTCTTCTTTTTTATAAGCAGAGGGTCTGATGGTGCAGCTTTAACAGATGGCTTGAAAGGAAACAGTTCTACAACACAGCCCTAAAGAAGATTTGCAACATCTTGCCAGAAATGTTGAAAAAAGTTCAAGTCTTACAACACCAACAACTGCTTTGTTCCTTCTTGTAAACAGCTCCTTGATGCTTTATAGTTTAGTGTGTGGCCCAGGGAAACATCCAGGTTTCTGTAGTCCTTTACCACCTCCACCTCTTCACACAGAACAGAAATAGAGTTTATCTTACTCCTACACCTCCTTAATTCCAACATCCTTTTCTTTGTCTCGTTTATATTCAAGCCGAGGTGAAAGTTGCCACAACAAAATAGGCCCTGTTCGCCAATGATACACCTACAACTGCAGTTAACTTTGTTTTTTTACTGCTAAAGAAAACAAGTTACTCTGGAAATGTAAAGGAAGAAGAGAAACTGTGATAGCATGATTTTATTTTGACATTTTTGGGGTCTAAACATAGCACTAAGCTATGCACAAGGTCATTTTTGAGGGCTTGTCACGAAGCCAACTTGTCAGTTGGCTTTCCATTTAGATTAATGTAGACAACAAAAGTAACTAATATGGTTTACATAATATAAAACTCAAAAGAAAAGACAAAAAGACCCTGCTTCAGCACACCTGCTGCAGATGAACAGGTCGTTAACAGGCTTCTACAGGACTTGCTGACAGGTTGCAGATTTGAATCAGGTGTGTTGAAGCAGGGGAACATCTAAAATGTACAGGATAGTGGCTCGAGGACTGGCGTTGGCCACCTGTGGAGCTCTAGAGATGATCTATTAGATGTATTTTTTTTTTAATAAATACAATACAGGGAAAAACAAAACAAACAAAAACTAAGTTAAACTGAAGGATATAGAATTTTAAATAAACTCAACAACAGCTTGGCTACAGCTACACCATACAGATCAACCAGCATGATGCAGGTACACTCTGATTCTGTGACCCTTTGAATATGATGGAGTGTAAAACCCTGGAAAATACCAGCCAGTTCAAGTACTTCCCTAATGAGATAATGACATCCTCTACAGACCTGACATTAAATACAGACGTATGTGTTTGCCCTTTTCAGGCTTCACAAAAAGCAGCAGGTTGATTAAAAATTTAAATAAAACTTCATTGGGGATTTTTATCATAACTCATGGGACAAACTTTCACTATATGTCTTATGAAATATTTGACTTTGCCTCTAGTTTTAACACGTGACGACATAAGAAGCACTAAAGGCTTAAAGATAAGGTTAATTCAAATAGAAAATAAAAATAAAATGTAGCCCACAGAGTACCTACAGCAGAAAGCTGACAAAAGACTTGGTCACAAACGTTCTCACGAATGATGGTTTATAAGAATCTCCCAGTTCCAACAAGATCTGGAATGCGTTGACTTTGTGGAGGCGGGCAAAATTTCTGCCTACATTCATTGGAAGTTGGTAAGGCTGCTACTCAATTTGCAAGAGCAACATGAGGCATTCTAAAGACAATGAGGTGATTTTCTGCTTCTTGCTGGCATTTGAGAGGCCATTTCATACACATTTCAGGACTTTGTGTTTATTTCTTAAGTATTAATCAGTAATATCAAACATTTTATATTTTATATCTAAAAACATCAGGAAACACTTATTAACAGACCATTCAATCTGTCTGCGTTAAAATTCGGGTGGTTCCGGCTCCTTCCGTCAGGCTGCTTCGTGAGCAGCTCATTCATATTCATTGTTTGAATTTGCTGGACTCTGATTGGCTAACAAACTAGCCTATGAGAGCAAAGAATACTGTTTCCTGCCCCGCTGCAAATGGCAAAGTCAGACATTGTGTCTTTCTGTTTGCTACGTTATGCTACAGCTTTTAGCTAGCAGCATGCTAGGCGTGGTTTCAACTGCGGGAGCTCCCGAAAACTAACGAACAAAGGAGTTGTCACGAAACAGATACAGGCCGTTCGGACTCAGGACAACTCGGGTTTTATCGCCACCTGCGTAGTTTGAGAGATTAAAACTGAAAGAGAAGTTGTTGACCTGTTTTCACACCCACTATGAAGGTAAGAACACCTGTGGAGCTAAAATATTCAACAGAAACCTCAGAAAAACCGTTTTTAATGGAAGGGCCTCTAAGTTATTAGTAAGTGAGCCACAACACTTTCCTCATGTATACTCATGCTGCAAGCAGACCAGAGGAAGGTGTCAAGGCACCCTCATATGATCCTCACTGCAAGTTTAAATAATTATTACTTATATCTCACAGCTTTAGGCACATTTTGTTGGGGAATATAAGTGGTGGAGGTCTGTTAACTGGAAATTCTGAGTGTTGATCATTACATCTGCTTGGAAATTTGAGGAAAAGTTTGCCATTTTCAAGATGGCAACAATACCAAGAGGACTCCAGCTGCTTATTCTACAATGATACGATAAAGAGGAAGAAGATCTAGTAGCTGTAGCTTTTTTTCTGAATTGTAGGAAGACCTGAAAGAAAGACAGCCATGTTGGTGGGTGCAGCCAATTGGTCCAGAGGTGGCACCACATTCTGTGTTTTTTCACTTTTTGGTGCTATGAATTAGAACTCCCAATTTTGCTGCCACACCAGCTCCTATTTATTATTAGAAGGATGTTATTTTGTCTTAGAGTTCCCTAGTTTGCTTGCAATTGAGTCTGTTTCACAACACTCCACATTACAGTAAGGTCGAACTTTATTGATATGGCACGTTTCAAGTTGTTTTACAATCAATGAAATTAAAAGCAACAGCACATTGAAAATAATTTAAATAAACGCATGAGGCAGACACCTGTCTACTTTTAAGGATAAGAGTCTTTGCTTTTCACTGTCACTGGCATATTCAAGGTGAAAGATCGTATTCAAAAGAAAATTCTAGAAAAGCACTCAGAGAGCGCAGACCTCCGCCAAGCGGACATATTGTAGAAGGTATTATGTCCGTACCCTTAAAAAAATTCCTGGATCCAGACGGTAATCCGGATCACCTCCGAAATCTAACTAATTCTTCCTTTGGTCATTTCCGACCTTTCCTGAAAATTTCAGCAAAATCCATCCCTTCGTTTTTGAGTTATCCTTCAAACAGACAGACAGACCCTGATGCAAAACATTACCTCCTTGGCGAAGGTAATGAATATGACAACATATTATTGAACTATTTGTTTATAACTGGCTTTGAATCTGGTCATTTTAGTAAGAATTTTACTTGTTGTTCATGTATAGTGCCTGAATTGACTTTGTTATGAGTTGGAACTACATAATTGATCTAATTTAAATTGAATTTAATTGAAATTAAGCTTTTTAACCTTGTTGCCATATCCATGAAAATTGTCGGTGCTAATTAAGCATTTCCAAGTTTATTTAGCAGCTTTTTCCACAAATAAATCATCTCTTTGGCTAATGAAAGACACGACACAAGTGTTTGCCAGCTTTCTGATTCCCAGTGGCTTATATTAGAAGCTGGGACTGTAATGTATTTGAAACGGCTACATCAAGTACCATATGGCAGATAATCAGATGATGATAAATGCATATTTTTTAAATTGTTTTTGTCATGTATTTATTTATTTATTTATTTATTTATTGTTTTTTATTTATTGCCCGTGTTTTTTCCTGTGATTTCTCAGTGAAAGGTGCTGTCAGTCACAGCAAGGGAGTCACAGTCTTTCTGTAACCCCAAGAGGCAACAAGGTCAGTAATGAAAAGTGTTTCAGAGGCTCTAAATGAGTTACAGTCACACTCTGAGAATCAATTTGTATTCTATAAGATACTTAGTCAAGTCTAATGTTCTTAACACTGAACATGTTCTTAAATAGATTTAAAGCCCCAGTAATTCACACACTACTCTGTAGTGATAACCCCAATCACTGCTTCTACAGATTCCCTCACAAACACATGGAGCTATAATGTAATAAGGGATTGAACTGCGAGCTAAAAGTTAGAAAAATGATAAGAACTGAGAAGATAAGGATGTCAGAGGACCGAAAGGCAGACAGAGAGAAAAGAAGACATAATTTGATTTAAAGTAAGTTAGAAAACAGAGCTGTGATCAAACCAAGCCAGATCCATTGAGCGTCTCTTTACCCATAAATGATGGGAACATAGTTGCAAATGGTTCATGGTTTTAAATATTTTATTTTTGTGGTGTTTTACAAAAGATACACAAACAACCTCCTCCTTTGCTAATTCATTGAATAAAATTGAGAACAGACAAAAGGGGAGGAGCACAGCCGAGTACATAAGTGGTGCTTTTATTGCATGACGTCGCCTTACTTTTCTACATTTCCTTGACGTGCCATACTCAGCAGTAGTCTGGGGGATGTGGGACATGTTTTATTATTTAAACTTAGGGGCTGGAAATAAAATCTGCTTTGCATAGAAGGTTATTGTAGCCTGTTTTTTTATCAGTTGTACCACAGGAAGTTGATACAATGTTGCATGAATAGCTTTATTTACTCACATACATTTTATACAAAGGGTCATTCTAAAATAGTGATCTCACCATAGACACATAGTTAAGACCCGAAAATGAAATGAGGAAGTTCAAGCCGAGTTCCACATCTGACTTCAGTATAAGTCATAAGTTTTGCTCCCTCCATGTAAATGAATGGGAAACAAGGGGAAAGGAAACAAAGCCTCGGGAAATTAAACGTCTGAGGAAATCAAATGAGGTTTCTTTCACCGCAGCTATTTATCAGACCTCAGAACTCCTTGCATCGGAAAAGTTCTAACTTCTTAACAGGATTAAAGAATGATGGTGTTTATGAAGCACAAGTAGAAATAAAAGACCCGCCGTGACTACAGACCTCCTGTGCTGCTGCCATCAGACCCCTGGGGCTTGTGGGAGCATCCTGACAAACTGGCCTCTCTTTATTGACGACAGTGATTGATCACAGCCTCCAGAGAGCCATGTGCAAATAGGTTTTTTTAATTTGAAGTTCTCCCTGTGGTAAATGTATACTTACACACAGACTGTCAGACAGACAAACACGCACGCACACAAACACACATAAGGGTGTCCTGCAGGTACAAAGACTCATGTTAGCAATTGATAATCCCAGAATTAAATTGTTGTAGCTGTTTTCAGATTTCGCCAGAAATCTGACCAGCTAACAGTTACACAGATGCACACACAAAACTTTGAAGACGACTGAGCAGGGCCGGCCCTGAGCTGCATGATGCCCTAGGCGAAAAAGGATTTTGGCGCCCCCTACTGCCCAGAACAGAAATAACGTAATTCAATAACTGGATTATATTGCAAAAAATATGCATTTATACTAAAATGAACAGTAGAGATGATAGATAGATATTTAATCATTACTTATTTTGCTCTTTACATGAAATGAATGGTGTGTCCAGTTTTTCCAAAAAAAAAGAGAATTTGGTACCCCCTCCAGCAGAGGGCGCCCCAGGCAACTGCCTAATCCGCCTATGCCCAGAACCAGCCCTGCGACTGAGGGAGGAAGAGGACTGCTGACATAATCAATAATAAAAGAAGAGTTCCATGCACAAGGGAAGTTAGTTGAAGATCCACTTGTAAGAAGTAAAACCAAGGAAAACTCCAGTTCCCTTTTAATTGAACCTATTACAGATAACCATGCTCTGGTGACTGAAAACCCTCCCCTGCTCCATAGTGGCTCCATATTTATCTCAAATCTGTACCCTCTAAAACTGCGACTTGCTCCTTCTGCCTATCTTGTGTTTTTTTTCACCTTACATAAAATTCTTCACACTTTCCTGGTCCTGCACTCAGCCACCCACAGCTCACATCTGCCTCATTGACACTTGCACCATATCCCTTCTCGTTCCTTTTTGCTGAATAAATAAATGTTAGCAAATGTTCGGGGACAAAGAATAAATGAATCCCAAAGTATGTGGACTTCCATGGTTCTGGGAGGGGTGCAAATAATTTTAAGTCTTAAAGGAAAAAATATAAAGCTAGTTGACAGCTCAGTCAACTTAAATCACAAGGCAGGAAATAATTTGTTACCCACAATGACTAAGCAGTAGAGGAAGATGATCTGTGTAGAAATGCTAAACAGATATTAAAACTGCATTACAAATAGATTACAATTATGCTAAAAAATACTCTGTCTTGTTTAGCATATAAAGAAAATAACATGACTTCTGTGCTTATTCTTTCTCTCACACACATTCACAATGACAATGATAAATTGACACACACTGAGAAGTAGATTAATGTTGCTAGAGGTAATAAATAAACCTTTCATTGTACTTCTCTAGTTCCCAGAAACTGTATATCTCAGGTTCTTTGACAGATGATCAAACTCTGGCCCATTAGGAACATCTTTAGCCAATGATTTCTGCTGTGTGTGTGTTTGTGTGTGTGCATGTGAAAGGTAAAGAAAGGTGAGGGAATTTCATAGAGACACACTGAGAGCTCTTGCAGCCCACAGCCACAAACTCATGGGAGTAAAAAATAATTTCAACAATGAATGAAACTAATAATAATAATAATAAAAATAATTGTGTGTGCTTTTTTTTATTACTTTATTACTCACTTAATGACAGATTCTTTCACTGACTGGACAGCAATTATTGCAATATCATTAGAGGTTCTTCCACTGCTCTGCAGTAAAACTAAAATAGTAAAAATTTTAATTTGAAAACTCAGTCTTATTTTTTAAGTGGAACCAGTTCTGTTTATTTGCTTGTACCAAAAGTCACAGTGCAAAAAGAAATTGTTAGACTTGCATCAGAATTTGTATATAACAGTATATGTTGCTTCGGTTGTAATGTTGCCATCTGGTATTTGATGGAATGCACTGAAGTTTGTGATTAGTGTTAAACTATAATATCAAAGAAGGAGCCCACGTCCATCTGGATTTAAATGTCAGTGTAGCTGATGGTACATAGTTTAGTGTCAACCATCTGTCACTCTTAAATATAATATTTCTTTTACCACCTTGGTCCTCTTTTAAATACCACATTAGGAAGTTTTAGCTGACTGGAAAAGGTTAATGCATTACTTAGTTATTCTGTAGTATATAGGGTAGATAACACTTTAATCTCCCTTCATTTAATACATTTTATTCAAATATGATATTTATTTATTTATTGGCGCTATAGCCATTCCATAAAGTACATAATAGACTTTTTCCTGTTTTGAAAAAATAAAGAAGCTGTTTCAACAACTGTTTTGCTCTGTTTTTTATAAACGTAAATGGTAAATGTCCTGTATTTGTATAGCGCTTTTCTAGTCATTCAGACCACTCAAAGCGCTTTGACACTACAAGGTTTTGCATTTACCCATTCACGCAACCTCATATGTAAACCGGGGGGAGAGGGTAGGGGCTAACACTCACACAACCCGATACGCAGATCGGGGGGCAACATGGGGTTCAGTGTCTTGCCCAAGGACACTTCGACATGTGGCGGTGGAAGCCGGGATCGATCCACCAACCTTCAAGTTGGAGGATCTGAGCCACAGCTGCCCATATATGTATACGAAACTACAGTATGTATTTTAAACGGGCGGCTGTGGTCGAAAGGTGAAGGAGGTTGTCCTCGGATCAAGGAGGTTCGATCCCCGACCCAAACAAGCTATGTGTCGATGCATCCTTGGGCAAGATGCTGAACCCCAAACTGCCTCCCGGGCGCCATGACACGGGCAGCCCTCTGCTCCCTCGGGATGGGTTTAATGCAGACGTGAATTTCTCCATTGTGAGATGAATAAAGTTGAATTATTATTATTAAATAATGGTGCTTTAAGAATACTTTGATAATTGTTGCAGGAGAGCAAACCCTGAGGGCTGCATATCATTATTAAACTTTGCTTTTACTTCAGGAAATGACCAAACACATTTGTCAAATATTCACAACCATCTCACGATGTAAGTATTACTTACACTGTAAGTATTAGACTAAGTATTACTTACACTAATACTTACACAAGTGCCACTTACGTAGACACCCATAGAAACACTTCTCTGCTTAGGCTGGTGTTTTGTACATGTAGCTTATTAATTGAGACAAAAATGTAGTTTAATTGATAAAAAAAGTTTCATAGTTGATGCTAACCCATACCTGGAATATTACAAAAATCTTCCTCAGACACATTTCTTATCCTCAATATATCACATAAATTATACTATATTACATTTGAGTAAATACTTTTTTCTAAAAGTATCAAGGGAAGTTTTACATTCAAGCCAGGCTTCTAATTGAAATAAAAGCAATGTGTTTGCAAATTCAATGAATAATCATTTTTAATAACCCTGATTTAAATTTGATCACAATCATCAATGAAGCAGGTAGCATTTCATCTTCAGACATGTTTTTTGTAATACACACACATTGATCATGCCATTACTTGTCCTATGAATTTTTATGCCTTGCTTCGCAAATCAGACTCAAATCCATTGGTTCTAACTCCCAATCAGCAATCTGTACTTCAGTTCTACTCCACAGTCTCATGAAATACAGCCCATTGCTTTGCTGTTCACTCATATTTCAAGCATCAACAGAATCGCCAAATCTTTCAGACTTGAACAAGTTATAAGCCCTTACAGATAATGCCATCTCCATCATCAACTCGAGCTGACTGCATTGTTCAGGTTTCTAAAGGCAGACATTGCCAGCGCTTCTGAGATTCATCTTTTTATTCAGACTTTGGCGTCTCTTCAAAGCTCTCTGAAAAGAAGCATTAATCTCACTGTGCACATATACGTAAGCTGTATCCAGTCCCAACAGCATCATTGTTATCTCTATTTCATCCTCATCTCCATGTTACAGGCACATTTTACCTACCAATGCCTGTTCAGATCCCAGTGTTTCTCTTCTATACAAACTTTATCCTTCACTTCCATAGAGCTGTAAGAAACATTTATTTATTTAAGATTCTCCCACTCAAGAAAATTCAACTCATCTCCATAACTCTTTATATTCTCACCATCAGATGCATATTTCAGAGCTGCTGGCTTGTTGTGGTTACACCATTTATGCTGGCACAATCCTCCAAATCATCTTAGACCAAACGCTTAATTGTACTATGGGTAATAAATCTGGTTTTGTGCTTCCATGTAAATCCTTTTTGACTGCACCCATAGGCAGATGACATACTGAACTCAAGCACAACTGTTCAATAGGATTTGATTGGAATCAGTTTCACTTTCATCAACGATGCATAAATTGCATGCCATCATCATAAAGCTGCAGAAAATTTGGGGGACTTTCACAGTATGAGAACTCGTATGTCCATCTCTATGGTCCCTTAAACTTTGGGTCGTCTTCTAATTAAATAAAGATTTTCTCCTTCACTCAGTCAACATCACAGACCATCATTATGGCTGCTCAGTCTTGTTGGGCTTCTGCAGTCTTATTAATTTATTATCCATCAGTCAAACAGTAGAGTTCTTTAAATCCACATCATGACTTATCTTCCTTTCCACAAGAAACACTGAATTCATACCAATGTGTTAGTGGCTGAGGTTGGGTAATAGGAACCTCAAACTTTATTATTCTTTTAGAGATCCTTTTTAAAATACAGTATGTTCAAATGTATTAACATTTTTCTTTAATGTAACTACACATGCTAATAAGACTCAAGCCATCTGACACGTTCTGAGAAGATTTCCTTAGCTTTTACGTGTATGATGCATCCACTGACAAAATGAAGAAACATTCATTCTCTAGCCATCTAAATCCATTTCCAGATGTCTGAAAAAATATGATGTTCACCGAGGAGTACGAATCTTAATTAGATTGTTCTTCATGTCACTCTGGCTGAAAGTCAATGATGGCAATGACCAGAGGATGTGAGCAGCTCAAGTGAAGCCTGATTAGTGGGATTTCTATCTTGATCTTCTGACATGGAGATACTTGAGTTTTTCTTAATGTGATAAAAATCATCCAAACAAAAGGTATAATCAATCTGCCTTTGACACCCTGACAGGAACCTTGTATCTTATACAAACTAATGACATAGACACTACACATCATCTCCCCACATCTCTAAGCAGCTTTGGACTCTACTCATGTGTAAAGTCTGTGCCAGCCAATTATGAAGTTATTTCTGCTTGATCAAACAACTTGGATTTAAATCTCATGGGTGTTATCTCAAAATCTGCTTTATGAAGTTTGGAGCAAAGCAGCTAACAAGATAGTTTCCTGTTCTACAGAGTCAACAGGTCAACAAACCTCCCAGACAAAAATGCCCCATCAGAGCAGAAAATAAAAGATAATTTTAGAATTTGAGCACTAGAGAATTAGGAAAGTAAATGTATTATAGGCTGTATTCATACCTGATAGTCTGGTAGACTCGGTTCGATTGGGGACCAAAATTGCAACATTGTTGCTGTTTTTAGCTTATGCGGTTTAGATTCACACTGCACTTTATGAAACTAACCAAACCTTAGACGCATGTTGACATCCCTCCCTGTGGTGGTGCTGTGCCGTTACTGCACTTCTCTTTTGTGTATTTGTGTTACTGCGCATTGCACTTCCTGGTGTGGGGAGAGACTCCTTTTACAGTGGAATGTAAACAAACATGGCGTGGCAGCTGATTCTGGTGGTTTGGGGATTGATCTTTTGTGTTTGGCAAATGTACCAGATCAATATTCTGCAGCAATGGGCTCAGGATGAGCAGACAACAAGGTAGAGGACTACACGAGGTGGCTGAGATGGCTGCACAATATAGTCCACTTCCTGCTTTTGGTGTGGTCCCGGTCCAGTTGCATTCACACATACAATCGAACTGCTCCAGAGTTTGTTTCTGTCGAACCAAAACCCATGTTTTTACCCCGGGCTCACACTGCATCCAGATCCGGTCCGGTGCGGCCCCCGCAGGTATTCCGTAAGATTGAAATCCCTTTTGAAGGCTCACAGTAGCTCTGAGCGGTGTGGGTCCGGTTACGGGGGCCGTACGGCACAACGGAAAGAATCCACAAGGTTCTTATTTTTGCCGGACGCGGGAGAGGAGCCGCGTCAAGTTTGATGAAATCTGACGAGCTATACAGGAAGTGTGGCTTGAATATCCGGTGTTTTTTCAAAATTAAACGAGTGTACAAACAATTGTAACTTGACTCTTCTTTTTAGACAGCACACGCGCTAATAGGAAATGTAAACATTACATCACACCCGGTGACACAGGGTCCCGAAAGCATGCAGCACAACACCTTTTCACACATTTGCTAAATAATGGACGTGTTCTCGTGTGAAGTCCCGACAAAACGATAACCCACGTGAACTTCTGTTCTCGCGGGTGCCGTTTCTGCACCCAGCACCGGAGCTGGCCGCACTCCATATCTGGAGCAGATGTGAGTGCGAATCCGGACCGAAGCCGTTCCGTTGGCAGTATGAGCCCGGCGTTAGGCGGACTCAGGTTTGGTTATTTGAACCGAATCAGAGTTCGATTGCCTGTTCACACCTCCCCAAACAAACATTTCTAACCAAAGACTTTCTAGCCAAACGAACTAGAGTTCGATTCAAGTGGACTAAACCGGGCTGGTGTGAATGCGTCCATAGAATGAGGAAGACTGTGAAGAGTTTTATCAGTCTGCTCACTCCCTCTGTCTGTTTAACGTCTTAGACTCACTCCCGCAGGTGTCATCGGGGAGTGGCTTGAAGATGGACTAAGATGTCTCTGCTTAAGATGAAAGAACAAGTAGAGTCAGCAAACATATTTTTCTATTCCCTGAAGATATAGAAGATCCCCTACCTCACATCAGTTTCAGGCCTACAGATGAGACGGGGAATTCTGGTGTCATAAATGTTTCAGAAAACTGAAGGAGCACACCATCCAACAAAACAGAGAGCAATTAACAGCACTGGAGAATTATACCCATCCATGCATGTCCATCTATTGCAGATATGTAAGTCAGGTTTTGCATTCCAAATACTTTTTTCTATTGTTTGTACCAAATAAATGCATACTCAAAACTAACAGTTGATCATTTGAATATTTTGGTCATCATAGGAATGGACATCTGTTCCTATTTAACTGTTGGTTTATTTCAAAATTTGTGGTGACATGGCAAATTAAACAGGAACATGTTCAAAATGTGCACTTGTTATACACAGTAGACAAATAAACAGAACTACTTTCCTTTTACATAATAATGTTAAATTGCTTTCTCCAACAGGGCCATTAACTATGGATTGCACTGATATCGATTGAGCTTGTAAAAGAAAATAACTTAAACAGTCTCAAGGGGACACTAATAGACTCTAATAGATAAAGAATTTAATGATGAGTTTGGATGTTTTAATGATTATTGGTGCTAATGTTCAACAAACATCCAACTATGCTCTTATTTTGAGATCATATTAGATTTGATATCCATTTTTTTCTTTAATGAATCCTGCTTTTCAGGTTGCAAACAGATCTAAGGGTCTCCTCTCCTTAATCAGTTTAATTTCAGTAGTGAAGAATGCTGAAACATGCAAGGGATGACTACTAAAAAGTCAATGTGAAGAAAACAAACAAACAAAAAAGGACTCCAGTGCAAGGAAGTAAAATAAAATAAGGATGCCAGTTATTGCTACGAGCACTACGGTGGCATATTTTCACATCTGCCACCAGTGGAATCCCAAAGGTCTTGGATGTAAATAATTGCTGTAGGAGCTTTTCTTGCAGTGGCTATAATGATGACTGCCTCTGAGAAATGCATCCCAGCTGTAGGTATTTTGAGCAAGTATCAGAAAGGGAAACAAACTTCTTTACAAGTTAGTCTTAATATAATCCATGTTTCATTGGTTATGTTTTGTTCTCAGGAGATTAAATTACTGTGTGGACCTTTAGCATGGTCAGTGACTTGTCATGTTCTGTTTTCCTTGTCCATCGTACTCTGCAGCTTGGTAAATCAAATTCCCTGTGTCCTTGTCACAGCTACCTCTTCTGGTGACCTGATGTGGATCAGGGGACTCCACGTGTTTCATACTGTGCACAAGATGCAGCATGTGCTCAGACCTGTATTGTTCTAACTATATCCCACAGCACCTTAGAAGTGAGTCTAAACTTCTGTTCCTACAACAAGGTCACGATCCCTCTGCAGCCTCCTTTCCTGCAAGAGAGGACTACTGTTTGTTAAATAACATCACCAGTCGTACCACTAATGTACAAGGCTTCAAAAATCAAGATTTATCAAAAAGAACTCTGTCAGTGTCTGACCTGTTTACCTAATGCTTTAAACCATTTTTAGTTGGTAAAACTATAAAATCTTAATTATTACAAGTTATAAAACATGTAGCACTTCTTCCAAAATCCATACCTCCCAAAAATGTAGAGTCAACATACAGTTGACAACAGTTATATGCACGACCTCGGCGCCCAGCAGTTTTGTGCATATAAGCGTTGTGTGTATTTATTCGTTGGTGATCATTTGGACTGTAAACATGAGTAGCAGAGTTTGGTATTGATAACAGATAATCGGAAATGATTTAATAACGCAATTACAATATATTATGAGAATAAAACTCTCAAACAGATTGAGTTATACTTGTAGGGTGGAAACGCTATGACACTGTAAGTAACAGATGCACCAGATGCGCGTGCATTGACGTCAGAGTAACGGCACAGATAAACGTACAGCTAGTAACAGAATGGTTTTCCATATTGGATATGAACTTAGGATCATGCACTAAAAACTTGTGGAAACAAATGTTACTTTAGACACTATTTCACACTGGAGAAGTCGGTGATTCATTTTTTGGCGACCCTCTGACAGCGTCAGGCAGACGCGCCAGACACACGTGCGTGAACGCTGGAGCAGCCTAGTTTCAGGCACATGACAGCGACGGTGTGTGGGAGAACACCAGCGGAGGTGCAGTCATGCAACAAGCGAGAAATAGCAGGTTTCAGTGAAATGCATGTATGATACCTCCAAACGTTTTGTGCATATATCCGTCAGCACTGCTGCTGTGCATGTAAGCATATGGATTCTCTATGACACAGGAACATGCCCAGCAGTTTTGTGCATATAAGCGTTGTGCATAAAATTGTTGTCCACTGTAACAGTAAAATGCACCAACGTGGGATCAGGTGTGAAATACCTTTGGAACTTAAGATATTCACAGTTTCAGAAGCTTTTCTACCATAATTTCAGCCAGAGCTGCAGAGACTTCTGCAAAGTAAAGGATGAGCTCTACAATTTAGGTGAATATTAAAAAGCTTGTATGCCTGACCATAGGAGCAATAATGTGGCAAGATGTTTGAGCACATGATCATAAACTAAATTAACAGTAATAGGAATCTTAAATTACTCCTGCAAGTAAAAGTCCCTGAAGGTGTGATGTTTGCTTGGCTGACAAGAACTGGAGTAATCCTTCTATATTATATATGAGGTTATAAAACTTTGAGCCTTTTTTTTTCATTTTACTCAAGAGGAATATCTTTCATTCTATATCTGGCTTTGTATTCTTTTTTTGTATTGATCTGTGCCAAACACTTTAGGCTTTTGTTTTTTTGTTTGTCTTTTTGATGCCAGTAACTTTGAGCGGGGGGCATCCAATGCTGCTTCCATATTGTCATGTGCAGAAATATTACACTGCTGACTCTGACAACTTCCAGCTGTCTTGAATTCCATTTGATGTGTCGATAGCTGTGGGAGCATATTCTTCCTGCTGATTCAGTAGTCTCCCTCAACCAAAAGAAAAGCAGCCCTGTTTCCATAGAGTGTGAAACAAGTCATTTACAGTGATGAGTCAGTCACATGTGCAGCAGTCACCTAAGTTTCTTTCAGAGCTCAGCAGCTGTGTTGATTGTTAAAAGAGTAAAAGGGGGGAATAAGGTTAAAAACTAAAAGATAAATGCCGTCCTTCTTGTGGTTTTCTGGAATAAAAGTGCAACTCACATCACAACAAAAGCAAAAACAGATGATGTAGTATTGTGAACGCCAATGTGAGGGTGTTTATGTTTCTATGAAAATATTTAGATCAGTTGCATTCTAAAATTGCATTCTTTGGATTATTGGATTTTTACCATAAACATTAGTACAGATGTGTTGATATTTATCAGTACCCTTCAACAATAAAACAACAACAAAACAGCTATCTCAAAAAAAAGAAAAAAACAAATTTTTTTTCTGGAGAATTCTAGTTTGACACTTTTGTGTTTTCCAACCAATAATGAACCTCTTCTGGATCTTCTTCCATGAAGCCTGGCCATAATTGTTCAACATGATAGGAATGGTGAAATCAGAAAGTAATGTACCTTAACTAAACACCCAAAGAGATCATGTAGCAAAATTAAATGTAAGTAAGAATTTTCCAGTGAAATACTGACACAACAGTCTAATGTCCCACCGATGTTGAAAATAAAATCCCATTGTAACAGATCTGATCTCAGCCGGCTGGGTGGTCTCCAGTTTCGGTCATTTTAAAAAAGTTAGCCCGGACCGGAACCATTATTTACACGTCCAGACTTCCTGGTTCCATAACGAATCACGTGTGAGTCTGCAAGGCTGCCAAGTCTTCAACACAATCAGCTGTAATTCCACAACTAGCAGCAGCAAAAAGTAAGAAACCACCACATCCTTCCAACTGAGCAGTCGAGCTGCACGTGGTGGGACGTTCAAAAGCACTTAGGAAAACTGGACAAACATTCCCAAAAATTGAACAAATACAAGAGAAACAAAACGAGAATCAACATCCGAACTGGCAACTCAAAAGAAAAATCAGGGAGGGGAGGGTGTGAGAACAGATGTTTTGTTTTTCTACATGAACTGCGGGACTCGGATTTGACAACAAGGTCTAATGTAAGAATTAGACCTTGTTGTCAAATCTAAATAGTTTAATTTGAAATGGTTTAGAATTAAGACATCATTTGTTTTAAAAGTCAAAAAGCCTAAAATTTATTGACCTTTGGGAAAAATACCATGGTATTAAAGACAAGTACTTTAAACATCACTACTTAGAGCGAGACTCAATCTAAAACTACAGCTCAACAGTGGAATTTTGATTTCTGATTATGTTTCTATGCATATTTCTTTGCACATCTTACAACTACCATGATCGTAAATTCAAGTCATCACATGATTGTTTGCAGTTGTAAGAGGACAATCTCTAGTATTGTTGAAGTAGTTGACCTTGGATCAATGAATTCCTGTTGGCCTGCCTTTTCTTTGGTTTTATATTGTTACAACTTAATTTTAGTTTAGGTCAGTGAGTCATTTCTACCACTAACTAAATAAAACAGGAAGATAGAAGATTTAGAAAGATAATACATAAAAAAGGGTTTCTATGAGGACACACTGAATAGTTTCTGCTCAGTTTTATGCAAACCAACTGCACATACTTGCAACAATTTGCTGCACTTTAAATCAACATGGAATTAAAGAGTAAACACTTTCTGATTTCATCTGGAATAAACATGATTTAAATATATGTAATTAGAATAAAAATAGTCATCGTATGTGTAAAATCAGAATCCAAATGGAAGTGGTGTATTAACGATTAGGTTTCAGAACATGCTGCGAATTGCAAAACCAGTCCATTTCAACCCCAAAGCAGCTTCCAGCTTATGTGCTGATTACATTCAAAACTGGCATCACACAGTTTAAGCCAAAATAAAGCCTCTGATGTTGTTGTGAGTCAGTGTATGTCCTCTGTAGCTCAAACATAGGCATTCTTTGTGTCTCTAAGGCCTCTTTGCTGTGCTCTCTCTTTCTCCTCAGCATGCACACACATACACAGGCTGGCACACATTCTCACCCCTCCGTGAATGAATCTCTGCTATTCCTTTGCAGATTTGCACAGGGAGGACATTCCATTCCCTGCATATTAATCACCTCATTCATCCACCAACGCAGTGTGCCCAGTTAAACTAACCATTATAGTCCCTTCCTCCTGTGCTCCTCTCTTCCTCCTCCTCCTCCCTGTAGACAAAGACCACTGCCGGGGTCAGGCAGCCCATAACAAACTGGACACTAATTCGGAAGCAGAACCACTATGATGATACTTACAGTAAAAACCTTAAACACTTGTCTGCAAGTGTATAGTCATCAACTTTTTTATTGTTGGTACTGATTGGTAGCAATTTAAAGAAAAAAAATCCTTGTCATTTAACTGCTTTCTCTAGGGAAAATGACCTGCCTGAGGCCATAATTTATGATTAATTCAACAGAGAGAACTTGGAAGAAATGTTTTCATTGTTTTCAGAGGTAAAGAAAGTTATTGTCCTCATCTTGGTTGGCACCCACTTAATCCTCTCAGCTGCAAGGAGAGGCTAGAACAAAGAGCCAAACATTCAGCTACAATAAATGTGATTAAACATGGACCCAAATTGGTCCTTAGTGATGTGGCTTTTCATTGCACAGCTGTGTCAAGCGACTGTATGGGGTTGGGTGGAAGCCAGCTCGATTCTAAGATGGTCAGCCAGAGGGACAGAGTGGCTCCACTTAGCCTTTGTCAGTAATGGCCTGGACACCCCTGCTTCTTTCTCCCATCAAAAGGTCCTACTTAAACCACATATTCTGTCTCTTTCTGTGTCTAGGTAGATGTCTGAGCCAAATAGTGAGAGCACATAGTCAATCCAATCTACCACAACACTGCATTATGACTTCAGAGTCAGTGAGGCACCCCTGTAAAATTCTCACTTTGAAAAACACAAGGATTGTGTTTGTTTGTTTATTTATCTGTTTTTCCATCTATCCATCTATGTGATTCAGTCTTTCAGTTTTTATATCCACATGGACAGTTGGTCTATAGGAAATAAGAACTAAACTTGTCAATACTTCTACTTTTTTGTTTGTGCTGACAAATATATCTACAAACAACACGTTTGTCCAGCTATTCTGTGCAATAGTCAAAATATCTCACCTTTCCTCTAATAATTTTATGAAAAGTCAGCATCAACAAGGTGCAGCATTTGGTTTAGGAGGCTCCTGTAACCATAAAGGAAGGTGAACTATGTCACTCTTAGGCAGTCCTTCTCAATTAGTGGGGGGCGCGTGTTACTCCGGGCATTTTTGCCATACTAGAATGAAATGTTATTGCACATCCACTACAGTAAATGGCAGTGGCGCTGTCATTGTGCACAGGGAGTATGAGCTCTGTGGTGTAGGCCTGAGCATGTGCACACACAGCACGAGTGGGCAACGGAAGTGCAAAGGGCTGCCAACTTATCCCTGTTTTCCCTATTTCGCTTTTTTCCAAAAAGTACCTAGTTAAAAATCTAGAAACATTTCTGACCTGCATTAACTACTTTATGTAGAGCTTTGGCGCTGAAATTTCTTGGAGATTAGAGCTGCTCAGACCTGCTTCGGATGCTCAAACAGTGCAGGCAGCATGATCACATGACATTGACTGACCAATCATAAAGCTTTCTCAGTTTCTCACTCGCTAGCAAAGACTCTTTTTATAACTTCATTGAACAGAGCACCAGTATAACAAGAGGAAAAATTAAGTATACAAAAGAATAAACAGCAATGTGGGATAATTATCTAAATACATACAATGATTTGTACCTTTTGATTGTTTTGAAAGCCTTTTTGTTAGGAGTGTGATATTCATTTTATGTATTACTCTTCCTCTTTAAGGAAGTTATGGTGTTTTAAGATTAAATTATAGAATTTCGCCAGGAGAATTAATATTGTTTAATGTTAATAAGGATACAGTGATATGCAGAGGTGTACTTGTAATAGTTTAATAAACTAATGATAATATTTAAAGTCGCGGGTGGGGGTGAATTGTTTGGGCCACAAAAGTAAATAACTGAGAAGCACTGCTCTAAAGGCAAACTTTATTATTCATGGCTATAAGTCCAGACAATTTTTTTTTATTTCCAAAATGATGCTCCTACTACAGTATTTATTTATTCCTTCAGATCCCTCTGAACTGAAAGATTAAATGCTTGGTGATATCTGGTCAACAACACATTAAAAAAATTCTACTGGAAAAAGTTAGCAAAGTGTCAGAATTGTTCAAATAATTAAAGTACACAGTTTGCTATTTCTTAAATAATTTATTAGAACAATCATATATGTATATAAAAACACCTATTAAAATCTACTAAATGGCATAGGCCACAGGCAAGCCCTTGATCTACTTTAACTAATGATAGATAGAACTGTCTAATCAATAACCTCACTGAATCTGCTTACACATACAAAAACACACACACGTAACATTTCTCACTCTTCTCGCTCTCTAATCCTCACTTCCTCTTCCTCAGTGTGTCCTCATTCAGATGTCTTCTTTGCCTCCGGGTCAGCAATCAATCTGTCTCTCATTATAAATATGGCATATTTATTTTGAAACCTATTTTTTCAATATTCTATACAATTAACTGTGAAAACAGAACCACTGGAAACATTACTAATGATTAGCTTTAAAAACATTCACTTGACTGCAAGCACTCACTTGGAAAGTGAACTTTCCAGTCCCTTCATTTCTCTGGAACTGTGAAAAATATGAATATTTTCATCTATCCACAGCAAGAACAAGTCCAAGAATCTACCCTTTAACATGATCCTTAGATGTCTATTTGTTCAGTGTAACTGCATCTAATCCACAGGTAAATAAGATGATAACAAACGGTTATATTGATTATCTTGCTTAATCTTCACTAACTGGAACTACATGCTCAACTTGTTAATTGAAGCCTAGAGGTTGGAAGGTCCATCACATGAGGTCAATACAGCAGCAAGGGCTGCTCCTGTCCAGTAATGTCCTGACATAGTTACAGCTGTAATTGGTTGGAGCAGTCAAGCGGCAAGGGCAGGCCGGATGGAAGCGCTGACCGTGGAAAATTAGAGAGGGTGGTTAAAGATTGATTACCAAAATACTCCCTACTGGGTTCCTTAGCTCATAATAACCCACCAGGATTACGGAAGCAGCAGATAGACTAATCTGTAAGAATAGAGTACAATTACAAAGGCCATATCTTCTAAAGCATTAGCCTTTTTAAGCCTACTTATTCTTTTGTGAAAGATGCCCCTTGAAAAAATAAATGCATTGAACAAAAAAATGTCATCTTGCATAACTGTTAATTCATCCCCTGGGCTAGTGTTCTCTTTGATACATACAGGCTAACTAAAAGTCTCTACTCATTATCCCAGACGGTAAAGCACTTCATGGATATCCTGTATCGTTAATCAGTCTATGCTGAATTTTGGGAGGTGGAGAAAAAATATGTCAAGTTTCGTAGTGATTGCAATGAATAAAGATGTTAAGTCCATTTACTCACAAGACTCCAGCAAGTCTATATTATTGACAGCCTTAGTTGTTTGCTATTTAGCCTATTTAGCATAGTTATTTCCATATAAACAAGCAACAAATTGTTACAAATGGCGTGTTAAGTATCCGACCATAATGCAAGGTGGCAGACTGCGCAAAATGAAATTGGGAAACTGTACCAGCATCTTAATGCATATTTCTCTCAGTGGACTGGATGCTAAAAGAGTGAGAGAATTGCCCAATTAAGCAGAATATGAAAATGATAAAATGGTGGGTTGGTGGACCGACAGAGGATGGCTTTGATGTCTAAACGTGAGCATGGAATGAAGGAAGAGCCCTATTTTTCTTGCATCTGAATCAAGCTGACATTGGCTTTGACATGCATGAACACATGCATAAAACCTTCTTACCAACGTAATAAACTGCCATCTACAAGATGCTCTCATCCTGTGTAAATGGGAGCTTCACTCACCTCAACAGCTGCTGAAACACATCTTTCATATCAATTCACACACTCTCCCCAATATGCTAGAAAAAATGCCCTTGAAGAATCAAGAGTATGGCTTCTAAATAAAAGCAATTGGGCATATATTTTACTTTTATTGACCCAAATAATACGTATGGACCAGCTTGAAGCAATGGCTTATTGCATGACACCTTTCCTATAAACTACTGCAATCAAACATTATTGTCTGGATGGATGACACTAATGCCGGGGCCCTGATTACTATGTAGAAAGCATGATTCAAACATAAATATCTTGACTTTGTGAGAGGCAATGTACACTCACCGGCCACTTTATTAGGTACACCTGTCCAACTGCTCGTTAACACTTAATTTCTAATCAGCCAATCACATGGCGGCAACTCAGTGCATTTAGGCATGTACACATGGTCAAGACAATCTCCTGCAGTTCAAACCGAGCATCAGTATGGGGAAGAAAGGTGATTTGAGTGACTTTGAACGTGGCATGGTTGTTGGTGCCAGAATGGCTGGTCTGAGTATTTCAGAAACTGCTGATCTACTGGGATTTTCACGCACAACCATCTCTAGGGTTTACAGAGAATGGTCCGAAAAAGAAAAAATATCCAGTGAGCGGCAGTTCTGTGGGCAGAAATGCCTTGTTGATGCCAGAGGTCAGAGGAGAATGGCCAGACTGGTTCGAGCTGATAGAAAGGCAACAGTGACTCAAATAACCACTCGTTACAACCAAGGTAGGCAGAAGAGCATCTCTGAACGCACAGTACGTCGAACTTTGAGGCAGATGGGCTACAGCAGCAGAAGACCACGCCGGGTGCCACTCCTTTCAGCTAAGAACAGGAAACTGAGGCTACAATTTGCACAAGCTCATCGAAATTGGACAATAGAAGATTGGAAAAACGTTGCCTGGTCTGATGAGTCTCGATTTCTGCTGCGACATTCGGATGGTAGGGTCAGAATTTGGCGTCAACAACATGAAAGCATGGATCCATTCTGCCTTGTATCAACGGTTCAGGCTGGTGGTGGTGGTGTAATGGTGTGGGGAATATTTTCTTGGCACTCTTTGGGCCCCTTGGTACCAATTGAGCATCGTTACAACGCCACAGCCTACCTGAGTATTGTTGCTGACCATGTCCATCCTTTTATGACCACAATGTACCCAACTTCTGATGGTTACTTTCAGCAGGATAATGCGCCATGTCATAAAGCTGGAATCATCTCGGACTGGTTTCTTGAACATGACAATGAGTTCACTGTACTCAAATGGCCTCCACAGTCACCAGATCTCAATCCAATAGAGCATCTTTGGGATGTGGTGGAACGGGAGATTCGCATCATGGATGTGCAGCCGACAAATCTGCGGCAACTGTGTGATGCCATCATGTCAATATGGACCAAACTCTCTGAGGAATGCTTCCAGCACCTTGTTGAATCTATGCCACGAAGAATTGAGGCAGTTCTGAAGGCAAAAGGGGGTCCAACCCGTTACTAGCATGGTGTACCTAATAAAGTGGCCGGTGAGTGTAGATTGGAATGGCATATTCCTCAGAATGGTTATGTGCACAATAATTCCAACATCCAAGATGACTTGACAAATAGATTCATCATGAATTCCGTTCAGCTCTTGCTATATAAAGCAGACATTTCACAGAGTTATGATAGTGATATCTCTGACTGAGATGCTAACAGATTGTAGCACTGGTTAACAGTAGAGCCACAACAAATTATTTGGTCCTGACATTGTGTTTTTGTTTTTCCACTAATAGCTCTTTTCATGTTGTTGTATATTAAATGATTTTTAGCACCTGATATGTAGTTCTGGGCAATTTTGATTTAAATAACTAATGAAGTGCTTCTTTCTGCCGAGTAGGAGCATCTGCTCAAAGAGACGTGCAGTCAGTTTTCATAAATCTAGCGCACTTGCTGAAAATATAGTTGAGAGGAAAATGAGCTGAAGAATGCTCCGGATAGGAGACAGCTATCGTAAAACAACTAGGTAAAATCACACATTTTAGCTTCAGTCACAGGTCTTTATTACCTCTACACTGCAATGCCAATGACACATAGCATATTCCTCCGTTTGAGTGCTAAATAGTACGACAACACTAGAGGTATAATGAATGATAATATAGGTTACTGATGATTAAGAAGAAGCAAAACTACTGAGCAACTTGTCACTGAATGTTATGGGGTAGAACCTTTGGGTAAGGACACGCACATCAACATTCTGAATTAAAAGGGATAATTAACAGAAGTGTGTTTTCTCTGATGGCCAAAAACTGCCATCACATTTGTTTCACTAGAATCTGTATTTAATAATTTAGCGATCCCCACCTTCAAGATGGACTTCATAGCCCCTGCTCATGACAACAGCTATAGTTCTATCTGTTGCAGAAATGTATTGGTGAACTCCACTATGTGCTGTGTATCAGTGCACTTCTAGTAAAGCATGCCATTCCTGTCCTCACAATAAATTATTTAGTATCCTTTATGTTAAGTCATGTAATAACCATAACACTGAATATTTACACTCTGAAATCTGTTGCTAGGGGAAACACAATGTTTGCCAATGCATGATGAGATCTAGAAACAAGCACTACTTTGAGAAATGCAATTCAGTAAAAACATACAACTGTATGTTAAAGTTAAAAGGTCTAGGCACAATTTGGTGCACGGAAAAGATTGAGGACTCCTTGTGTTCAGAAATTGTTGCCACCATAGGAGCTACACAGAGACGATGGATGGATGGATGGATGGATGGATGGATGGATGGATGGATGGATGGATGGATGGACGGACAATGATTTGCAAATACTCATGCATGGTGGTCAACTGACCTTTTATGAAGATTAAGTCTTGAGAAATTTTGAGTTTTCCAAACCCATAAAAATTCAGCTTGTACCGCTCTAGCTAAAACCGTCAATCTTGGTCAAGAAATTTTCGGACCAATCATTGTGCTTTGGGGCGGGTGTTCAGGTCCCAAGCAAAGCAAAACAAACATGGCTCCGCCGGTGGACACACCCGCTAGCTATTGAATCTGTTTTAGGAGAACTAGAGATGATTTCTTCATTGAAAAATGAGCAAATGTAAGAACTTTGTACATTTCTTGGTGGTAAAGATCTGTTGTGCTTTTCTTGGTGGTAAGGATGTGTGTGTTTTACTCCTGACTGGATTTGCAAGGGCTTCATCTACTGTGATTGGCTAAAGACAAATCATGGTAGGTTCGTACTTTCTGGCGCGTTCTCCAATCAGCACAAAATATTAAACCAGACGACCCTTCCTTTTATAGATGGTTTCAAATGGAGCGGTTCCAGATGTATGTGTGTCCCCACCTTGACAAGAGGTGGGGCTACACGTAGATCTGGCAGAGTCAGGTTAGACGGTTTTTGGTCTGTGAAAGGAAATGCATGCTGTCAGGTGACAGTGCTATGAACTGTGTTCTTGTGTAGCTCATCAAATTGATAAAGTTTTTTGGAAAACTGACAGATTTTTGGTGACTGATAGGCTATGGGTGAGAACTTATAGCTAAAAGTTGAAATTCAGAAACCCTCGATTACCAAATCTGTCATCAACAAGCACTGCAATCTCTCCCTAAAGACTTTCTCAGCTCTCCATGAGGTTTTTGTCTCTTCAAATAATCTTAAAGCTTTATAGAAAGGTGATAAAGTGTGGTATATGTTCCCACAGACATGTCTTGTTGAAACGAAGTATTCACGTAAAATATTCTTGTTTTTTTTCTAATCAGCGCTGAATCTTGCTTATTTTATAAAATGTTAGGTTGTGTGGTGTATGGACCCAAAATGCAGAGAGGACACAGAGGACTAGATGCAAAACAAAGACTTTTAATAAACAAAGTAAATGCTGAAGTGGCAGCAACAATTTCTGAACACAGGAACACAAGGAGCACAGATAACACAAAGGCAAGCAGTGGGCGACAGTGAGACACAGGAGAATCTGAAAATGAGCTAGTGAACCAGAGAACTACTTATGCAGAGTGAGAGCAGCTAGGGACTAATCAACAGAGTGAAGAGGGTGGAGGCTGATAAATTGAGAGATGATAAACAAGTAACAAAGAGAAACTAACAGATCAGGAATAAAAGCTAAATAGAAAACAAAACATTGAACCCTAGGAGAAAAAAATGCAAACAAAAGAAACGTGAACTAAGAAACTAATTTGCAATAATCATGCATGAAGGAAAAAGAAATGGGATAAGATATGAACTGAGTAATAGAGCTACAACCAAATTATGTCTGAAAAAACAACTCAAAGCTTGACAACCCAAATACTAAGTGATGATTAAGACAGGTAATGATTAAAAATGTCTTCTGCTGCCCTAATTTCAATTAATCTAGAAATCTTTTCTTCAATTTGTCTGGATTTTGATTCATTCTCATTCAAACTGCATAGGCACTTATAGTGAAAGTCTCACAATTGTCCAGAGAAATCTCTTTCAAACACATTTGCACATGCGCAGTTATTTTTTTACGCTCATTTGAATGTGTTTGTTTTTATTTATCATTTTGCTCACATAACATTCATAGTAAGAATTTTTTTTTATTCTCTTCAATAAACAATAGTTGAAGTCATAGTTTATTTGCACTTGCATTTGATTATTGTTGTGCAGCACTTTAGCACAATTTTAGTTGGCATGGACATATCATGTATCATTTTCAACATAGGAAATATTGCGATGTTTCCATCAGTTTCTCACCGGGTTGTAACGACTGATGTCTTGTTACAGTCTAAGTCTAAGGACTCTGATTTGGTTCAAACAACATTTTTGCAACATTTTTTTTTTTAAAAAGCTATGTCCCATGGAGCATATGATATAAAATGTTTGCAATTTACCCTCATATCATTCACATTTAGTCACCGACCTCTTTTAAAATTGTCTTGCATTTCTTACACTTACTTACTTACCAATGTAAATTAAACTGAGAAGAGTTTCAGACATGTTTTGAACTAGTTTAAATTTTGAATCTGACTAAATGCAAGATAAAATATTTGAAAATGTATACTTATTTAAATTATATTTACTTATGGTCCTACATTCATTTATGATTGAGGATAACATTCAGATTCAAATTGTCCTTGTTGTTGAGTCCAAATTATTTGCACATCAGCAATAAATAAGTTGGTATGAGTAAACAGAAGAAAGGTATTGAGTGAACAAATACATCATTTGGATGGTGTGAATATAGTCAATGACAGTATTAAATGTGTGACAACCCAATTCATCTTCCATTTCCCAAAAGTCCTTTCATTACCACTGTCAGCCACAAAGTTCACATTGCCTTCATATCCACTCTCATCTTTATCGATTAGGTCTGTTGCATCCCGTGCAGTGAATCATAATCTGTTCTCTCTAAAGAAAATAAATGTTTTTAATAAATAGAAACAACTGACACACTGCAGAAACTGTTAAACTGTGAATGAGTAACCCTCCAATGAGGATGGACATATACGTGTGTGTGTGTTAAATAGAGTGAGGAATATAATGTTACATCAATAAATACACATGTTATGAGTCAAACATTCAGCACAGTATTTGAATCCAGTGCTGGTTAAGTCGTACATCCACCATACTGCCAACCTAAAAAGCAGTTTCAGTTTTGTACCAATTTAGCCCAAAACAGTTAATATTTTACATATTGCTCATCATATCTAAAAAATTTCGTGTTGGCTAAATATATATTTTTCATTATTATTGCATTTATATTAATTTGGTAGATAAAATTTAGCGTTCTAAATGTGAGAATTTTTAGAATAATTTTCAACTCTTGAACATTTTTTCAACACTTTTTTTATTTGCATATGACACAAAGTTTCCAGTACATTGAATCCATGTAAGGGCATGCAGGTGCAAAGCAAGAGCAAATAAAACAAACAAAAATATGTGGACAGAGCAGATGACTTCCTTGACGTACCCACAAAATGAGTATGTGGTACCCAAAACTTCAAAAGAACAATGTGGTAAAAGAAAGAAAAGACAAAGTTAGCTGGATCAAAACTTTAGGACGAGGATACAGGTTAGTATGTTGAGATGCTTTACTTTAAATGGCACTTATAGTCATTGCCAGACAGAGTGAGATAAAGATGTTCCTTGATAAAGTTCATGGTAAAATTTGGCCATGAGTTCATCTTTTCCAAATCTGTCTTTTGCTTTCACTTGAAAAACTGAATACAGCAGAGTCTTGATTAACTCAGTGAGGCAGTAGACAAGCGTTACAGCAGACAGACCTAACACATATATCAACACCTGTCTGTATGGTTTGAGAGAAAAGGTGAAACATTACATTGTAGCTGCTGCAAATATCTTCTTTTTTCAAGAAATTGTTTGATGCATTGATTTCCATCTCAGAAAGATGTGTGGTATTGATTTCACCCCTTCACAAGATACAACTTGAGCGGCATCAAATAGTCCCACAGTGAAAGTCAAAACTGCTTAAGACTTTGGATCTCTTAGGATCTCTCTCAGCAAGTGTACCTCACATTGTTGATCAATCTTAATTTCTGATGTTGTTCAGAAAAACAATGCAAACAGAAGCTTTGATTTTACAAATGTCCCTAAAATTTAGCAATAAGGTCCTGTGTTCAAAACTCTGCCAGGACCTTTCTGACTGAGGTTTGCATGTTTTCCCTCAGCCTGCATGGACTTTCTCAAGATACAAGTTTTCTCCTGCAAACAAACAAACAAAACATGCCTGTTAGCTATGATTGGATGGTTGTTTTTCTCTCTGTGGTCCTGTGTTGGACTGGTCAACTGTCAAAGTCATATCCTCATCACCCTTACCAGATCTCATAATGTCTCTGTCAATATTGATGTTTTCTCCTTTCTCCCTGCACCCAGGTGAGGATCCTGGGAGTTGTCCTCAGCAGTACTTTGCCATTCCAGTCCCACATAACTAACACCATATAGCATACTTTCACCTCTGTCCTTTCATCACTTCCCATGATGCTGCCATACCCATCCACAGCTTTTTCACATCCCAGATTGATTACTGCAATTCTCTTCTGGTCTCCCACACAAATTCTTTCACAGGCTCCAGCTCTTTCAAAACTCTGCAGCCAGGATCATTACTCGCACCCCTTCAGGAGAAATCACCAGCTCAGTCCTTCAGTAGCTCCACTGGCTACCCAAAGAATCATAGCGACTCCCTTCTGTTCATTCAGGTCTTCATCTGCCACTCAACTCATTGTCCCCACCATGGGAAACAGCTTTCTGTAGCTCTGCTCCATAGCTCTGGAACTCTTCATTTATTTAAGCCAAAACTCAAATCTAATAGTCAATCATCATCGTGAGCCAGACGATCTTCTGTCTATAAATACAGGGTCTATTTGCAATGCACTACAGTATTTGTAAGTTTCCTAGTTTACCCTCTAAGTGTTGCCAGTAGACCCAATACCTGTAGAAAGTCATGCCAGACACGATGTAGGCATCGGCTCATTATTGATACAACTAAATATTTCCTTAGAAAGGGGCATGTGTCACATTTTGTGTGCATGCACCCATTGAATATGAAGCCCCTGGTCTCCTTTTGATGAATATGTACCAGCCAGCTTGTTGATTTTAAAAATAACTTCATTATGTAATTATCAGATGTAGAGGATTCAAATTATTGTGTGCACACTGTACATATATGGAAATGAGCATGTGGCTGTGAAGACTTTATGGTACACTGAATTATGTGTTTGTGAACATGTGGATATGCATATTAAATAATATCCCTGAAACACTGTTAAACCCAAAGCTTTGGTTTCAACTGTTGTTTATTTTTGGATTTACACCAATAAAACCTCATATGGCCACGTAACAAAGCTCTTTGTAAGAGAAAAGAAAAAACAAGTTCATTTTGCAAACAAGATGATCCTTACGCTTGGAATCATATACACGTTCCTTTGAATCATATCAAAGAAAATATGTTTACCACAAATCATATTTAATAGTGCAGATCAGTCATGTGGAAACATTATTTTTAAAGCGACAGGGTTCCTCATTTGCATATTTGAGCCTCACACCTAAAATGTGTTGGCCGCAATAGATTAATGAGCTCATTAGTGGATCTTTCACCTGCGCGTTTGAAGTTCCTCTTCATCTGTGAAACACTGTGTGTACAGTGCCCACATTAAGGGCTATTAAGGGAAATGTTCTCTGAGTACATTTGTGCATTTTTTGGCACATGTGCAGCCTCCCAGGTCACTAATCCTCTTATAAAGTCAACCTTTATCGTGAGCTTAGCGTCATGTCTAAAACAATCAGTCTCTGCAGAAGTTACTGCAATAGGATGGAACACGTTCTTCTTAGGACGCAATACATCTTTTTGCTTAAAAATGCTTTTTATTTGGTGCCTCTAAAAACTGTTCCATTTTTAAGAATCTGATGTTTTTGGATTAAAATGCAAAGCCTATAATTGGATTGAACCTCTATTAGACTCTACTGTAAGAAAATGAGGTGACATTAACGTGGATTCTAGCGGTTGCAGGAAAAAAAAGAGACAGGAGGCACCCGACGACTTAAAAAAATAAGATTTCTTCTGTTTGACAAGCGTTATTGCTTGTTAAATTGCTCATTGGATTGTATTTGGATTTGAATTCATATCCACTTTGAGCAGCCATAGTTGAAAACTGTCAGCTACTTGAGTCACAGTAACAAAGATAGTGATGTCATAATAAAAATTATTTAAAACCATACCACATCTATTTTAAACAGATCTAGAAGTATCATTTTTTATCAACATTTTTCTGTTTTGTTAGGTCTGGCAGCAACACGTGTCATTATGAAATTTGATCAAAGCAGTCATGTCAGAGTTACAGGTCTGCTTGGTTTGCAGTGGCTAATGTAGGTTAAGTAAAGGCTAAACTTTCAGATACACAGTTGTTCTCCAAATGATCAGTAAACAGACCCAGAAGGCTAAATTTAACTAGCTAATATGGGTTCTGTTTGTCACAATTTACAATAAATATTTAGTTGATACTCCTTATAATCACTTTGTTATATACGTATATATATATGGAATTGGAAAAAAAAAAAAAAAGACTTTACAAACAAAAGCATTTTCATTAAAATTGCCACTGATTGATTTTAGTCAGAAGAGTTAGAAGATGGATATCATCATCAATTACTGCTTTCATCAAATTGTAAGTGATCTGGAGCCATCTGCTATTATTCTGGTCCCTGCGCTGCTGTTTCAGCTGTTATTATTGGGACAGTTGTCGGTATGCTTTAACAGTGATCATATAACAGTGTTTTGGTCTCAATATGATAGAAATATTTTCAAACTCAAAATACAACCTAGAACTGTCTTAAAAATGTGACATGGCTATTATTTTTTTTATTGATCACTGAATATTGATTCTGATAGGCGAGACAAGCAGCTTGTGTGCTGTTACATGATATGAGTTGTGGCTTGATGTTATTTGTTCTTGCTCTGTATTTTGTCATCACCAGATTGGGCCTTAGTGTGATGGAGTGAATATTGAATAGAAAGATGAGTGATTTGTCCAAATGTGCTATATTTATTGTTTGCTTAATTACTTCCACTTGCTTTAGCCTGCTGTTTGTAAATGGCACCACCAGGATATGGAATAATCTTTTGTTTTTGGGGCTGGATGGGACTATGTGTAAAAAAAAAAAGAAAAAGAGTTCCAAGGTTTGAATTTTAGTCTAATGGTGTAATAAGAGTCAGAGTGCTCAGGTCTGGGAATCACAGTTCACCACTGCAGACATAACTAGAGGAGGTGATGAATTAGACTTCTCTGATTTGCTTTCTCTCTTTTGGAGAGGTCAGCATTGTAGCAAATTACTACTTTGCTAGACTGTTGTACATTATAATACACTCCTTTCCTACACTAAGATACAAATATCACTAGATCCTATAGGAGACTGCAAATATTTCCCATTAAATGTGTCCCACACTTCTGGCAGAGATAAATACATAATCGCTGGAAATAGGCCCCTACTCCTGACCCTGCATAGGAACATGCAGGTATGGAAAATGGATGGAAAAATGGGGTAGACATAATGTCTTGTGAAAATCTGAGCAAACTGCAGCAGCAACAAGTTGCTGTTTTGTTGGCAGCACAGAACGAGGTGGAAATATTCTTTTGTGGGAGCACTGTAAGTCTAGATGAATGATGAAAATCTTAATTTGTACCTCAAAATATTTGTGTAGTTTACTGGTGAAGTCAGGCCTTAGTCTTTAACTAAAGCCAATGCAATAAATTTGTATTTCTCGCTCTCTGCCATCTGTCAGCCTAGCTGCTTGGTGTTTTATTTTATTGTTTAGTTCAGGAAGTTGGAGTAAACAGTTGTAAGATATGTTTGTTGGTTCTCTTTAACCATCTAATCAGGCAATGGACAAAAACAAAACATCTAAATCTGTTCAGTTGTTTTATATGACTTTTGTCAAGTACACCAGCAACAAACTGCATCTTTCATTTAAACTGACCAGCCTTTTAAACGTTCATTACCTGCCTCTAGTAGTTTTGACAACATACTGCACTTGCTTTTTGGAGTGTTTGTTGTTGATTTAATCCAAATTATGACAGAGTTGACATGTGAAGCCAGACATTTGATGTGGATTAGAATAATACTTCACTTTTAAATCTGCACACATCTCCTACAGAAAATCAGCTGTGACTTGTCCATATTTTTTTTTTCAAAGCTTAACATGCAAATTAACTGTAAAAAATATCAAAACATCATCAAAATACTTCTGTTAATACAGAGCAAACCCCATTAAATAAATACTGCGTGGGAGAATACAGTTCAACACAGGCTAACACTCCTTTTAAAAGAGCTCATACAATGAAGCAATACCCTAAAGACCATATGCACATCAAAAACTAATAATATTTCCCAGATCTGTCATTTTCCTTTGTTGCATTTTTCTTTAAAGACACAATTTCAGTCATTTGTAAAGCAGTCTGCTCTGTTTAATTCACATTTTTCATACACTGTTTGCATTTCAAGAGAAAAATGAGTAAATGGAGAGGGAGGAAGTGCATTTTTTATGTGTCACAGTTTATCAGATTATATGGCTGATGTAAAATGCTGAGTTGTATCAGTAAATCTGGTCTGCATAGGAAATTGGAGAACATTGAACTACACGCTGTTGCATATGGACATCACATTTTCTTTCTGTAACACATTGCAATTTATCTGTAAAATGTAAAACTCTTATTTGCTTGTATCACATAATATCATGCAGATGCACATGGGATGTTTGTATGTCTCATCATGGTAGAATTTTAGTATGTGATGGAATTTCAGATCAACCCCCATAAAAAAAAAATACTAAAAAATAAACTGTTTTGAGGTGTTACTATGAAAGGGTTGATTTTTTTTTATTGTAGATTAATTGTTTAATAGAATAGAATAGAATAGAATAGAATAGAATAGAATAGAATAGAATAGAATAGAATAGAATAGAATAATCCTTTAATAGTCCCACGAGGGGAAATTTGGTTGTAACAGCGTAACCATATTTATGAGCTAGTTTCATAAAATGGTATTCAGCTGGTATGTTCCAACATCACAGACACAATCCAACCAGCCAATATGCGCCAAATCAATCTCATCTTTTTGAACACACACACTCACAGTTACAATGCTTATGGGCATGGAGCTGATTAGAAGTAACCCAGTTCAATAGTATCCACCACATATAGGTCACTGTAATCTAGCATCCCTGGGGTTCTGGCAATGGTTGTGTGTGTGTGGGCGTGTGTGTGTGTGTGTGTGTGTTAAAGGAATAAGGTGAGGGAGAAGTATAACAAACCTGTAAGGTTTAAAAGAGCAGCAGGTCTGCCAGTTCTCCTGCTGGGGCCCAGTCTGTGGAAATCAAATCTCCCTTGTACCAGAACTAAACCGTAAAAAGGTGTGGAGTTTAAACGGCATGTGGTGCTAAATTAAATTACAGAAACATTTTGTTTCCAGTCCTTAAAACTATCAAAGCCCCCAAACAAATCAACATTCAACTTCGTGGTTCTGACAGAGGGATCACAGATGAATTGCAGTAACACATGGAATGTGATCATTTCTAAAGTCAGTGATATTTTAACTTGTTTCAGATGAAAGAATTTGTGATTTAGAGCAAATGTTGAATGAACACACACCAGGAGTTTGATTTGACACCATTTCACAAACACAGTTCTCACTGAATAAACTCTACTTGGCCAAATGGGATTCTACCAGATGGCTGGTACACAATGTTTACGGATCAAAAACATCCTTAATTTATTAGAAGCCAATGACCTATTGAAGGCTGTTATTATAGCTTACATTAAGATGGAGTGAATGTAACCCGATGTCAGGTCAAAAGGACTGCTTATAATGATCAAAACCCACAGACAAAAAGATGTTCTGTTTATAATCCAGTACTCCATCAATAATCCCATGATAGTTTTAGCTTTGTTTAGATTTTAGCTGCACAGTTATGAGAAATTTACATTCTTCAAGGTTCTATGTCGCTCTGGCAGCCAAGATTGTCCACTCAGTTTGTATCTGCAATGTCCTGAGCAGACTTCAGTTCACTTAGGAAGCAGCACACAATTAAGTAGTGATGTCAAGTAAATCAATGAAAAACTTTGATGAATTGGAAGACCTCTCTCTCTTCTTACAGTGACACATATTGGCAGAGTGACACAGTTAAATATTAGAGCACAATCTGTGCCCGAACCTTACTAAGCTTAGAAATATGAGCTAGTATAATGAGATTGTCTAAAAATTATCTCCCAGGGTGGGGTTAAAAATGAAGAACTGCTCACACAGTGGAATTGATTAGACTAAAGAAGATTTCTGTCCCCAAAAATGTATTTTTATAATTAAACAATATTATTTAAAACAACATTTTGATCAAAAACACTGTCAAAATAATAGCTGAGCTAAAATTTTTATCCATGGCTGTATCACTGTGCACACTTACAGAAACAAACTCAGCCCGTTTCAACATGATAATAATACACCAGAATATTACTGTGCTAGGCCAGTGATACAATATTTGTAATTTTTAAGGGGGTAGCTATAAAAATAACAGGGTAATACGGTGCTGTTTTCAGAAGTCAGAAATTTACTTACATTAAAGAGGCCATTTCATACACATTTCAGGACTTTGTGGTTATTTCTTAAGTATTAACCATTAATATGAAACATTTTATATCTAAAAAACGTCAGGAAACACTGATTAACAGACCTTTCAACCTGTCTGTGTTAAAATTCGGGTGGTTCCGGCTCCTTCCATCAGGCTGCTTTGTCACAGCTTGTTCATATTCATTGTTCGAATTTGCTGGATTCAGATTGGCTAACAAACTAGCCTATCAGAGCAAAGAATACTGTTTCCTGCCCCGGTGTGTATGGCAACGTCAGACGTTGTCTCTTCCCGTTTGCTACGTTATGCTAACAGCTTTTTAGTGAGCAGCATGCTAGGTGTGGTTTCAACTGCGGGAGCTGATGAATACTAACGAACAAAGGAGTTGTGACGAAACAGATACAGGCTGTTCGGACTCGGGAGAAATCGGGTTTTATCGCCACCTGCGTAGTTTGAGAGATAAAAACTGAAAGAGAAGTTGTTGACCTGTTTTCACACCCACTATGAAGGTAAGAACACCTGTGGAGCTAAAATATTCAACAGAAACCTCAGAAAAAACCTTTTTTAATGGAAGGGCCTCGTTAGACAGAAAGTAAAACTAACAGTTCTCAGAGGTAAGGCTGTTGGCAACTAGTTAGAAACACTGTATATAATTTAGTGCTTGAACAGTGATTAATACTGTGAAAAGGACCACAGCATCTGGCCATAAGCTTTGTCTGCAGAAGTTGATTTATTGAGTCTATTATTACTTTATTTTTTTATGTTTAACCATTGTAAGAAATCAGAGTTCTTGCACATTACGGTTTGATTTTTTGCCAAAATTGACATGGGTCTGAATACAAAATGAAGAGTCTGACTCTCTAAATAAGCAGCTGCCATGTAGCTCAGCAGTGGGGTGCTGGAATCTAAAACTCCCGCATGTCTCACAAGTGGCTTTTCCTTGTAACTGATTTTCTGGAAATCCTGGCTTTCCAGGAAGGATGAACTAACAAGCCAGAGGCAGAATCTTTCAAACTGGAATAAGAATGCGAACATGGTGCAAAAAAAAAAAAAGAAGAAGAACGATACAGAGCAGATCTGGTATTTTAATATACAAATACATTTAGCCTTTTCTGTTAAAAAACCATATCATCATGGAAAGGTGCAGCTATTTCCTGAAAGAAAGAGATGCAGTGAAACTTGAAAAGAGAAGTAAGACTTGAAAAAGGATAGACAACACTTGATGAAGAAAAATAATTCATAAAAATAAGTACAATTATTTATGTTAAAATAGGTACATAAACATAAAAACATATATTTTTAGTTTTCCTAGGAGCATAGATCAAATTTAAAATAAAAAGGAGGGGGTGACAGGTGGAACTGAGAGAATATCACACTGTAATGTGAAAAACAGCACAAATTGCAGCTTCCACATGAGGAAAATGCATAGCCTAAAGCAAGCTAACATTTCCTCCCACTCACTCATCAGTCTCTTTTCTTACTCGCTACATCTCTTCCCAGTTGGTCTCTCATCACTTACTCATAGCCAAATCAAATGAGGCTGATTTCTTTTCAAGTGCCATAGACAAAACTGGCAACATGCCTCTTTGTGCTCTGTAATGAGGTGGAAGATTAAGCGTATACATTATTTTTACCAAACAAACTTGCTCTCTGTTTCATGTGTGAGGGCGGATTTCCATTTTCATGTCGCCAACTAAACCAAGACACCTGGAAAAATGTTGGAACTATAGAGCTACAATGCAGTTTCTCTGAATAAGCTCACCCTTACTTGTTAGCTCTGCCCTGTGGCTAATGGGATTTTCTGTTGTTTTTTTTCTTTTTGTTGTTGTTCCTGTCAGCCACATACAGGCTTAAGCCCTGAATATTATATTGTTGTGATTTTAAATGCCAATTCATACCTCATACAGGTACAGTATAAGAGCATTAACAGGCACAGGTTTTTTTAAGTTTTTTTTTTTTAAACCAAAGTGTTATACAACCATTATGCATACATAAATTAAAAGTGATCACCTAATTGAATAGCATTATATTATACAGTTACACAGCGATAACAAATTCCTGGATCTGAGTGGCCACATAGGCTATAATGTGACACCCACATCACTGGGTTAGAACAATCCCAAAAAGTGCAACACAGTTGATACTGTGAATCACTGACTCAGAAACAAGTTTGTAAAAACATGGCAAGCAGGCTTAAGCAAAGTGAAGCTGATTATTCTATTCTGATTCTGATCTATTCTGCTCCGCTTTCACGGTCATGTGTTACTGCACTTTAAAATCCACATGCATCTCTTTATGGGAACAATATTCCCACATGGTCTCAACCTCATTCTGCAGAGTAACAAGAATAAAAAAAATCTCTGCCATACTGCAAAACAGATTAGAGGAGGAAGACAAACATCCATGAACTCTTGCTTCTCTACAACATCCATAAATGGGTACATCTCAATGAACCTAAAGATTCTCCTGGTAATGCCTAAGAACTCTTTCTCACCAAAGCTGTTTGGTCCACTTTTAAAAGACCAGAGTTTGTTTCCTCTGATAATCCATCTTATTCAGTTGTGAAAGTGCATCTGAATTGTAGTGTGGACCAAACAAGTGAGTTCTGGTATGCCTAAAGAAATGTTGGTCTTGGTTCTCTTACAAGTGAACCCTAATGTGGTTTGTTTACAATGTGAATGCAGATGGATTATCATCAAAGACAGGAAGTGAATAGTGAACAAAATTCCTCAGCATTTTTGTTACCTTACCAACATATCTCTCTTTCTCCACCATCTTTTTCAATTCTGTTACATTCCTCTTGTGTTCAGAACAACATCCTGGTTAGCTTACTGCCTCACCTGCTATTATCAGAATCCTGATATGGTGACAATAGAGATGATAAACATATGCTAGACAATTGTAAAGCACAGTTGTACTCAAATGAGTACAATTGTTTGAACATAGCATCAAAAGCAGCAGGCCTGAAATGAACTGAAACTCAAAAACCCATACCCCAAGTTGTGTTGTCTTAGCTGTGATAGTGTTTCTTGTATCTTGTCATTTCCTCGTATGTCTTTCTTTGCTGCAGAATAACACTTATCACTTCCTCACAACAAAATTGATTTGGAAGACTTGAATCAGAGAAAAATCAGTCAAGAGGTTGGACATGGAAAACTGCTTTTAGCCCCAAGAAGTCAATACGCATCACCAATACATACAGTATAGACCAAAAGTTTGGACACGCCTTCTCATTCTCTTTGAATAAGAAGGTGTGTCCAAACTTTTGGTCTGTACTGTATGTTTACTTGAAAAGTCTTACTTTTTATTCTAACCTGGACATTCAAGGAAAAAGTTCAAGTTTTATTTCTGGCATGATGTCAGTTTTAAAAAAAGTATCATCATTCCATGGAGGTGTTTAGTCATGAAAGACATAGGGGGTTAATAAGGTTTAAAGAAGAAGCTGCAATAATTTCCACAAATCTACACATGGATGTACCGTAAGTGTTAAAAAAATAATTTTCCATTAATAAAAACAGGTTAAACCAGCTTAAAATTGATATTTTGTCAGTAGTCCTACACCTAGATTCCTGTTTGCCTCCCATTTAACCTTTTGGCTGATAAAAACACCTTAAAACTTCAGGTGTCAAATAATAAAAAATATCCCAGGAAAGTCTATTCTTTTACAAGAAAATGTTGCATATTCAATCAAAAGTGACATTAATGGCAGTTTCTATCTGTTAATGATAATTAGAAAAGCTTATTACTGTAATAAAAATTGAAATACTCTCGGCAATGGTAATTTATTAGCATTAGCACATGCCCTTCTACTAATTCATATGATCATTATTTTCATTATTGTCTCACTCACCCCTGTTGCAATTATCACTCCAGAACAAGCATCTTCCAGTGTCCCTTCTTTTGTCATATTATATAACTTTATAACTGTATTTCAAAAGCACCAGACAGGAATGTAAGTGAACTTGCTGCATCTTTACTAGTTCCATCCATCCATCCATCCATCCATCCATCCATCCATCCATCCAAGTATATTCTCTGATGCAAAAGGATAGATAACGGCATCATCCTCAAGGCTTTCATTTCCTTTTTTTGTTTCACATGAAAACAATATTATTCCATCAGAAGTAACTTGCATCAAATAAATAATAGGCTTCTGGCAAAAGGTGGGAAATTTATTGTAATCTTGAACTAGTAATGACTTGGGTTGCATCATAAATGGTTAAGACTTGTCTTTATACCAGTGCTATTTTGCCATTAAAATGTCCTCTTTTTTTCTAGTTGTGTTTTAGCCAACAGCACTAACATGCTACTATAATATTCAACTAATGATAATAACAAAGAACAAAAAAAAGAAAATAGCAAAGGAAAGCACTTCTCTCCTTCAATTTGCATTATTTCTTTCTGAAGTGGTACAAAAAACAAACAGCTGTGTTGTATTTGTCTTTTGTTTGCCATATCAGTTTGGAGGCTTGGGTAAATGTTTAAAATATGGTAAAGATATGAAGCTTTTTAAATATTTAAAATAAAATATATGTAATTTATGAAGAAAATAAACATTAAATCACTACTGGAAAAACATCCCTTAATCCATCTTTATTTCAGTTTGTTCCTGTGCAGAGTTTTGGGGGGCCGGTGGCTGTACTGGAAGAAACCTAAAATTCAGTCAATACCAAAAAGTTTTGACTCACCAGGCAAAGTTGCGAAAAGCCCGCCTACTGTCATGCTGCTCTGCTCTCCACAATACATAGAGAAGGAAGACTCTCTCTTCAAACGCTAGATTGACAGCTGCCATCATGCAAAAATACCGTCTGGCACTACTCCCTCCCACAAATTGCGTATTTCTGCTTCATGCGTGTCAAAATTGTATATTTTGAAGCGCGACCAGTTCGCGTTGGACATACTTTGAGGTGCAAATGTTCAAGCGACCAGCTACACGTGAACGGCACTTTTTAGCCACTTTAAACGTGTTGGTGTGAATGCACCTTAAACATGGAAAACTTCTGATTGTTTCTAACTTTTTGACAGACCACATGGTTTTTGTATATTGCTATGATTCCAAAGTACTGGCCAAACTGACCATTGTTCTGATTAAATAATTGACTGTTTTCTAACAAGAATCCCCCCAAAAAACTAACCCTAAAGCAGAAATATTTAAGACACTACGAACACTGTAAAAGTTGTACTTTATTTAATCTACACTCATTTTTTACTTGCATTAATGTGCATTTTAGCCCAAATCAGTTTTTATACTAGAGGCAGCTGACTGGTCATGTTTTTAGATATTTATATTACCTGATTACTTATTGTCAATTACCAAGCAAGGACAGAAGATGTAGCAGCTACAAGAGTTCTTTTCTATACATTTGTAAGTGTCTAAATATTGCCAAATAAATGTTTATTTAACATAATAAATCATATTTTGTCTCATGAAAAAAAGAAAACGATATAGAAAATGGATCGATGAAAAACAAATTTATATGGATATTAGCTGGAAAAAGAAAATCAGCATTGCATCTCAACCATTGGGTGCCATGGTGTCTAAAAACTTGCAGTGACATCAACCATAGATGAAAACATTTTGACTGACCTCTAGTTTATACCTGAGGAGAACTGTGCTGAAGAATTTTAATAATTAGCATGATTGCCCTTTATATCAAAGTTAAAAAGAAAAAATATTTTGGTTTGCAATTTAAATAAGACTAATATAAAGAAGAATGTTAAAATAATTCAAAGAATCAAAAATTATTTGCCAGCTCCTTCCGCCAGACTGCTTCAACTGCTTCATCAGCAGCTCGTTTATATTCATTATTCAAATTTGCTGGAAGATTGGCTAACAAACTAGCCTATCAGAGCAAGGTATGCTGTTTCCTGCCCCGCTGCGCATGGCAACATCAGACATCGTGTCTTCCTGTTTGCTACGTCTTATGCTAACAGCTTTTAGCCAGCAGCATGCTAGGTGTGGTTTCAACTGTGGGAGCTGCTGAAAACTAACGAACAAAGGAGTTGTGATGAAACAGATACAGGCTGTTCGGACTCGGGAGAACTCGGGTGTTATCGCCACCTGCGTAGTTTGAGAGATAAAAACTGAAAGACAAGTTGTTGACCTGTTTTCACACCCTCTATGAAGGTAAGAACACCTGTGGAGCTAAAATATTCAACAGAAACCTCAGAAAAACGGTTTTTAATTGAAGGGCCTCTTTAAGAGTTAATTAGAAAGAACATTTTAAATCAAATAAATCGTGTTAGGTGGGTTTCTTAATGAGCATTTTAGTTCACTTGGAACAGCAAAAGAACCACCTAACCATGTTGTTGTAGACGGAAACATTTATGACACACATAAAACATTTTTTTGCAGGTATGCCTGAAATGGTTCAGTAGACTTTGATCCAAGTCTTAGTTTAATAAGATGAGCAGTTTCCTTCCTTTCTTTCTTCTTTGTTTGAGGACACAAAGAATGCTGTTACTGCCATCTCTCTAAGGGATGGTGTATTTGTACTTGGCCACCTGCTCCTAGACTTGGAGCACAATGTTTACCTCAGGCTTCCCACATTGTTTTATGTCCTTGAGAAGCTGTGAAACAAGGTACGCATTTCAGATTCCAGAAGCACAGCAAACTTTTAATTAGGGCCAACTCCAAAGAACTTTTGAACCATATAAATGTTCACTTTAAAATATATCAAGAAGATCCAATAGTCAAAAGGCTAAACTTCAAACAAAACAGTGTGTCAGCAGAGCCGGCTCGAGCATTTTTGGTGCCCTAGGCAAGATTATTATTATTAAGAGCCTGCAATGTTTGTCTGTCTCATATTTGGTTTTACTGAGGTAATTAAAGTGCTTAATAAAATAAAGTCAGCTGCTATATAGGTGACATCTGAAATGGTTCATTACACTAAACATATGTTGTTGTTGTCTAACTGATTTTGATTTTTAACCCAGTCATTTAAAATACAGTGAATTTATTACGTTTTTTTAATTATTATTTTGTTCTTGTTGTTTTAATGATTTTAATCAAAAACAAGTCATTCTCAAAATAAAAGCCCAATCAATGACTTATATTATGGTATGTTATTTTTCTAGATACTTCCATGGCCACATATGTATAAAATCAAGCAGCTAGGCATCTAGGTTTCCACAAACATTTGTGAAAGAATGAGTTATTCTCAGGAGGTCTGTGAATGCAAGTGTGGAACTGTTACTGGATACATACGAAATAAGTCAATTTCTGAAGTTTCCTCACTACTAAATATTCCATGGTCAACTGTCATATTATAAAATTCAAAAGCAATTGAGAACAACAATAACTCAGCCATGAAGTTAAAGAATACATAAACTCACAGAGCAGCGTCAGCTCATGTTTAGGTGCACAGAGCACAGAACTTTGTGTTAAGGGAGACATCCCAGGACTTGTGGCAATATAGTACAGAATATAAAGTACCACTAAATACAATGACCACTCCAAGTTATTTAGGTGAATTAAAAAACTTTGACTTGCAATTTGAACACATCTGTAATGTTTCTTTTCTTTTCCTTTTTTTAAGGTTCAACAAAGCAGAAGCTCTTCAGTGTTGGACCAGAAATGATGATGTCAGGGCAGGTACTGAGACAAGAGATGAGAACTGTTCTTTTCAAGGTTTTTAAATTGGTGACAATAATGGGATGATGTCACCTGCAGCAGCAGAGGTCAGTGATGAAATTATACATAAGAGGGATCTTTATCAGGTGAGTATACTCAGGTAATTGCAGGGAAAAACAGAAAGGGGTAGTTAGTTTGACTGAGAGGGAAACAGGAAGCAGGGAGTGTGATGTCACTGGTGGGAGAAGGCAGGTCAGCAATCCAAAAACAAATCCAATTCAGTACACAGTTATCCAAGCATCCAGTACAGACAGGTCCAATTGAAAACCCAATAACCAATATCCAAAAAAACAGGCAATGTTAAAAGCCCCCATGAGCCTAAACTGTGGCAGATTTGGCAGACTTGCACACTGGAATCAGGTTGAAACAGACCGGGTCAGAATCCAAACATCCAAGACAAGCAGGTGAAGATATGGTCGAACGTAGGTAGCAAGGTTAGTACATTATATGAGACAATGCAAGTCAGAGGCATGGAATGACAGTAGCAAAGCTAAACTGACAATCTGGCAACTGAAGCTTCTCTGCACACAGCTTATAAAGGGGCGGGGACAGGTGAGGAATCAGACAGAGAGAACTGTGGCCAGATGAGCATAATAAAACTAATTACTAGACATTAAAGAGGCCATTTCATACAAATTTCAGGACTTTGTGGTTATTTCTTAAGTATTAACCAGTAATATGAAATATTTTATATCTAAAAAACGTCAGGAAACACTTATTAACAGACCTTTCAATCTGTTTGCATTAAATTCGGCTGTTTCCGGCTCCTTCCATCAGGCTGTTTCGACTGCTTCGTCAGCACCTCATTCATATTCATTATTCGAATTTGCTGGACTCTGGTTGGCTAACAAACTAGCCTATGAGAGCAAGGTATACTGTTTCCTGCCCCGCTGCACATGGCAACGACAGACGTCGTGTCTTTCTGTTTGCTACGTTATGCTGACAGCTTTTAGCCAGCAGCATGCTAGGCGTGGTTTCATCTGTGGGAGCTGCCGAAAACTAACGAACAAAGAAGTTGTGACGAAACAGATACAGGCCGTTCGAACTTGGGAGAACTCAGGTGTTATCGCCACCTGCGTAGTTTGAGAGATAAAAACTGAAAGAGAAGTTGTTGACCTGTTTTCAAACCCACTATGAAGGTAAGAACACCTGTGGAGCTAAAATATTCAACAGAATACTCAGAAAAAACATTTTTAATGGAAGGGCCTCTTTAACATGATAGTAAAAAAAAAGCCAAGTTGAATCAGGAGAGGTAAATCTATTCATTTCATTCTCCAGTTTCAAGTTTATATTTCAAAAATTGTATTCATGAACAATTGCACACTATAATCCAATGGTTTTTTGCCAGTGCAGCAGTGATCAGATGTTCAGTGTAATAAAAAGGCTGGCAAGTGACTGTGAAACTTTTAAACAAATACAGGCTCCTTTTGAACTGGAAAAAGCAAAAGTTGTTAAAAAAATAAAACGTCATCATAAATGCACATCACTGCACCCCTAAAACATAAAATAAGAAGAAAACCGTCATTTGGGCATTACAAGTTTACAGCATGAACAGCTAAATGATATGTCAGGATATTTATTTCAATGTCAAATTTGTTCAAACTATCTCTAAAATCACTGAGCGGTGACAGTTTACCATTATGAACTCCTGTTCTCATGTGATGCATAAAAAATGTTATTTATATAAAATAACAATGTCCAAATGATATGAAATCACTAAATATGAGTCAACAAGCAAGTAAGCAGATTTTTTGCAGATTTTGTAAGTAATTGAAGGTTTGAAGACAATGTTTGTTTTCTGTCTGGACTGTACTTACTGCAGGCCTCTAATCTGTTTTAACACCATCTGGATTTACTGCATCGGGGACACTAGTTATCACATCTCAGAGAAACATGTTTTGAACAAAGTTGAGGTTGTCCTGACTGATGGAAAGATTTTAATGCATTAACCTGCTTCTGCATCTAAACTGAACCAAACACATTTACTCCATTCAATTATTGTTTTTTTTAACACATTATTTTAGAGCCTTTGAAATTTTAATTTCAAATCATGCTTTTATTTTTAATCCCCTATTTAAAATCTTTATTCCTGATTTTTTTATTTTTTGTCTAAAACCCCAATACCACTAAATTTTCAATGCTCGGAATAAATAATCAAGCTTTTATCTCAATTTCTTACATACTGGGTTAAAAACATACATGTGGAGTATTGGCTCCAATTGTGTTCCATCAGTTAATAATACATCTACTGCAGCTTTGTGGTTCTCTGATGTTTTAAAGATTTTTGAGAGCAGTCATACACTTCAAGTCAACTCTTACTGTTGTCTATATGTTGCCATTAGCAATAAGACGTTTCTGAGTAGTTTAAATATGCACTCAGAGAAAATCTGGCCTGCCCAATAAAAGGCTCAGCAAAGAGGCAAATGGAGTGGAACAGCTTTTAGGGAGAAGCCGTGCTTTAATATTCAGTTGTATCAAAAGAAAAAGAACTGCTCTGAATTCTCTGTTGAGTTGAGTTATTCACAAAAACATGTTGAAAGCAAATAATAAAAACCTCAGAGTGTCATGGTGTGCTTTCTGAGGATTTATGAGTAGAAGTCTTTGAATTATGCCTAGACAGTCCTGCTGTACTGTGTTGGACCATCAGAACTCAATGCTTGCTTCTGTTTCTGCGGCCATTTTTCAGATCTTACTGACAGTTGAAGCCTCTGGAACTGGGGATGACCCTGAGCCATTATACAAAACATATAAAGCAAATTCCACATCCTTCTGCCCTCAAAGCCACCCGTCCTGCTCTCTCCTCAGAAAAATTGGGAACTATAAGATCCAGCTGGTTGCCATTCAGCTCCCCCCACAGTGTAGCAATTTAGCGAAGATGAAATTGATTTGAAAATCCTACGCCGGGTCAAGCTGGGACAGAAGGGATTACTGTGCTGATTGTTCTAATACTGTGGCCATCCTGCACACTAATTCTCCCCATCATGTTTCTCTCTCTCTTCCTCTACCCACTGTTTATGTCTTTCTTTCATAGAAACTGCTCATTGGCCATCACTCTTTCCCTTTTTTTCTCTTCATCATTCTCAAAGAAACTCCAACCTCCAGTCATCAGACTTCAGTCTCACAGGGTGAGTTGAGTTAAAACTGCACAGTTGCACAGCTCAATACTGGCAAAGAGAGAAAACAAGGCAATAGAGGAGAGGAGACTGGTAAAGAGACAGATGGAGATAAGGGTGGCAACTGTATAAAAGGAATAGCTGTGAACTGATGAGTAGTACGGAGAAATAAAGTGAACAGCCACCCCGAGGCCTACAATTCTCATATCATGTTGCACTGTTGCCCCCTGCCCAAAAATCATACTATTAATCTGTTTTCTTCAGTTTTCCTGCTTCCTACCGAAACACAGTCTGGACTGTATAACCAAAGGTTTGCTTTCTATTCATGCTGTTTGTCGGAATGAAAATCAGCATTAGGTTACCAATTTGAAGGTATACCGCAGTTCTCCTATTTTTCTGTCATACTGTTATGATGGTTTGAAGTCCTTGAAATAAGACAAAGTCCAAAAGTGACTGGACTGATCAGAAAGGGAGCAGAAACGAAAATATTGAGAATGTCCATGAGAGGGATGGAGCATGTTGGATTTTTCTGAGATAAAGTCAGAGAGACTGAGATGATTTGGACATGTACAGAGCAGGGCTAGTAGGTTTATTGGGAAAAGGATGCTGAGGTGGGAACTGCTAGGCAGGAGGTCTGAAAGGAATAATGATAATAATAAAAGCCAATCCAGTAAGTACAACCTCCACTAAATTAAAGCCCTTACAAATACTGATAGTTCTAGAAACAACAGAGGAATCTGTTGTTTCTAGACCTTTTTTTATGTAACTTTATTTCAACATGCAATCACCTCAGCGCTCCGTTTCCTGCCAAAATAATCATTCACAGCTCTAAAATTTCCTGATGACATGAAATGAGTTTAGTTATTTTTTACTTTCATTTATTATTTTACTTTAAATAAAGCATACTTGCATAATTGCAGACAAACAGGCAAACTGACATAGCTGCAACAATGGCACACAAACAGTGTAAAAACTAATCTCATGCAAAACTGTGAGGGTTTCAAAATATATGTTGTCCGGCATCAGTAAACTTTTTGTGAAAGAATTGTTTTATATATGTGAAATAAGCTACAAAAGTGGTGCTGATCTGACACATATGAACCTCACTGCAATCTGAGGACCTCTTCCTGTTTCTACAGACTCTGCTCCCTTTGACTTGATTTAACACCAGTGGGTAAAGTCATAAATATTACTTAGAAATGTTTTGAGTGACGCCTCAGAAGAGGGCAGCCATAGCCTAATGGGGAAGGAGAACATCTTTTGATTGGGAGGTCGGGGTTCAATCCCAGATCCTGGAAGACTACCTGCTGAAGTATCCTTGGGCAAGATACTGAACCCCAAAACTGCCCCCTAGATGCTGTACAAAAGGCTGCCCCCTCTGCTCCTCAAAGGATGGATCTAATGCAGAAAATATTTCCCCAAGAGGATAAATAAAGTAGTAGTTATTAATTTTCTTAGAATGACCAAAAAGTAGCTTTAACCCATGGTGACACAAGTGTAACAGCCCATTAACCAAACACAGGTGTTTGCTATGAGGAGAAGACGCCTGCGTAAACCTAAAAACACCTCAGTGTCTCAGTCTTGGATTGACCCAGTCAACAGACAATAGAAAAATAGATTCTTAAATAATGCACATAAAAAGAAAAGTGGATGTACTCTTTTACTTACAGACAGGAAGGAACAACCTATAAATAAATAACAGAAGGAGAAAAGTGACCTTTGCTCATAAAAAACTGTTACACCTTTTTTTTTATATAATTAGAGCTCAATATATCAGATTTACTAATATTTTTGTAAGAACTGAAGCCACTTGGTACAGTGGAAATGCCCTGTGGGATCAGCTTTCCTTACTGTGGAATATGCTGGGACATGCAGCTAATTTGCTGCATCTAAAAAGTCTTTGTTTCCGTTGCTGAAAAAAAAATGCAGCTCTTTGGTTTGTGGCTATCGCACACATCAGCACTGAAAGATGCAACCATCAAAGTCCAATAGTTGATGCTTTAATAATTCAAATGGATATAACTGCATTCTCAGGCATTGTGAATTATCTTAGAGCCTGAGCTTAACTAACACCGTGGTTTTTATGTAGTGTTAGTGCCTCAAGCAGGTTTAACACATACGTAATAACAAGCTGACTCTGGCTTAAATTAAAGGCAGATCTGTTATGGTGAAGATCCTTTGGGGTAAAGCAAAAGTGCAGAATTGTCATCCATGAAACAAAAACATGAAGTGCAGATTACCCACTCAGAGGTTACAGTCACTGAAACAGTGTCACAAATACTTTAATAGGCACTTGTCACTTGTTAAAACTTCTTCTGGCACTTAGACCAACCCTCTCACAGGCATGGTAAAGGCAAAATTAGTCAAAGAGTTGACCGTTATGATGCAAACAATGCCTTTAAGAAATGTGGTTGCAGATTTTTTTCTTCTGCTTTCCTGGAGAATTTGATTTGACACTACTCCAGTTTTAATACCAGATGTAATTTGATGCACATCTACCCAAAAATTCTAACTTTGTGTCTTAGTCCACAGAATAATTTCCCAAAAATATTGCAAAACATTGATTCCTTTTTGGGCAAATATAAGAAGAGTTTGTAGGTTCTTTTTGTTTTTTTTTTTGTTATAGGAATTATTTCACATGAATCTCAACAGAGACAAAGGAGACCTGCAGAACATTATTTGTTTGTTCTAGGTTCTTGAGTGACCTCCTGGGGGAGTATTTGGTGCTTACTTGGAAGAATTTGGAAGGCCGCCACTCCTGGGAGGGGCTGCACAATGGCACACTTGGTAGCACTGTTACCTTGCAGTGAGAAGGTCCTGGGTTTGAAACCAGCTAGTATTTTCCTGCATGGAATTTGCATGTTTTTCTTGTGCATGAGTGAGATTTCTCCAGGAACTCCAGATTCCTTCCACAGACCGAAATCATCCATGTTAGATTAACTGGCAACTCTAAATTGTCCCTAGGTGTGAGTGTGTAAATGCTTGTCTGTCTAATATTGGCTCTGTGATAGACTGGCGACCTGTCCAGGTGTGACCCCGCCTCTCGCCTAGTGGCCACTGGAGATAGGCATCAGATCCTCATGACCCTGAACAAGAATAAGTGGGTATAGATAATGACTGACAGCCACTTCTGGGAAGGTTCATCGCATGTCCATAAATTATCTATATGTGAACATCTTTGAACAGGTCATGATGGATAAGATCTTTTAGCCTATTTCGTGTTGTCAGACAGATTATATTCAAACGATTTATTGATTATACAGGTCTGACAGTATTCAGACTTACGTGTGGCTGATGAAAATGTACTCAACTTTCCAATGAAATAAAATTAAATTAAAAGTGGATAATCACAGTTAATATATTTACCAAAGGGGCGCTCTTTCACTTAGGGTCAGGTTAACTCAGCTTTTTTTGCCATAATAAATAAAATCCTAATTTGAAAACTGTATCCTGTATTCACTCAGTTTATCATTGTTGGATATAAAAAAGGTTGCTGATCTAAAACAATAGTCATGTCAGTGATTTCCTATATCTGCTTTGTTGTTCAGGGTGATGGGGAGCTGCTGCTTATCTCAGACAGTCATGGGGCACACACCCTGGACAGATCACCAGTCCATCACAGGGCCACATGGAAACAGACAACCATTTACATACACACTCACACCTAAGGGCCAATTTGAAGTTGCCAATTAACTTATCGTGCATATTTTGGGCCTGTGGGAGAAAGCCTGAGTCCCTGGAGAAAACCCTTGCATGCACAGGGAGAAAATGCAAACTCCATGCAGAAAGGCCCCAGCTTCATTTTGAACCCAGCATCTTCTTACTGAAAGGCAGTTGTGTAGTAGCACAGGGCTGGTGACACAGTTTAATGGCTGCACCGTGCAGCCCTGAAGAAATCCGTAAGGAGGCAAATGCTTCTGCACAACACCGTATTTGCTTTATCTTTGTTAGTAAAGAAACTAGCTAAGTTTGCAAAAAGCTGATTTTTACATATGGATATTTCCAGTGACCTAAATCATACGGGTCTAAACAAGACTGCTGGGACACAAGTTTTCAGGGGCAAATGTCCAATCCAGTAGATACAAATTTTAAAAAGCCTCCTACCAAGACCCCTTTAGTATGACAAGACAGCCTGGCAACAAATGTAAGACCTAGATAGCATCTTAGCCTATACTATGTGCAGTATGTACAGATCAACTTGATCACCAACATAGTGGGAAACTACAGATAATGTGTGCTTACTTAATTACTCAGGAAAATACATTACACAATACATTACAATGAGAGAGCCTAAAAAAAAAACAATCTGCATAACATAATCTCAGTATTAAGATGCTTTAATCCCCATTCGACTGTTCATCAGATGATCTATAACACACTTCCACTAGAGGGTGAAAAAAATTTTATTAGAGCAACATCACACCCACACAGCAACTCTCTTTAAAGAATGAGCTCATTCACATTAACCTCTGGGTGGCACTGAAAAAATAAGCTCAAAAGTTAATGATATTTTTATCTTCATGAGTGTAATGCACAGTTAAAGCATTAAAGGTCTTACTATGGTCGTGTAAAACTGAAGACAGGCTTGTAAAAATACATCTATTTATTGTCCTTCCCAGCAGGAACTGACAGCTGACAGTATTAACAATGATTTCTCTTTTGATGAAGCCATTTGGTGAACAAAGCTTTTTGTCATTACAGGCTGAAGTGACAGCATGCATGTCTACCACAGCAATGTCAGTTATTTGTACATATATAATGCCCTGGAAATAACTTAGGCCTACTTTCATTTGGTGTATTGTTTGTCTCAAACTGAAATATCATATTAATTCTTATTGGTGATCAATTACTTTCTATTAAGCATGTTTCTATTGACACTGTTGCAGAATAAGTCAAAGTGATGTGATAAATGTAAATGTTTTAATCATGAAATTAATTTGCATGTGCAACATGACACACTTTTTGATCCCAGGTAAAAAAAAAAAGAAACACAGCCTATCTTATTTCATTTGTGAGGTGTACTGCTGTGTGTTCTGTCACAGTGGTTGTTGGGCCACATATTGTTTCCATACTCCTGCATCTCTCCCCTATAATACCTAAAGTCTCAGGACTGTAGCCACAGGCTCATCCAAAGGGAGCACAGACCTTTATTACACCTCCCAGTCACCAATGTCCCCTCCTCTCTCACAAAAACACAGCCTTCCAAATCTGGATTAAAGAGGCCATTTCACACAAATGTCATAACTTTGTGGTTATTTCTTAAGTATTAACCTGTAATATGAAACATTTTATATTTAAAAATCATTAGGAAACACTGATTAACAGACCTTTCAATCTGTCTGCGTCAAGATTTGGCTGCTTCATCTATTCAACTCATTATTCGAATTTGCTGGACTCTGATTGGCTAACAAACTAGCCTATGAGAGCAAGGTATACTGTTTCCTTCCCCACTGTGCATGGCAACAGCCCACGTAGTCTCTTCGTCTTTGTTATGTCTTATGCGACAGCTTTTAGCCAGCAGCATAATAGGCATGGTTTTAACTATGGGAGCTGATGAATACTAACGAGCAAGGGAGTTGTGACGTAACAAATACAGGCTTTTTGAACTTGGTAGAACTTGGGTTTTATCGCCACCTGCGTAGTTTGAGAGATTAAAACTGAAAGAGAAGTTGTTGACCTGTTTTCACACCCACTATGAAGGTAAGAAAACCTGTGGAGCTAAAATATTCAACAGAAACCTCAGAAAAAACGTTTCTAATGGAAGAGACTCTTTAAAGTAAAGAGTATTTCTGCTAACTACAATTCAAAGGTCACTTCACAAATTACACTTTTTTAACATTCAATATCTCGTGAGTTTGTTTTGTCTTCCTCTCTCTTTTATCAATTTGTCAGGTGGAAGCTAGGTGTGAATAATGGTTCTGTTTTTTAACTGCTGACAAAGTGAAAATAAATTGAACTCGTAATACGATGCAACACAAACATCACATTATTTATGACACTTGCAAAATGATCCATGGAAATGATCAGTCAAACTTAAGAGACAAGGCCCTGAGATTTAGGTGTTTTATTAGACAGGTAAGAATCTCAGTTGGTCCTGAGTTTAACACTTATCCATGATACGGACTGCAGGCTGGTAACGGCATGGTTGTATACATGCATTCAAATGGATTTGGTATACTGTAGCTGTAACCTGAACAGAAACAAAGTCAATGACTATTCATCATATATACCTGAATAGATGTTGCCTGTTAGCAAGAAAGAACCTATTAAACTGATTTATTAGCTTTGGGGGAATTGGTCATTGTTCTATTTATTTGGTACATTGGAGAAAATACGTTTTAATTGAAAAACACATAACACTTTTATCCAGGCTTATTTACAGCCAGTGTTAAAGCCTAGAGCATAACTACTATACTGTTCTGTAGGCAGCCTATTCTAACAGTGGATTTGCACAGAGAGCATTTTTTTTTAGGGATGATGGGAGTGGTGGGGGGTTGGGTAAGCAACATGTTTACAGAAAAAAAAAAGAGTTTTAATCCGCCTGCATTTACGGCCGGACATAGACGAATGGCTTTGGATCACGTGGTCAGTAACATCTGCTGAGATGCTCCCTAATATGACAAAGTTGACAGCTTGCATTGTCTGAGATGTGATTAAGTGTACTGTGATGCAACTGTGAACACACACACTCACACACAAACGAGATTAAAACGGGTTTGCAGGTGTCAACTTCAAAATAACGAGGAGACTCAAAGCAAGAACCAGAACCGATGCTTTTTTTTTTTTTTTTTTTTTTTTTTTTTATATATGTTTGCAGCCCGTTTGATCTTCTGGCACCACAGGCTGTAATTTAACCCACCTACATCCATCGAAAAGATCTAAACAAGACAGAGGAGTTATGAACTCAGATATTCTGGAATCCTGATATATCTGTATTTGAAATAATTGTTTTAGCATAACCACAACAGCACGCATCTTAAACCAACGACGAACTTCCCAATAAACTCTAAAATTTGGTTTAAAAAAAGATTCAGTGATCACTGCTTTTTTGCGCCAAGACTTAAACATAAAATTAAACATAAAATATTGTAGATTAAACACTTAAAAATATGATTTTATACAGGTAATAATGGAATGAGGAGTTCTATTTTTTATTTTTGTTAAAATGTTTGAAAGATGACATTTCAAACAGATTTCTGAAGTTATATCCGATCATTTAAAACTCTTCTGTGGTCGTTTTAAGATTAATATACTAATGTCTGTGAAATCAGTGAGAATCAGCACCAAAACAACCCCCCACCTTCCACTCCCCCACCACAGCTCCATGCAAGATGCTGCTGCTGAGGGAGACTGGAGGAAAGTTGAGGGAGACGCATCTTACCTTATTATCGCCGTGTCGCCCTGGCGGATGGTGATGTTGTCGGTGGCCCGCTGCATATCCACGCTCCGGACGGGAAATCCTGTGGGGATAAGACAGAGCAGTCTTAAAAAAGAAGCCTGCAACTGCCTCCAACACGATTTGCGTCCGACCTGCATGTTTAAAACACAAAGGCGCGCGTTTCGGTTGCTATATATCCACGAGTCTAAAAAAAGAAGAAGCGCAGAAGTAGTCCAGACTTATGATAAACACGAGTTATCTTTAGGTCCCAACCACTTCAGAATGGATGGATACCAGAAACACGTTTGGGACAAAAAAGTCCTCGCACTATAGTCCAGTGATGCGTAATGCGCTCCGCGTAAAAAGGACGTCACAGCCTACAGCAGAGGAAGGCAGGCTACTGTTCGGAGTCTAGAAAACATCCCCCCACCTCCTCATCCTCCCTGCTTCTCTCTCGCACGCTCTCTCTCTCCCTCTCTTACTCAGATAATCCAGGCGTCTGAATGCGAAGCTCCACTTATTGGTTGTCAGGACAACAGCACCACCTGAGGTCCCTTTCAGTGAGACGCAGCTGATTAGGACTTGGGGGACAAGTCAAATTAAAATAAATAAATAGGATGCTTTCAAACATTTTCACATAAGGAGTGATGATACAACTTTAATGTTAGGACACAAGTCTTGAAAACTAAGCCTACAGTATTTGCTTTTGTTTGAATATAGTGCAGGAAAAAAGACACAGTCATCACTAGATTATTATTACAATTAGTCTTTGCACTAACAGCATGCTCACAGGTATTTATTTATCTGGAACAGAGGCTCCCATGATATTTTCATTCCAGGCAGATTTGGTTCATGAACTCTCCGGTGAATTCATTCTGCTTAATTATGAGTTAGTTCAGGGTAGAGAAGTTTTTAAGCTCTGTAAGATTAAAGGTTTTATGCCATAAAAAATCTTTAGGTTTTTGTTCAACATCTCCAACTTATTTTGATGTGTTGCTCAACTCAGTAGCTCATCTACAGCAACTAGCATTAAATAATAATAATAAAAAAAACTAACTGATCGTGTTTTATGTTATTTTCGGAAATTTTATTGATTTTAACAGTTGTAAAACTGAGAAATCAAAGTCTTGGAATTCATGTTGTTCATTTCTGAAATCCCTCGATGCAACACAAAAGGCACAACAAATATGTCAAGTTTTACTCTGTTTGTGTGACAAGGACTGCTTTTTGAGTCTCCGCTGCCTTACATGTCCTGATCTTAACTGTCCTATCAGTCTGGGAATACATCTTCTAATGTCCACAGCCCAGGTGAGTTATGTTAACAGTTAAGCTACCACTCAGCCACATCGTACCCCCTCTTTGTTCTCATGTAGCGGCAGTCATACCCACCATATTACATTTTGTGCCAGTCAAGCATAAAATGATTGGCAATTCACACACATTTTTATGATAGGCTATGTTATGTGCTTTTTAGTTTTTCTTTTGCACTTAACACATTTTTTCATTGCACTTAATCATCTACATTCAAGTGCATGTAATGACTCATTTATGTTGAGTAAATTATCCACATGCCAGGCACAGACTCACAAAAAGTACATTTTTGGATCGAAGATGAGCTTTTCATTATGCTCATACAGATATGCAATCTTAATATTTTTTGATAATAACGATAATATGCTTGTTTACTTTAAATATTTGTAGTCATTGATTCATGGATTTAGTACACTATTTGACAACGAAATAGTGTTAGATTATTCATTTAGACACTAACCATAAATGTTCTTCTCCTTTCAGCTGCTCCCTTCAGGGATTGCCAAAGAATGTCATCCATCTAACCCTGTCCTCTGCAACTTTTTCTCCCACACCAACCAACCACATGTCCTCCTTCACTACATCCATATATCTCCTCTTTGATCTTCCTCTAGACCTCCTGCCTGGCAGTTCCCACCTCAGCATCCTTTTCCCAATAAACCCACTATCCCTCCTCTGGACATGTCCAAACCATCTCAGTCTCTCTAACTTTATCTCCAAAACATCTAACATGCGTTGTCCCTCTGATGGACTCATTTCTGATCCTGTACATCCTCGTCACTCCCAAAGTCCCTCCCTCAGTGGTACAGTCTTTAAACCAGACATCTCTGGTCTCACCACTGTCTTGGACATCTTTCCATTCCATGTTGCTAATGCTCTTTTGTCCAACTTCACCATACTTTTGTCCACCAATTTAAACCTGATTGCACATGTATCTTAACCCCGTTGCATCACTGACTATTTGGTATAGGTTTTACTTTGGATGCCCTTACTGATACAACCTTCTGCATTTATCTGGCATCTGGACACTAAGACACTAGTTTTTGCTGCATTACATATTTATCATAAATGAGACTTATATTTGAAGGTTCGTGTCTCCCTTTTCAAGATAGATGTGATTGATGGACTTCTGATTTCACTATTTGCCAGTCATGCACCAGGGCTGCGAGCTCACGTTTATGTGAAGGAGTGCTTGGTAAGAGTAGAGTAGCAAATTTACCAAACACTAGGGAGTGCATTTAGCTTTTTATTGAACCACACATTAATCCTAATGGGAGCTATTAGTGTATACACAATGAAAGGGTTTTTTTTTTTCCCTCTGGGCAGGTGTTTGGTTAACTCTTTCAATTCCAACTAACTATTCACACTGCTAAAGGGACAGGGTTCCATAAAGATGTTACAATGATCTCAATGATGATCTCAATGTGAAACTTATGTAATACTGCAATTATTTTAACTAATGTTAGAAAATAAATAAGCAGATAAAATACAATTTTTCTCATTTATAATAAGAGGTGTCATATTTCCTTGAGTACCAACTGCCTGTCTGAACGATGCAGATGTAACTAGCATCTGACCATATAACCTATTGGGTTAGCATGTTACCATCTGGATAAACTGCAAAGAAAAACTATAATATTATCGCAGCCAAGAAAAATGATTAATAGCATCAGTTGTTTAGATAGGGATCCTTTGCAAACAGATTTACACAACATTCTTTACCTGATGTTGTTAAACTATTTTTTTTGGTTAAATTCTTTAAAGACCGTGTAAAGGGAATTCTGCTATTTTCTTCTAACCACATTATAAACATAATAAATGTACTGTTCTAAACATGTGAAAAACCTCCCAACAATTAAAAACTGAATTGTGGAGCTAGCCTTCAAATTGCGTTTCAAGAGTTTTCTGTTTCAGGATTTTATGGGCGGGTCTAAAAGGGCAGCCGCGTGTCGTCACGTGGCTGCCCTTCAGGATAACCCTGCCCCCTGCTGCTCTCGTCATATAAAACCGTACAGTGCGGTAGCTTCAGTGGTTTCCCCGTTCCTTCCTGAGTCAGCGCAAACTAGCCAACTAGTTCGTTGTTAGCTAGCTAGCTAAACTACTACCATGAGGTACAGTCAGGACTCATCAGTCGGTTGGTGCTGGTCAGGGAGGCCATACCGACTCTCTCCCTTCCGGTCGCTCATCCTCCAGACATCGCCGCTGCTGACTTTGCCACTTCTGACATCGCCATTTCTACCGGTGGGATAATGCGCCCAACAAATGGAGTAAGTTACCTTGTGTGCTTATATTTTATAGTCTTTATAGTCTTGAGCTGATGTTTACGCTGAATCTAATCCTCATATAAATTATCATTAAAATGAACACAGTAGACAGTAACTAAACCAGCATGATAGGTAGGAGCTACTTCTGCCACCTGCTGCCTTCATATGCTAAACAAAGCTCAGAATGGCGTAGCAGCACATTCCGCTCCTTCACTGATCAACAAGTCTGAAGCATTGCGGTTGTGTGGAAATATTTCAACTCCTCAAAAAGCAGTGATGCGCAGTTTTACATGTGGGTAGAACCTCAAACTTAACGAACCAGCCGGAACTCAGAAACGGAGGAAATGCAGTGATGTGGGGAAGAGAAGGAGGTGCTGCTAGAGGATGAGACAGCGGACACGCCCCCAGCGTCTCAGAGCAGAGAAAACTGATCCTTTTTCATTATTTTGTAACCAAATTTCATATGCTTCGCAGTGTTTTCAATCATTCAAATTTGGCTGGATGACTAATAACTAATATTTCTGTGCAGTGACAAACTCAGAACACACATTTGTTGTTACTTTACACGGTCTTTAAGGTCTAAGTGAATTGGGAGTGTATATTCAATGGGTTCCTAAAACATGGCCTTTGATTCTTTTCAATAGCTTCTGCTAAAGACTCAAACAGACAAACTGAGTATTGGGGGAAAAAGAAAACAACAACAAAAGTATGTGTTATTACAAAGCTAGCATGGTGCAAGTTGGTATTATGGTTTAAACAACAGACTACAGTCTGCTGTGGTGAAAACTAAAAAAGGCACATATACAGTACAATGGAAGTTAACACAGCAAAACAGTGTTTAGAATCTAGTAGCCCATAATAAAAATGCCACAGTGAGCTCAGAAACCAAATGGCTTCATTGTTGAATCTGTTTAAGAGGGGAAATATGTAGCATGTTTGCCTCTGCCTAGCTCTAAATGCATCACTAAGCACAAGATCAGACTTTCTAAGACAGTGGGAGAGCTAAAGCACAATACAACTCAATGATTAATTCACTGTAACTATGCATCTTATTTTTCATCATCTTAGACTCTAATATACAGTATGTGACGTCTGGATACCAGAGATCCATGTTCCATGATTCTTTTTATTTTACTGTACAGAAAGTTGCAAACATGAATAGTTAAATAGTTGATAGTAAAACACTGAGAGTTTAAAGCAAACTGAATTGTTTATCAGTGTATAACTAAATATTATATTTAACAACATTTCTATTGAACTTAGACCAAAAGCTTAGTATATTGGTCATAAGCGTTTTAAATGAAATCTGTTGGTTGGTTTGGAGTCTGTGAGAGAGCGATATGGGATTCTTTTTCTTTAGTTTTTTTGTTTTCTTTTCTTCTTTCTATTAAAAACTGTGGTACTAATCATACATACACATATTGAGTATACTTTTTTACACATTAAATCAAAAAAACCCAAAAAAACAACTCTCAGCTGATGACTGAAAAGTGGATTTGCTCCATGTCAGAGAAACCGACTTTTCAAAAGTCCCAACTAAACCAGAATCTCTTATATTTTATCTTGTTACATTTTATCTTATTAGGCTGTATTCAAAATAAATACTGTGGTGTAACACATTACATGCTGAAATTTCTAGAGATAAGACAATGTCTCTATGATTAGAGTGATACAGAAGACCAATCAACGGTTGTTTCCTAGGACTGGCACTCCTCAGCTCATCACACATAAGTCTGAGTAGCAACATGAACATGATTGAGCTAATGGAAGTAACAAATTTAACAGCAATCTCTTATGAAAGTGTCTAATAATTTAGATTTCTATTAGCATTGTATTCAATATATAAACATTTTTCAGTATGTTTCCAAAAATCAGCTAAAAAGAGAGAAAGCGTGCAGATTTCTGCAACTTTGAGGCTTTTTTCACTTCTCTACAAATACACTTACAGGTAGAATCTTTCTACTACAGGTAGGAGAACTATTATTGAGAAAAACTTCAAAGAAACAAACAGCTAAATATCTGAACCAACCCACAAATAGGAACTCGATCATTCACGTGGTGGCAATTTAAAAGCATTTAGTCAGAGGTGAAGTGACGATGACTTTCTGAAGTTCAAATCAAGAAACAACCAGAAGAAACTAGTAAATAACCATTTTTGCTCTTCTTTGGATACCTGTTTTCAGATGAAACCTTTTCAAGCCTGTTGATTCTCGTCGGTACAGGAACGGTTGAGATTATGATCTGTTTGTGAAGATATGTCATCCTCAGATCCTGTAAAGATGATGACTGCTCTGTGATTATCACTGCTGACATTGTAGTAAAAACAATGTCTAATGCTACGTGCATTTTGAATCACCATATTCGTACTGTCCACCACATGCCCACAAGGAAGCTTCACAGCTGTTTAGCCAAAGGCACAAGGAGTGTGGATGGAACTACCCCCCCCTTCTTGTCCTGTGGAGCAGAAATTAGTTGTTTCCCCATCATCCAAACCCAGCTGTTTCACCATTGCCCATTTCAACTTTCCCCAGGAGTGTTGACAAAAAATAGGAGAAGACACTAATGGCAGATAGTTGGCCTTCAGCTGTGATGGGACCTCAACTATGTATTTTTAGACTGCATAGAAAACAAAAACAAATGAACTAAAGAGAAACTTGAAAATTGTGATTCCCATTGTTTGTTTTTGTTGTTTTTTTCTATGGTCTGTACACACATTCTTGAATTCTTGTATACTTTACAGGATCCACATCTCATGACCATAGGTGACGGTCTAAACATAGAAAGACCAACAAAACTAGGTCCTTCTTAAAAAGTGACCTGGTCATAAGCCTTCTCCAAGTCCACAAAACACATGTGGACTAAAGATGCAAATTCCCTTGAACCCCCAGCAGGGAAAAGATCTGGTCCATTGTTCTACCCGCCAGGCAAAAGTCAAGACTCAACCACCAGGTGCTCACGGCGGCTGGTTTGAATCCGCATTTGATTACTTCTGCTTTTAACAAACAACTACTGTCTCATTTCTAATTTTAACTGACATGCTTTCTTCTTTTTGGGCTTCCAAAATCAGTCCTGTCTCCAGTATGAGGTCTCACACAGATAATACACATGCACATGTATTTAGCATTCATGATATGTCAGTGAAACTGTCCCATGCAAAGCAAGAAAGGACTTTTCAAGCTTATAACTGATGAATATTAAAGAATAAGCTCTCTATGGACGTCCAACTAATGATGTCTCGGACGGAATTCTGTGTTTTTTTTTCTATTTTACCTAACCTGCTACTTTAATCTTTGTTATTATTTACGATTCTGAGTTACATTTATTGTGATTACTACTGCTATTTTTTGTGAAATCATTAATACATTTTATTATGTCATACCTGTATTTATTTTGATGACTTTACCATTTCATGGTCAGATGGGAGAATGTGATGGATGCCATGGAAGATGACTAAAACTAAATAGCTTTATGACATCATGTTTTATAACTGTTTGGTGCTGCTCTGCTCTTAATTCTTCGTTGTACTGAGTCACAAGTCATGCACAAAGCTCTGCTGACCTTACACTCACATCCATCCAGTCTACACAGACAAAAAAAACTTTTCTCCCTGTCTAAGAAACCTAGGATTTAACCTTGTTTCTCTCCACAACAGACTGCCAGTTGCATACAAAACTTAGTAAAAAACCTGTTTCCACTTTGTGAATTATCAATGCCTGAGCCGTGGGTTAAAACAGTCACAAAACATGTGTTAAATATTTGCTTCTATTCATCTTTTCATTCAAAATACAGCATTCAACATAGAAACAGTATTTACATGACAAAAACTATTAAAAAAACTGATTTTTCTTTTATTAAACTGCACAACACAAATGATACCTGCAAGCTTGGCAAGTTCAGCATTATTTTTGAGACTTTTTAAGTTTGGGTGATTAATTTCTAGTACCTGATTGACAAACTAGCTGTTTTGTAAAAAAAACAAAAAAAACAACAAAAAAAACAACAACTTTTCAGTCGTCTAAGAATACAAGCCTAAAATTTGCTTATGCCTTTGTTCATAGATCCACACACTGATAATAAATTACCCACTGTGCTGAACAGAGACATTATTTTTTATGTCTATGTTGTGGTTGGGAAACTCTGGCACTCAGCTCTTTGTGGTTGTGGAGGGAACTCTGGTAAATATGTAACAAGCTTGTTTGCCAGCAAGCACTGTTGTCCAGGATATTTCAGCTTGGGCTTGAATACTGCAACATCACAATAGAATGCTATTATTTCAGACTCTTTACTGCAGTTTAAAAGATTAACATATTTACAAGGCAGACACAGTTAAAAGGAGAGATTCTGTTAAGTATCGCTGGTGGAGGTCTATTATCCAGGAGTATTTACAATTAAGTCTTAATTAATCTTAGGTCTTCCTCTTAGCCTCCTTCCTGGCAGTTCCCACCTTAGCATCCTTTTCCCAATAAACCCACTGTCCCTTCTCTGTAGATGTCCAAACCATCTCAGTCTCTCTGTCTTTATCTTCAAAACATCTAACATGTGTCGTCCCTCTGATGGACTCATTCCTGATCCTGTCCATCCTCGTCACTCCCAAAGAACCTCAGCATTTTCATTTCTGCTCCCTCTAGCTGTGTCTCCTGTCCCTCCCTCAGTGGTACCGTCTCCAAACCAGACAACGTCACTGTCTTGTACATCTTTCTTTTCTGGTTGCTGATGCTCTTTTGTCAAACTTCACCCCTGATACTTTTCTCGACCCATTTCAACCTGTTTGCACACGTTTCTTGACCTCTTGCATCACTGATTTGGTGTAGGTTTTACTTTGGATGTCCTTCATGGCCGGGACAAGAAGAACACTGGCTTAAGGCGAGATACATTCATGATTGCAACATGTTAAGGTGACGCTAGGGACTGAACATAAAGGTTTTTTTTACAGAAAAAATACATACGATTGCAACAAAGAAACAGTCAAACTACTATTCATAATATTAATAATTATTATAAATGAAAATAAAAATGGGTACCAAATATAAAAACCAGCAGGAGCCCTACAAAATAAAACCAGAATGCTAGGTTGTATTTTTTTTTTCCCCAGCAATCAAAAATATTGGATTTCAAAGAGACTGTTAAACAGCCATCAAATATCACACCAAGTGCAAATGAAAGTATGTTACCCTGATAGGTTGTGCAGATGGAAATCACAGCAGGATGGAACAAAGTGGAAGAAGAGTATGGGGTAAGATTACTGTCAAAAGATGTTGTGTAATTCCTCAACGATCCGTGTATAACTAAACGTTTTCTACAACAATAATAATCATTGTTAAGTCTGTCATCTTGGTGTTGTTAAGTAGAAAAAAAATATACAAGTTGTTTTTTTACATACATTAATCTTACCTCATAGAAGAGAAGAAGAAAATAATTACACACTCCAGTTGTGCATATGTGCACCATTACTGCATGGTCCTTATAGTATTTGGAGTCTTGTCATTAAAGATCATATCATTATAGCTCATTATTTTTATTGTGAAATAGAGCAAACAGAATGAGATTCCAAGTAACAAGCTGGTAAACAAAAAGAACAATGTTAATTGTTATGGTTACAACCAGTTGTAAAACTGTCAGATTAACAACTACGTATCTGCCTCACTTGCATGTGGAGCAGCCACATGCTGCTTTTTTAATTCTTTCAGATTGTTATCACCAGATAGTTCAGATCTTGTGAATTAGGTGTCTTTAGAGAGGTTATCCATTTCTCTTTTTTTTATAACTGATTGTTACTTGGTAATAGGAAGCTGGTGCACATCTCCAGAAGTCATTAAGCATTAAGTAAAGTTTGTCAAGAAAAGTTTGGGCTCCTGCTTTCTGCTTACACACATGCAGAATTGTGCATCTCACACCCACACAACCCAAAAAAAGAGAAAGTAGTTGGGGAAAAAAAGTATCAGTAATGCTTTACAGGTATACTACCTGCTAAATTAATATTGTTTTAAAATAATCTGTAGCGATGTAAAGAAATGTTGAAGAATAATAGTGTAATCAATAGTCTGTGGAATGAATGAATAAAGATGATTAAAGGTTGATTTTTGAATACAGTAATTAAATCAAATGAGAGAACAATCACATACAACTGAATGAAGGATGGATGTTGATTTAAAATTAATGTTTAAGAGACAATTTAATCAGTAAAACAATGTGTTTTAAAATGTTGACATTCAGGTTCAGTCACTGAGCTGAGAAGCTTCAAGAATGAGTAACTGAGACCAGAGTTGACCAGTTTGAACCCGGGCTTACAGTAAGTAGCTGTTTTTGAAAAAGGAACCGGCAATCTTTGAAAAGAGTGGAAAAACAAGTTGTAATTTCACAGTTCTGACACAATAACATAGTGTTAGAGTCAATGTTTCACAAAATAGGGAATTTAAGATAGCAGAAAGGTGATGTTTTCCATGTCTGAGAGGTGGTTTTCATTACCTGGAAGTTGTCAGAACCTCTGACGCATTTTACCTTTTACAAACTGTATAGAAAAAGGAACTGTGTATAATTTTGTGTCACCAAGCTTGCAAAATGTTTAATGAGGGAGGCTGGGGTCTGAAGATGCTGCAAATCAGGTTAATTGCTGATTTTCTAAAAAACACAAATAAATAAGTTCCAGATATGGTTGTAATCCTATTTTTTGAGATTTTCATGTAGCTTTAACCACCTTTCTAACTGGAAAAGAATTCATCCCTGAAAATTTCCTGAGGCAGAGAGACACAAGAAAAGGAGTGTTTCACCCCTGATCAACATAGGTTAACCCGTTTTTGAATTAGCTTCAGATAAGGAAAGATTAAGGCCTTTTTTGGATTTACCTTTGATCAGGATGGATTAAGCATTTTTCCTTCCTTGAACCAAATTTTACCAACAAATTGGATTACTTACATCATTCAGCTCAAAATTAGGAAAAGTCAAGTTAAGTCAATTTTGATCTTTTTACATTATTTATTTAGCATTATGCGAAGATTTCCGATCTGGATGAAGATGGATTGTGGCTACCGCATGTAAGCACTTAAAAGCTAGATGTGTTCCTCCAATAATCTTGTTTAAATACATTATATTGATGCTAAACTGAGAGAGATACACAGCAGGATTTGGTGGGATACACCTCTCACCCAATGACTGCTGGAGATAGGCACCTGCTCCCCACTGCCCTGAACAGGAAGAAGTGGGTAGTGAAAATGACTTACTGGACTTGTTTTCTTTTTAACAGTGTGTTTTTTAAGAGACTGTGCTTGGTGTGTGTAATTTTTGTATCATGAATGAGCAGAAGGTGCCATATGACAGTTGCTGCCTACAAAATAGGGGTACAGTTTGACTGAGGGACAAATGAAGCCAGCAAAAGTCATTGGTTACCATCACAGTACTATAGAGGACAAAAACTACTCATAACAGAGTAGCTTTTGACTTAATAGAAGCATTTGGGTTATTCTATCCATCCATCCTCAGGTTTGTAGGGAGCCACGTAGAGATTTAAGCCATGCAGACAGACACTTAGGCTGTATTCACACCTGATAGTACGGTGGACTCGGTTCGATTGGGGACCCAAATATTAACATTGTTGCTGTTTTTAGTTGGTGTGGTTTGGATTCATACTGCACTCTATGAAACTGACTAAATAAGCTTTAGTGCATGTTTTCATCCCCGCCTGTGGTGGCGCTGTAGAGTTTCTGCACTACTTTTTTTATTGTTGTCACTGCACTTCCTGGTGCAGCCGCGGGTGAGTGAAACGTAAATACACATGGAGTAGCAGCAGATTCTGGTGGTTTTGAGATTTTTTGTGTTTGGAGAATGTACCAGATCAATATTCTACAGCAATAGGTTCAGGATGATCAGATAACAAGGCACAGGACTACACGAGGCAGCTGAGACGGCTGCACAATATAGTCCACTTCCTGCTTTTGGTGCGGTCCCAGTGCGGTTCTTTACCAAGATCATTCCCACCAGTGAAGACTAAGTATATAAACTTACAATCATCTTATGCTTGCCACCAGAAAATCTTTTGCATTTACATTCAAGTGTTAGTTCCGGTTTATGCCACGTGTACCAATTGGATTTAATGCAATTATTTGTGGTTGGGTCTCTATTTTTGGGGTGTGTGTGAGTGTGTGTGTGTGTGTGTGTGTGGGCGGGGGGGGCATAGATTTTATTTAGTTTTATTATCAATTATCTATTTCAAGTACAACTTACCTGCAAATATCCACCCTGTCCTTTCCTGGATCATTGCTACCAAGCTTCCTCCTGCAAACTAGAACTTACCTCCTCACTCCTTTAAACTGACATTATTCTGACATTATTCAACCAAACTACTGCAAAGAATAACATCTCTGTCCATCTTTCAGAATTCTGTTGCAGAGAAGTGAGATGAAGCCGAGTCCCATCCCTCAAGGACTGAAGAGCTTTAAATTTACAAAGCCAATATTTTTTTAAATCAGTTAGTTGATCAGTCAGCGTTTTATGTTTCCAGATGTTCAACATCTCTTGTTGGTCTCAAAATCAATAAAGGCTTATAAAGCAAACACCACAACAGCATCAACAAGAGGCTCTGTAATAGGAATTTAATTCCCTTTCCACCTTGACTGTACAGCAGCTAACCTCTGCATGAAAACAAATTACAGTTAGTTATGTCTGAAGCTATAGATGATCAATGAGCCACGGCTTCCCTTTATTTTTTTAGAATGAAAATGTGTTTTAGTTTGAGCAGCATTACAATATTTGGTAACCCTTCCTTTTACAGTCCCTAATTCAAATCAAATCAAAAATACTTTATTGATCCCCGAATGGAAATTAAGTGTTGTTGTAGCTCAGTTCTTCTATAGGGAGCCATTGTAGAGGGTTCTAGCTGTGAACAGGAAGGATCTCCTGTGGCCGTCTGTGCTGCAGTGGATCTGATGAAGACTTTGACTGAAGATACTCTGTTGTTGACTTACTGTGTTGTGAAGAGGATCAGCATTTACCTGATACATGTGTAAAATTATAGCAAATATGGAGTAATTCCCATATGTTGTAAGTAGGTAAATACAGTGGAAGTACTGCTGGATTTACTTAGAAAAACCTCCACTATTACCCTTCAACTCAATTAGGCTGTGACCAGTTCAGATTGGTAATAACTAAAATTAAGATAGTACCTTCCAATAAATTACTTTTTCTTACATGTCCTTTGAATTTTTTAAGCATTTACCTGGTACTTACAATGTAACAACCCCCTACCCCTGCAGAAAGTTTTCCTCCATAGGATCCTGGTACATCTTAAATACTGGGTATGTTCTTGCAGGTGCTCCTAATATTTACTTAGTATGTAAGCTGAAACTGGAATGTAAAAGGAAGTCTTGTGTCACCAGGTTCTTAAAAATATTATTTACATTGTTCCCTTTTCCATGTGATCAATACAGATTTTTACCATCTTATATTCTGCAATGTTGCTAAGTAAAACATGACAATTTACTCAGTAAGTAAGCTGAAAATGGGCTGTAAAAGGAAGTCTTGTTTGTTTCAATGTGTCTAAATCCACGATTTCCCTTATTTTGACTTTATTTGATTTGGAATCATTCTTCACTCATTTCCTGACCTGTTAATATTGAACGTATATGTATACACTAAATCAATTCTGTATAAATAAATTCTGTAAAAACGATAAACAAACTCCCTATATATAATTAAGGTACTATTGTCGATCAAATTTCTTTCATATTATTTCCATCAAGATTTGTAATTAAGTTGAGATCTTAAAATAATAAATATAAACTTGAGATAATGCAATTATTACTAATTTCCCCATTTTTATAATAATTCTTAAGTTATTACTACAAGAGGTTTACTAACTTATAATAAAACTTTATACTGGGGATACATCACATCTATAAATTGCCAGAGTTTGAGTTCAGATTTCAGTACCAGTGTATTATCTTTCACCTACACTGGAGATGGTAGAGTACTGCATGATTCCCCTCCCAACACCCCCACCCACAGCACCTCCTCCATTTTCTTACAAAAGAATTGCTTTAAGTTCAACCCTGAGTCATCTCCCCTCCTGCTATTCAGTGCTATAAGGTAGTTCAAGCCCTGAGGGACCTCACTGAGGAGGATTGCTTTAGCTGTAGATGTAATGTCCAAGGTACAAACCTACAAAGTAACAAAATGAATTCCCTGGAGAAGCACAGTGTGCTGTATATACTCTGATAGATCTCAGGAGTTTGTCATCAGACGTGCATATGAATTCTTTGAGTTTATGACTGGCTAATTTCATGCAAACTGCCACATAACCACTTATACTGGCTGTAATTTTTCATAGAAGGCATGAGATTTGACCAGTTCTCCCTCAAAAAAGAGATGTTATAAAACTACCTGGTAAAAAAGATTTAAAAAAGAAAGGAAAGCTTTCATACAATGTAAATATTACGTAGATTTTGTTCTACAGTAATTAAATGTATTTTTTTGGCACTACAATATTCATGCGAACATTTATTTCAATTGGTTTTATACTATATTTAAAAAAAAAAGACTTTGTAACGATGACGTCAAGACCTGACAGATATTTTACTTGATGCTTTTCTTCATATTTCTCTTGTCTGTCTCAAACTGAACTACCTCTGACTTACCTCTCAGATAAATTCACATCTCACCTAAGCTCACAGTTTCATAAATAATTTATCATTTTAAATAGATCAACACTTTACAGGGTGGCTGCTAAGAGGAGAGAACTTTTTTTTTTTTCTTTCACACTCTCTCTAAACAAATTGGCAGGGCTCAAAAAATACTGATCAAATTAATTCCACATTTAGACACATCCAACCAAAATAGCTGTAGGCCTACATTACTGATATTTAATTGTGTTCAATTAGTCATCAAATCAAGTTGTTTCTGTTTAACTTTTTGCAACTTCCACAGTTGTTTCACCAAATATTGTTTTTTTTTTTTTTGTTTAAGTAATTGTTCAATTTTATTTTTGAATTGTTTAAAAGTGCAATATGTAAGAATTAGACCTTGTCATCAAATCCGAGTCCCGCAGTTCATGTAAAAATAAAAAGCGTCAGCTCTCAGCCACTCACTCCCTCCCCTCCCTGATTTTTCTGCTGGGTTGCCAGTTCCAATGTTAATCCTTATTTTGTTTCTCTTGCATTTGTTCTATTTTTGGGAATGTCTTAAGGCCTGTTTTTTCCAGTGTTGAGTTTTCCTAAGTGCATTTGAATGCTCCATCACGTGAACTATGCCTGTACAAGGGATGCAGCTTGTCTGCTCAGTTGTTCGTATTTAAAGGGAAGGATGTTAAAGGAAGGATGTCAGGGCTGCTTCTTTTACTCTTTGCTGCTGGTTGTTGTGGAATTGCAACAACTTGTGTTGAAGACTTGGCAACCTTGCAGGTTCACATGTGATTAACTATGGAACCAGGAAGTCTAGAAGTGGAATAGTTATTGTAAACAATGGTACCATCCCTGAACAGCATGTTTAAAGAGACAGAAACTAGCGTCCACCCAGCTGGCTCAGATCGAAATCTGTTACCATGTAACTTTACTTTCAACAGTGGTGGGACATTAGACTGTTGTGTGAGTATTTCATTGTAAAATTCTTACATATTGCCCCTTTAATTGATCTATTTTACTATCATTCAGTGACTGTTTTATTTATGTTTATTCATTCCTATTGTGCAAATACTTAAATGCATTTGTTTTTCAGATATTTATAAGCCAAAAGTTAAAAATCTTCTATACATTAAAAAGTAAATTCTGAAAAGCTAAGTACAAAACTAAATCCATCCTCCTTTCTATTATAACCCCTTGAAGAGATAAAAGCATGCATCCATGTAGGCACACAGTCGAAGGGTAAATTTAGTGCTTCTCTATTTTTCATTGGCTAAATAAACTACTTAGAGATGTGCATGTGTATATGTGAGTAGATGATGAAGTTTATTACAGTAAAAATCAAGTGGTCAGCACGACTTAAAAAAAAAAAAACACTTAATAAATTCAGTCCATTTGCCATTAGCCAGATTGATGAGGTGGAAACACTGCAGATGACTGATTAGGCTGAAAAGAGTTAGTACCAGTGAACATGAACAACAATGTCTCTCTATCAGTGCACACACTGACAATATGTCACAAATTTATTTATTAACCTTCTTAAACTTCACTTTGCTCATCAGTCTTGAATCAATTAAGATAAAAGTGTCTGTTAAATCAATAAACCCACACAAAAGGAATCTATGTCTTGTCCGTGCATTGCCAGACATGTTGAGATGCTAATCTGGCAGCCACATCTGAGTGTACAATCTGAAATGGAAAATGAAGCCTGGAAGAACATGGCAGAGTAGAACTAAAGCATTACATGTTATGCCATAAGGAAAATGGACATTATTGATACCTATGGCCATACCCTACATGTTCCTTAAGACTTATAAATCTTGTGGTAAATTTAAATGGTTAATTTAAGAGGAGGCTACGCGGTGGCACAGCCAATTACTACTGTTGCTGGACAGCAAGATGGCATGTTTATGTCTATGTGGACTGGTGATGGACTGGTGACCATTTTAAGTTATACTCTTCTTTTGCCTAATGACAGCTGGAGACAGGCACCAGCTCTCATGACCTAACGCAAAATAAAACTGGTAAATAACATGGATAAACAAATGACAGATTTTAAGGTCGAATATGGAACAATTTCATAAAAAGCTATATTTAAAAAAAAAAAAAACTCCATGAGGCATTTAGAGGGTGTAGAACAGGGGTCTCAAACTCCAGGCCTCGAGGGCCACTATCCTGCATGTTTTAGATGTTTCCCTGCTTCAACTCACCTGATTCAAATGAACAAGTCGTTAACAGGCTTCTGCAGGACTTGTTGAAATACAGAGGATTTGAATCAGGTGTGTTGAAACAGGGAAACATCTAAAACATGCAGGATAGTGGCCCTCGAGGCCTGAAGTTTGAGACCCCTGGTGTAGAATGAAAGTACAGTATTTCCCTTAAAAATTATAGTTGATGTAAAATATAATAAAATATTGATTTTGATGGGTACAACGTTGGCATTATGATTACATCTACCAGCCAATAGCGGGCACCATTGCAGGTTGTCTAAAACGGTAAATTGTCCGAGGCTGGTATTGTGGAAAATAGTGGCGTCGGTAAGTCAAGCAGCTGATTCAGAGCCCTGGAAATTTCGTTTTCCTTCTCAGAAGAGGAGCGACCAGAAAAGATCAAAAACTAGAGTGAGTTTAGGTGAAGCCTACAATAGATGGACCCAAATAAAAAAAAATTAACAGCATCAAAACGCAAGTAGAAATGTCAAATCTGGCATCCCTGTGGCTGGAAACCATGTTCTGTTGTTGCCACAACAACATCCACACACTAGATATCGTTATGGCATTCATGTTCCATATCCAACCTTTAAGCTAGCAAAATCTAACCTTTTAAAAAAACTACTTCTGAACTTTTAACACCCTGCTCATAACACAATGGGACCGTAAAAATCTAAAAACTTTGTGGTTTGTGGACCGGTTGTAATTTTGCTTTAAAATTGATTTAACTCATGGGATTTTTTTTTTAATTTATTTATTTATTTTAAAGCAGTGTCTCCCAAACCTGGTCCTGTGTGTTTTAGATGTTTTCCTGTGTAAACAGACCTGATATAAATTGATGGTCAAGGACCAGGTTTAGGAAAGATTGTTATAAACTCACCAACAAACAATTTTCTAAAAGCTCCAACAAAATAATAAATGTAATGCACAATACAAAAATACTAACACAATGTTGTTCTGAATTCTACAGTTTTTCCTGATCAACCCACAACCAGTCCAACACCGGGTTTACCTCATCCTTCAATCACACTGTCTAACTTCTCTCTTCTCTTGATGCAGACCCCTTCATTGTTTAGAAAACAGAGCAATTCCCTTGACGAACTTCTCTCTGAAGACTGGCGAGCCAAGTGTCTATCTCCAAGCTCTCTCCTCTAATCTGAATTCTCTCTCTATGCCTTTAATTAGCAGGAAGAGGACAATGGGACACAGTAATTGCACTCAGCTGGTATTTTAAATTTTATTCCTCCCATGTGAAAAATCTGCTCTCCCTTATTCTTTCTTCCATACGTCGTTACATGTTTTTCTATTCATGTTTGACATTTGGAACATCTCCTTTCTGTGCCCATCATGTTCTTCGTCATCATGAACACATTTTTTTCTTTGATTATTTATAGTCAGAAATAGAGACAATGGGATGTGGCAAAGGGACAGAGTAAATAATTAAAGGAGCAAAATGTCCATAAAGTCAATAATAATCCATCATAAAACAGTATTAGGTACTGAAGGGAAAAGGCTTAAGTCTCGTTTCTTGTTTCCGATTCAGTATATCAGAATTTCCCTCGAAACTTGTTTTGACAGAAATTAATGTCTTTCTTTTGCTCTACTTCTCTCTAGGGAACATCAAGTTAAATGTGCATTGCAAAAGGAATGATAAGCTGGGGGCCTCTGTGTCCAACACCCAGGGGACCTTCATTATTCACATTCAGAAGGTTTCACCAGCTTTGATGCAAGGATGATCCAAGGAGCTTGAACAGGAGTCTACTGTACTGTATGTTTAGAACAGGCTGCAGAGAACTGGAGGTAAATGGTGTTGCATCAGCCAACTTGTTGTACCACCATCAAAACACTAAGTAATAGAATATCATGTTTAACCTTAAATGTATAGTTATAGTGTTTGAAAACAAAAAGAAAATGGCAAGGTTGTTATGCCACTGCTTTGTTGCAATAATCTTTGGTTCATACGTATGTTGCCCGCCTAACCAACAAAATTATATGCATTACTGAGATTGTTTCACTGATCAAAGTTATGTTGTAAGATGATTTTTTATTGAACGCTAACAACAAGCTGATGCTATCTAAACCAACACAATAATTGAAAAATAAATATAACATTTTCTGCATCTTTTTCTGAGGACTTTGCTAGTGCCCCTTTTCCACCGACAGAACACGGCCCGGCTCGGTTTACTTTGGCCCCCTGCGGACCATTTTCCGCCACCTTTCTCGGGTCTTTACCACGTCATTCTGCACCATCCCGGCCTGTTTTTCAGACCACCTCTTCTTTAGTCCGAAGTGGGCCAAAGCCGGTCAACATGCCCAATGGTCTACTGATTGGTCCAGTAAACTGATATCAGTGAAACGACTACCTATGTAGTAGTAGCCACTGATTGGCCTGACTGTGATCGCATGATGTGATGTCAGGAGTTTGATCTCTCAGCCACAATGGTGGTTTGTTTACTTCATTCACGATGTCAGCAATAACTTAAAATCTTAAATGTGACTACCGGACCATGAAGGACACAATGGTCAGACAGTGGCAGACTGCAAACATGAAAGTGGTACGATGAAATGGAAGTTATTTTTGGGGAAAGACCAGACAAACAGGACAGAGTGGAGCAGTTAGCCTTTTAGCTCTTCAGCGTGGGTCGGGGAGAAGCTCACTGGGAGATTGGCCACCGAGCAAGCGAGAGACTGGAGCAACAACACCCGATTACTCTTGATGTCAGACAACGATGAGTCATGTTTATTTTTAAGCTCTTTTAATACTGATGCAGAAGCTCATGAAAACCTCCTGTAGCGAGCTCACTCGAGGACATGTAGTTGTTGTTTACTCTGTAGATATGTTAGTTCTGCCAGTTAGCTTTCAGCTAGCTGTGCCAATTAGCTCTGTTGGCAAAGACCAGCCTGGGTCGATGGAGGAGAAGTGGCTCCAACCTCAGAAGACAAAAGCTGGCGCAAGAACATTTCAACCAGTGCTTTCTTTCGGTGTTTTGCTGCCTGGTTCAGGTGGTGGCAAACCGAAAAAAGTAACTGTCAGCCCAAAAGTTGTGATTCTGTACATATGTGAATGTTTTGTCTTTCAATAAACGTGCGCAGAGCTAAAAATGTGTCATTAATCCTCCCATGGAGGTTTTACTTTAAAGGGGTTATGACATCAAAATGCACTTTTTTGAGGTTTTTGGGGTATATCATGATGTGTTGTGCACTGATGAGGCCGTGTGAACGTCCAAAGCGAGTATCAAAGTTCCCGTTTGTGGGCGGTCCGCTTTGTTTCATATTTAAAAAACGGTTGAATCGGAAAGCACCATTTTTTCCTACGTGGCATTTCATCCTACGTATTTCATAGCGTCCAATAAAAGTGCACAGTGAAGTAAACAGTCCAACCCCCCATCCCACCCCCCCACCCCCAGCCCATACACCGGTAGCTGTATTGTGCGAGCTTGTGCTGCTACACTTGAGAAGAGATGGCTACGCAAACGGGGACCTGTTGTGTCCAAGGATGCTCAACCCATGCTGGAAGTTTACACTCACTCCCGAAGGATGAAAAAACTAGAGAAGAGTGGCTGAAGTTCATTTATGGATTAGTGCCACGCAGTTATAACCTCAATTAGAAAATATGTTCAGCTCACTTCACGGAGGACTGCTTGAATTCAAGTTGGGATTGTCAAAGAAACTGATTTTAATTAAAAATTCTTTACCAACCCTGAAGGAGGCGACCACATCGTCAATACCCGTAAGTTTATTTATTTAATAAAATGCTGCCTTGCCTGATAAACGTTTGTTCATGGTCTGAAGAGTTCATGATGCTAGCATGTGATAGCCGCTCTAGCAACAATGTCCGTGAGCAACAGGTTTATCATACCATATTGTGAATCTATTTTCATTGATAACATCTGACAGCACTGTTTATTCGCTCATGTGATTAGTTGAGTTTTATGTGTTCACCCCTCCGTCTTCCTCAGAAGACGGTTCAGGCTCGAACATATACGGTTGTAAACGTCCACTCGCCATGTTACTGGACTGTTGACTGAGCCGAGAAGAAAGGCTTGCTGCGGGCAATGGTTGTAGCCAATCAGAGCGAAGTCAGCCAGGGAGACCCACATATTATTAATGAAAGGAACCGTGTTGCTGAGAAGAGGATTCTGACCTGCCCGTACACCCCCGCCGTGTTAGTTTTTTAATCAAATTCTTTTGTGAGTTGACATATGCAGGCATATCTACTACATGAAATAGCTTTACGCCAGTTTAAACAGTGATGTCATCACACCTTTAAGGTGAAAAAAACGGAGGCAGCTGTCTGCATGTTCGCCATAATTCACATCTTTGTGCCTTCACATTAATTAATAGAAGTAATAGTGAAAAAGAGCGAAATGAAAGATTGTGAAGGTGCTTATAACGGTAGCTACACATTATTAGCAGTTACCATTCATGTTGGTGGATTTGTTTACTTTCTCTTGTTCCAGTTAATGAATTCACGGACCTTTCACGCTACTTGTAAGTGGAGCACGCCCATGTCCCCACCCACGTCTAGTATTCTGTTTCCACCGCTCAAGTGAGTCGTTCTGCGCTATACCGTACCACACACAAGTGCGCGGTGCCGATTTCGTTGGTGGAAAAGGGGCATAGGAGTCTCTGAGAGTGGTCTGAATTGAACAATTCAGAAAGCAAGTTCAAAAATTGGTATGGATTCCCCAAGCTGTATCAAGCGCTCTATCAGAAACGTAAAATACAATGTATTTGACATAAATACATAATTTAGGAGGGACATTTTGTCTGGTAATCATTGAGGGAACCAACCTGAAAGTCAGCTCCTCTCAGACTGGTGTACAGACATGCCTAAGCAGTTGTACTTTCCCATAATTTATATAGAGGCTTGGCTCCTCCATGGAACAGTCAAGTGTTCACGTAGTCTACTGCAACCTGCACTATTGCCACCGCATGAGCTGCACATTTAAGTGGGTGAAGTCAGTACAGGTGTGTGGTGAGGTGGAAGTATGGAGTCATCTAAATGATGTTTCACCCAAATTTCTTCAGAGAAAAGGTCAGAAAACTTATCGATGCTGAGATAATTATAATAGCTTTCTCTGATCCATAGCATAGACTCATTAAAAGCAGCAGGGTGATGCAGTGAAAGGGTTGATTGTAAGCACACATTGATTTGACTGTATATTGTGTGTAGGCAGGACATTCTAATAGAGGGTAGAACCCACTGACAGCCCATTCTGGGTGCTCAGACTCTGACACTCAACATACAAAAAGGCTGATCCCATAAATTGGATCTCACTGCTTCATTTTCAGCACACAAAGAAAGCAAATCTGCCTCAAAGATTTTAATTCATGTTCGTGTTGCACACACATTCAGGTTCCATTCAAATATGACTAACAAAGCAAAAACAAAGACAGGAAACTGTCTTTTAACAAATTTTACCTTTTTGCTAACCTTGCGCTGCAAGATGGATTCACACGAGATTTGGAGTGTTCCAACCCCACAAAAATCCATCTTGTACCGCTTCAGCAAAACTGTCTTGGTCCAAAAATTATCGAACCAATCATTGTGCTTTTGGGCGGGTGCTTTTTGGCAGCAAGTGCATTGGCAGAAAGATCAAAACAAACATGGCTGCACCAGTGGATGTACACATAAAAGCGACTTTTGAATCTGTTTTAGAACAACTAGAGATGATTTCTTCATTGAAAAATGAGCAAAGGTAAGAATTTTGTGCATTTCTTGATGGTAAAGATGGGTTTCGCTTTTCTTAGTAGTAACGATGTGTGTGTTTTACTCCCGAATGGAGTTGCAAGAGCTTGATTTACTGTGATTGGCGAAAGACAAATCACCAAAGGCAGACAGATGTGTGTTTCCCGACTCGACAAGAGGTGGGGCTACACATAGATCTGGCAGAGCCAAGTTACCTTTTTGCATTTAAGGGCATTAATATGAAATGTCTTTTCCAAATTATTTATTGTTTGATGACCTAAAACACTCATCAATAGAATGCAAAGACTGCAAAGCAAAATGTCGCTAATCTGAATAATCTAAAATATAAAGCATGGTTTGAGTTATTTCACACGTTTTTGTTTACTATATAATTAAGCACATGTTCATTTATAGTTTGGATGCTTTCAGAGAGAATCTACAATGTAAATCATCACAAAAGTAAAGACACAAAAAAAAACTTCAATGAGAAGGTGTGTCTAAACTTTTGACTGGTAATATACAGTGGGGCAAAAAAGTATTTAGTCAGCCACCAATTGTGTAAGTTCTCCCACTTAAAAAGATCAGAGAGGCCTGTAATTTTCATCATAGGTATACCTCAACTATGAGAGACAAAATGAGGGAAAAAAATCCAGAAAATCACATTGTCTGATTTTTAAAGAATTTATTTGCAAATTATGGTGGAAAATAAGTATTTGGTCAATAACAAAAGTTAATCTCAATACTTTGTTATATAGCCTTTGTTGGCAATGACAGAGGTCAAACGTTTTCTGTAAGTCTTCCCAAGGTTTTCACACACTGTTGCTGGTATTTTGGCCCATTCCTCCATGCAGATCTCCTCTAGAGCAGTGATGTTTTGGGGCTGACGCTGGGCAACACGGACTTTCAACTCCCTCCAGAGATTTTCTATGGGGTTGAGATCTGGAGACTGGCTAGGCCACTCCAGGACCTTGAAATGCTTCTTACGAAGCCACTCCTTCATTGCCCGGGCGGTGTGTTTGGGATCATTGTCATGCTGAAAGACCCAGCCACGTCTCATTTTCAATGCCCTTGCTGATGGAAGGAGGTTTTCACTCAAAATCTTACGATACATGGCCCCATTCATTCTTTCCTTTACACGGATCAGTCGTCCTGGTCCCCTTGCAGAAAAAACAGCCCCAAAGCATGATGTTTCCACCCCCATGCTTTACAGTAGGTATGGTGTTCTTTGGATCCAACTCAGCATTCTTTCCCCTCCAAACACGACAAGTTGAGTTTCTACCAAAAAGTTCTATTTTGGTTTCATCTGACCATATGATGTTCTCCCAGTCCTCTTCTGGATCATCCAAATGCTCTCTAGGAAACCGCAGACGGGCCTGGACGTGTCCTGGCTTCAGCAGGGGGACACGTCTGGCACTGCAGGATTTGAGTCCCTGGCGGCGTAGTGTGTTACTGATGGTAGCCTTTGTTACTTTGGTCCCAGCTCTCTGCAGGTCATTCACTAGGTCCCTCCGTGTGGTTCTGGGATTTTTGCTCACCGTTCTTGTGATCATTTTGACCCCACGGGGTGAGATCTTGCGTGGAGCCCCAGATCGAGGGAGATTATCAGTGGTCTTGTATGTCTTCCATTTTCTAATAATTTCTCCCACAGTTGATTTCTTCACACCAAGCTGCTTACCTATTGCAGATTCAGTCTTCCCAGCCTGGTGAAGGTCTACAATTTTGTTTCTGGTGTCCTTTGACAGCTCTTTGGTCTTGGCCATAGTGGAGTTTGGAGCGTGACTGTTTGAGGTTGTGGACAGGTGTCTTTTATACTGATAACGAGTTCACACAGGTGCCATTAATACAGGTAACGAGTGGAGGACCGAGGAGCCTCTTAAAGAAGTTACAGGTCTGTGAAAGCCAGAAATCTTACTTGTTTGTAGGTGACCAAATACTTATTTTCCACCATAATTTGCAAATAAATTCTTTAAAAATCAGACAATGTGATTTTCTGGATTTTTCTTCCTCATTTTGTCTCTCATAGTTGAGGTATACCTATGATGACAATTACAGGCCTCTCTGATCTTTTTAAGTGGGAGAACTTACACAATTGGTGGCTGACTAAATACTTTTTTGCCCCACTGTATATGTGACTGATCTTTTTGCCCTTGTCATTACTTTTCAACTTTTCTATTGAGTAAGCCACCCAGCATTTTCCAAGTGCTTATTATGTATTATAGAGCAGAAAGCCATTTGAAATGGTCTACTCACAGATTGGTGTTAGTTCTGCTCCAAACCCTTGCAGCAGTGACTGATGACCCAGTTAGATTTAGCTCAACAGACGGAAACAGAGACAGATTTAGATCAGTACTGTGGGAAAAAGAATTACTTTGGTGCATATGCCCTTTTGATCAAAAAAATAAACTGGCTCAAATGTAATTCAGCTACTTTGTTCAGAAATACCATTTTATAAAAATCAAATGAAGAAACATAAAAAAATGTAAAATTGATTTGTCATAATACATTTAGTGTTTTTTTTTTTTTCAACTTTGCAACACAGTAGTTTTTTGTATCAGTTAAACTTAAAACAATAATGTAATGCTCTGAATGAGGAAGGAAAGAAAGACAGAAACAAAGAAAGTGGGGAAGGTCAGGAGGGGCTGGAGGTGACCTGATTCACATGTACACATTATTACACAGCTTTCACACCCACTGTAATCCATCACTGCACTTGTCATGTCTGAAACTGCCAATTCACAACCCTCTGAGATGGACAGGACAGGTGAGTCAAGAGCAGAGACAAACCCATGGATGGACATCAGCCAAATCATACTTAGCAGCTTGGTCATCTTGTGCCCATGGTTTTGTTGGCATGAAAGCTGCCTACCACTGGTACGTGTATACTCAATGTACTCAGCTTTGTACACTCAAAATGACCTATTAGATGACCTCAAGTTATTTGATGGCAGTTTTTTTTCACCCAAAAAATATACTCTGGCTTTGTGTATGTCCATGAAATACAATAGACACAATTTGCATGCAGCCAAATTAGATTTTTTGGGTGGAAAAACTGCAATCAAATAATTTGAGTTCATCTAATGAGTCATTTATTTGAGTGATGCCCACAGTGACAGCTGCTTCAATGTACTGGAGTAAACTTTTTAAATTTTGGGCATATCATTGGACCATTAGATGAGGCTGCAGAAGTCTGAAAAATCCATCCTCTTCCTGCAACAAAAAAATAAGCAAAATATGTATTTAGTGTACTTAAAAAATATGAAAATTTTATAGAGCAGATTGAGCATAATGAATTAAAAAGTTTTTCTAAGTTTTCGAGAAAGTATGAAGATGAGAGAAAAGAAAAAAGACCGTTTGAGAAGCCTGAATAGACTAAATCATTTGTAAAATTATGAACCTCAATAATTGTGCTTGAGTAACGTTCACATTTTACTCAAAGATGAAAAAGCTGGGGTTGAGGTAACTCAGATTGACAGACCATCTTCTTATGTCTTGATTTTGTGATAAACTGTAGATGAGAGCCAGATTTTCCTGATATGAAAGACAGGTTTATAGGGGTATAGCACTGTTGAGAGTCTCTGCTGTACAGGGGGGTAGAAAAGCTGAAATACTATAACTGATTCATGATTAATAATACAGAAGCAGCAGCCTCTAGCTAGCAGCAGCCTCGAGCCAGTTGCAGACAACACAGAGCTAGTGAGCTGTCTATCATCAGCTGTCAGCCACTGACTTGAACGTTTAAAATAACAAGATTCAACTGAATTACAGTGACATATCAGTTCTACCTTGAATACCAGTTATTATTCAGCTAAGGTTTAACATTTAGATGTGTAACTATGTCCTACAAGTATGGACCTTTGTTACCTTATAGCATTAAAAATGTAATGAGCCCTATAAATTTAAGCTTTCTGGAATATCATATCCAGAATATTTCCAGTACACAGATTCCACATTGTGCTGTGGGACAACCTGCTAGTGGTGTCCTTTCACTTTAATTTAGTTGTGGAAGAATTAGAAACAAACAATAAAACTGGTTTAATCTCACAATAAATACTAATAAAAAAAAGAAAATGTCAACAAATTCCTGGATCCAGACAGTAATTTGATATTACTCCCCAAATCTTTTTGATTGGACCTCATGCTATTTCCAGTTTGTCCTGAAAGTTTCTATATTTGTTCAAAATATTGCTCAAAAAGTGATCTGATTAGCAAACAAATGGAACAATAAATAATTTCAACAATGCCTGACTTAAATTTTGAATATGTTAAAAGAAATTCAATGTCAAAAATTTTTGCAAAATACTTCAAGAGTCGGAATTTAATCTCGACTGCCTCTCAGATTAGTTTCCACAAATCAAAAGTCCAAGAAAATATGAGGACAATTTTGGAGGTGTTGATAACCTGTGAATAAAATTAGGGCAACTGAGACATAATTAGGATTCTTTGTGACTAAACTTTAGTTGAAACTGGCATGATAGTCACTCGACTTTCATGATTTTTACATCACATGTCTCATGTCATTGGCCATAAATAGAACAAGTGTAAAAAATGTAATATATTTAGAGAGGTTTTCTCATAATAATTCTTCAATTTAATATCTCCAGTAGTCACAACCAAGTGAGATATTAGCTTCAGCAACAGGCCTCCTCATTTATAAATCCATAATCATAAGGCATTCTGAAGCCACAAATCTTCTTTTAGACTTGCACTGATGAGGTTGTTCTTCTAAAATGGTATTATTTAGGAGAAAAAGAAGATGCAAAACTCAAAATGTCTGTTTTGCATTCCAAACCACAGCCACATAAACACGACTGCAAGACATTGCATCTTATAAATGCATTGATGATCAGTTTAAATAGCCATCATTTAGAAAATAGCCTCCTCAGTGAGAGTGCCATTGAAGTCATCTGGCAGTAAAGATCTCCTGCAGATAGATAATCTGTGGTGAATCATTCTCATTAGTCATTTATATATCTATTACCTTATTAATATAGATTTAATTCTCAGGAATTAGGGTGTAGTCATCTAATTGATGATAAACATTTTATAGCGTCTGTTACAAGGTCGGACCCCGTTGCTACATTCCATCATTTATTTGGAACTTTTATATTAGCTGCTCTGGTTAAAAAAAAAAAAAAACACCCACATGCACACGCAATGTTTTATTGTGAAAGGATCAGAATTTCCCCACAAAAAAAGACACTAAAGCCCATGTCACACCAAGAATATCAATACAACAATACTTATGACCTGGTGAAATCTGACCCGAAACTATTTAACAATGTCTGTTTCAAATTTTGAACAACGTTATTGCTACTTTGCTAAAAATGTTAAAAAAAAATCTGATAATTTAAAGTTCACCTTACAAACACAACTCATTTGCTGTGATGTTACTGCAATCTGAACACTGTCAGATTTTATTTTATATCTTACATTATTGCAACTAAATGAACCTGTGTAATGTTGTCAGCATATTGCTTCAAATGTTGCTATAATAAAAATGTATCCACAATCCTATGTTTTTTTTATTGTTACCTATTACCTTAATTTGCTGTATCCTTTAAAGGTGAGATGACATCACTGTTTAAACTGGCGTAAAGCTATTTCATGTAGTAGATATGCCCGCATATGTCAACTCTCAATAGAATTTGATTAAAAAACTAACAGGGCGGGGGTGTACGGGCAGGTCAGAATCCTCTTCTCAGCAACACGGTTCCTTTCGTTAATGATATGTGGGTCTCCCTGGCTGACTTTGCTCTGATTGGCTACAACCGTTGCCCACAGCAAGCCTTTCTTCTCGGCTCCGTCAACAGTCCAGTAACATGGCGAGTGGACGTTTACAACCGTATATGTTCGAGCCTGAAACGTCTTCTGAGGAAGACGGCGGGGTGAACACATGAACACATAAAACTCAACTAATCGCACATTATTAAACCACTTACTCAAAACCACATGAGCGAATAAACAGTGCTGTCAGATGTTATCAATGAAAATAGATTCACAATATGGTATGATAAACCTGTTGCTCACGGACATTGTTGCTAGAGCGGCTATCACATGCTAGCATCATGGACTCTTCAGACCACGAACAAACGTTTATCAGGCAAGGCAGCATTTTATTAAATAAATAAACTTACGGGTATTGACGATGTGGTCGCCTCCTTCAGGGTTGGTAAAGAATTTTTAATTAAAATCAGTTTCTTTGACAATCCCAACTTGAATTCAAGCAGTCCTCCGTGAAGTGAGCTGAACATACTTTCTAATTGAGGTTATAACTGCGTGGCACTAATCCATAAATGAACTTCAGCCACTCTTCTCTAGTTTTTTCATCCTTCGGGAGTGAGTGGAAACTTCCAGCATGGGTTGAGCATCCTTGGACACAACAGGTCCCCGTTTGCGTAGCCATCTCTTCTCAAGAGCAGCAGCACAAGCTAGCGCAATGCAGCTAACGGTGTATGGGCTGGGGGGGGGGGGTTGGGTGGACTGTTTACTTTACTGTGCACTGTTATTGGACGCTATGAAATACGTAGGATGAAATGCCACGTAGGAAAAAATGGTGCTTTCTGATTCAACCGTTTTTTAAATATGAAACAAAGCGGACCGCCCACAAACGGGAACTTTGATACTCGCTTTGGACGTTCACACGGCCTCATCAGTGCACAACACATCATGATATACCCCAAAAACCTCAAAAAAGTGCATTTTGATGTCATAACCCCTTTAAAGTAATTGTCAAAAATGAAAACCTAACGGTACATTTGAACTCACATCACAAAAAATGTATACTCTAAGCATTTGATCAGAAAAGATAAGTAAAATTGATATTTGCTCTTTTATCTTATACAGCTTGAAAAGTAATTTTTAAGTTTGGTTATTTGGTATTGATTTTTCTAAGAGTTACTGGTCAGTATAAATGGTACATAGAGGAATAGTTTGATGCTGTTTCCTAAGGACAAATGAGATCAGTGGTTTAAGTCTCAGCTGTCCAGGCCTTTCTATAGTAATCTGTTCTAGATTTGCTTTGCCCCTTTCCTGGTCTTCAACTGGGACAAGTTTCTGCTCAGTGACTCTGAAAAGATGAAGGGAGGTTTAGAGAAAGAATGACTGGCCAACACAGACAAATATTTTAACCTGACCTGCAAAGATGCTTCATGCGCTATTGCAGATGAATAAAAACAGCATAAAAACAGAAAAATCATAAGTGTAGCAACGTGATGAGGACTGTCATCTTTTGTCTTGTCTCATGTTACCTGCTTGTCTGTGTCTCGTAACTTTCCACACATTTTGTTTTTATTTGTGTAGTTTTGTAGGTTATATTCTGTTTTAGTAGTCTGTGTTTTGTTTCTGTGGTCTGGTTAGTGTCAGTACACGCTCTTCTCACCTTGTCCTGTCAGTTAGTTTATGTCTTGCAACTTTTCACTCCCCAATCCCACTCAGTCCTTCCACCTGTCTGTGGATTTACATCCTTGTTTGTCACACACTTGTCGCTGGTTGGTTGAATGGTCTCATGCTTCCAAACCCTTGATCTCACCTGTTTGTTATCTGGTTATCTGTTTACCTTTCAGCCTTCAAAGAATATCGACCTTGGACTATCCCTGATCTTGTTTTGGCCCGCCCCTTTTTGGATTCATTGCTCATCAGATTTCACAGACTCTGATCTGCTTGTGCCTCCTGATATTGTTTTTTGCCTCAGTCCCTGAGCTGCACGGTGCCCTAGGCGAAAAAGGATTTTGGTGCCCCCTCCAGCAGAGGGCGCCCTAAGCAATTGCCTAGTCTGCCTATGCCCAGAACCGGCCCTGTGCCTGCGTTCTTCTGTGTATGACCTGGATATCTCGGCCATTGTAACTGTCAATCTCCCAGCCATAGCTAACAACCTTGCTACCGCCAGCATTCTGTCAGTTCGCTGTCTGCTCTGCTGATAAATACCATCCTCTTTAATAAACTGATTATCCTCGCTATTCATCCTCACAATTTGAGTTCCACCTTCACACACACCTGACAGGGGACAACATGCTAGAATTTCACATGGTCAGTTGTTACAATATAACATTCTGGCTAAATGAATTGCATGAATTAACAAATGATATAATGTCACCCAAGCTCTCAAGTAAAAACAAAAAAGTCTTAATTATTTTACATTTTGATCAAATATTTGTTAGATCATGTTTTGATCCATATAAGTTAATGAATTATGCAAAGAACTTACAAACAACTTTAGAACTGAATAAAATTGAATTATTACATTACAAAAGCCTCATTGGGCCCTTCCATAAAGAATGGAGGTCTAAGCATTGCAAAGCAGTCAGTCATTATCTATACCCACTTATTCCTATTTATGGTCACATGGAATATATATGATGTAAATTGCACTTAAAAGCACAGAATGGCAACCACACATCCAAAAGACTACCATCAAAATAAAATAACAATTTCTCTGTATATACATACACACAGACATATACCAATACAAATAATTATATTAGAGACAAATGGAAGAAACTGTCTTTGGAAGATATTATATTCAAATACTTCTCTTTTGTCCACTATTGTAGAAAAAAAACATATTTCTTCTTTAGGTATGTAAAAAGGTTGAAAATTTCCAAAGCATTTTCTTCTTTCATACATACAGCTGAAATATTTTTTTATATTTGATTTTGTGCTCCTGTGACTAGAGTTATTTTAGTGCATTCATCTTGAAATATGTCAAGTTATGTTCTTGTGGGTTTAAGTGAAGAACTTGGATTAAAAGAACATGCCATGTAGCCATGTTTTGCACACTAAGTGGTTTTACCAGACAACGTCAATGTCACTTCAATAAGATCTTTCGGAAACTGACTTTCACCCTCCAACTTCTGAACACAGACTATTGCTGGTCTACTGGGGTTTTGGTTATCCACCTATACTTTTGTTTTAAGTGTCACTCCAAAACAAAGAGATCTGGAAAATCTTCATTCAGGACTGATTCAGCTCTGATTATACAAAGCTGTAGATCGTGTGCGCGAGCTGCCACTAGGGGGTGTGCGAGGTGAAAAATCTAATGGCGAAAAATGTAATCATAATAGTTACAAAATACAGTGTTGTTTCCCCACACAATAAAGATGTCTAAATAATTATTTCCTCTGTAAAAATCGAAACTATGACAATTAAAATTACTATTCAAAATGCACTTCATCTAGAAATGAAGTGTAGAAGAAGTTCTTCTTCTTCTACTACTACACAATTTATGTGCACACCTAGCTTGTAGCCTCTACTTCATTCATTTTTGCAAATATGCTCAATTGGCTTAAATGGGGGAAACTGTCAGTTCAGAGATTGAAAGACAAAGGTACTGATAAAGGAGAGGAACCAAGAGAGTGACGAATCAAAGACAACAGAGGATAGAATTGTGACGGATCCGGGAGAAGAAAAAGCGCAGGAGTTAAAAAATGATGAGCTGGAGGAGACGGCAGAGGGAAAGAGACGGACGGCAACGAGGAAATTGAGGTGAAGAGGGTGATCACCAGATGGGAAAAAAAGAAGGAAATATGACAAAAATTTTAGTGTTTCAGATTTATTCAAACGCAGGAGCGCATTGTTGTGATCATTAGATCATCGTTAGATGTGGTTTTGGTTCATTTGAGTAAACATGCTGTCTTTAATATAGCCTAAATAAAATTCAATGTCCTTTCAACAGTAACAAAAATATTCTTTTTTTGAAGGTGCAGGGGGTTGGGGGTGCGTCAACATGACCGGGACATAAAAGGGGGTGTGTGGCAAAATAAGTTTGGGAACAGATGCTGTAGATCATCAGTGCGGAATCTTTCAGGGACAATGCATAGTTATTTAGAATAGTATGTATAGTTAGGTTACAGACATTATTGATGCAACAACTGTCTTTCAGAGGATGGCATAGATTTAGAGTACAAATGATCAGCCTAATGATCCAATTCTAAAAAAAAAAAAGCAGTCTGTTCACCTATTGTTGAGAAAATGTTAAGCAAGTCAAAGCTGGCTGCAAATCTTCAGCAATGTGGTGTTACAGAGCAAACATGTGACTGATGCAAAAAAATACTTTAAATAAGCCATTGGGCTTTGTGTTGCATGCATTGAGCCTCCACAAGAAAGCTATAAATAATGGAACTGCTTTGAATTAAAATATTCTCAAACAATGCTCTGAGTTTAGCAGCAACAAAGAAACTGTGTACTTCCCCGTGCAACTAGATAAGATCAGTTTCATAGTCGATGTATCACACCTTCAAAGATAAAATGTATAGCAAAAAAACCCCACAAATGTATGCCCTTTACTATCATCTTTGATAAAACATTTTTAGATGTAAAGATTGGAGAGTTCAGAGGTTGAACATGAATTACAGGTTTTTGAAGATTTATGTTGCATATTGAACAGTAAAGGAAAAAAAAAAACATTTGGCCTAGATAATGAATGGATGGATATTGAGACACTATCAATTGTCACCACTGACATAATTTTTACTATATCTTTCCAAAGACATTTGTATGTGACGAAACCTCTTTTAAATTCTTTTGTTGCAATCCATTGTAATATCTTGTGTGTTCACATTTACTCGTCGTTTCAGTGCTTGATTTCATTTTAGGAACTCTGTCTCATGGCTTTTATCAGATTAAATCTAAAATATATTCCTAATTATCTCATTGGAGAAGTAGCACACACACAAACATCCACACACGCACACATTCAGGGGATCATTCAGATTTCAAATGGCTTTATTGTCCATGAAATTGCATATAATGAGAATTTGTCAATGGCTTATGCTCTGATTGTGTTTCACTGGGCTGCAGAGACAGACTGAATTAGAGTCGAGGTGGGGACAACTGGATAGGAAAAGAGGGTGGTGATGGGAGGAAGATGATTATTTTTAAGCATTTGTGTGTGCAATGTTATTTCCCTAATCATCCCTGCATCTCTAGTCAACTGAAGAGGGAGAGGACATTTTAATGTTTCACTGTTTACAAACCAAACATGTTTAAGCATCACATTGAACACCTTATAGACTATTATCAACATGCCTTTAATAAACACATTGTAATGTTCAAATGCAAAGTAACTTCATCATCCAAAGGATTCCAGACTGTCCATCCTTTCAACTTCCTGTCAACATAAGAGCCAAAAGCGGTCACATTGCACTTCAATGCTGCCGTAGCACCCACTAAGCTCGTCCCTCCTTGCACCCAAACATCAAGACCTCAACTGGCTCAGTGGCCGCAGTCTCATTTATTTACGGTTCACTCCTTAGATCAGGCTCTTCTCTAGTCTAAAGCTAACTCCCCCTCCCTCCTAAAGCACTAATGTTCATTTATTTCTAAAGCTCTTTAAAAGTCCACCTTATCTGAAAGACAGCATCAGGCCTGGGTTTAGCCATAATCTCTTCTGACTCTCACCACATTTTAAAGAGGTTGACTTGGCAGCTATATGCAGCTATAGCATATAGCTCTACAACAAGCAGCTGCAGAGGACTCTCATCCTCTTTGAATTGCAGTTTGGTCTTAGTGTATTACACAACAAAGGCATGTAATTCTGTTTGTTCAAGTAAATATTTCAGTTTTATCACAATTATTTTTTATTAATCAACATTTATTTAAACTCAATCTCACTTTCTCTCATGGTACAGTTGTTCATGATTCCGGCAATGCTTCATGAATAAGATGGATTTCAGAGCAGTTCTCTGATCTTCAGTAGCAACAGTGTAACTTTAACACAGAAACAAAATGAGAAGGAGCTAACTTTTTTTTATTTTTGCCTTTCTAAATTTAAAATACCAAAATGTGATTTGAGTTAAAAAAGATGCATATCTTTGCAAACAGAAGAAAACGTGTTTGTTTAAATCCTTTCATTTCTTCCTTTATCCTTCATTTTAAATCTTAGTCACAAATGTTCTTACAAATGACAGGTTTGTACAAATCTTCTGTTTCCTAATCTGGAGATTATAGATATTAATGGATGCAGGTATAGTTTACAGCATTTTTAGGAAGCTGATGCAGCTGCTGTTCAAATTGCAGTAGCCATTTGAAGGTATTCCTGAGGAAACAAGGTAACTTTCTGCTGTCTGCTGGCCATAGGGTTTTTTTGTTCTTTGTAGAGGTGCCTTGAAACTCTCCTTGAGTTTACTTATAGATCACATAGGTGATCTGTGATCACATATAACAAATGCACAAATGGGTACCTTGAAACTTTTATGATAACAACAACTGAGTAAGTTACTTAGACTTTTGAATATTATTATTATTATTATGAACATACTTTGTTGTATCATTTAAGTATTGGTTTTTGAAATTATGAAAAAGCTCTGTGTCAGAAATGAAGAAGATGCAATGAAAAAAAACATGAATTGGGGTTAATGAAGGAAGAAGATTTTAAAAATTGGTTTCAGAGCGTTTGAATGAATGATTAAGAACAGTTTGAAAAAAAGAATAAATGAGGAGAGGTGCAGCACAGGCTAAAATAAGAGCAAGAAACATCATTGTTTGAAAAGACAGATCAAGTCAGCTAATGGTTAAAAAAAAATTAAACACATAGAGAGGGATACAACATGGACATGCAGCAAGCATGTCATCAAACACAAGAAGAGGTAAAAAAAAGGAGAACCTGTGGGGCAGCAAAAAAGAAAAAAAAATTGATGTAGTCTGACATCAGCTTACACTCTGGATCTAGTCTCACCCCGACGCTCAGAAAAACAGAACAGTTTTCTTTGATCCTGTACTTTGAGCCTTGTACTTTTACACCAGCAATCCCCCCCAAAAAAAGACAGAGAAAGGGTGTTTTAAGCAACTCAACCAACACCCCCTTGCCCACACACACACACACACATATATATATATATAATTATAAATAAATTGTGTGTATATATATATATACAATATACACTCACCGGCCACGGCTCTATTGGATTGAGATCTGGTGACTGTGGAGGCCAATTGAGTAAACCAGTCCGAGATGATTCCAGCTTTATGACATGGCGCATTATCCTGCTGAAAGTAGCCATCAGAAGTTGGGTACATTGTGGTCATAAAGGGATGGACATGGTCAGCAACAATACTCAGGTAGGCTGTGGCGTTGTAACGATGCTCACTTGGTACCAAGGGGCCCAAAGAGTGCCAAGAAAATATTCCCCACACCATTACACCACCACCACCAGCCTGAACCGTTGATACAAGGCAGGATGGATTCATGCTTTCATGTTGTTGACGCCAAATTCTGACCCTACCATCCGAATGTCGCAGCAGAAATCGAGACTCATCAGACCAGGCAACGTTTTTCCAATCTTCTGTTGTCCAATTTCGATGAGCTTGTGCAAATTGTAGCCTCAGTTTCCTGTTCTTAGCTGAAAGGAGTGGCACCCGGCGTGGTCTTCTGCTGCTGTAGCCCATCTGCCTCAAAGTTTGACGTACTGTGCGTTCAGAGATGCTCTTCTGCCTACCTTGGTTGTAACGAGTGGTTATTTGAGTCACTGTTGCCTTTCTATCAGCTCGAACCAGTCTGGCCATTCTCCCCCGACCTCTGGCATCAACAAGGCATTTCTGCCCACAGAACTGCCGCTCACTGGATATTTTTTCTTTTTTGGACCATTCTCTGTAAACCCTAGAGATGGTTGTGCGTGAAAATCCCAGTAGATCAGCAGTTTCTGAAATACTCAGACCAGCCATTCTGGCACCAACAACCATGCCACGTTCAAAGTCACTCAAATCACCTTTCTTCCCCATACTGATGCTCGGTTTGAACTGCAGGAGATTGTCTTGACCATGTGTACATGCCTAAATGCACTGAGTTGCCGCCATGTGATTGGCTGATTAGAAATTAAGTGTTAACGAGCAGTTGGACAGGTGTACCTAATAAAGTGGCCGGTGAGTGTATATATATACAATACACAATTTATTTATAATTTGAAATTTAGTATGTTATTTAAGGAAAAAAAAATCATAGGACACTGCTGGTAAATAGTTTTCAGAAGGGATAGTACAGACATGAAGAATGTACACCACTATAAACATACATAGGCCCTATTATTTTTCAGAAGGTGGGTCTTTGGTCCCTTCTGACATTTTAGATGATGGGAAGTGTTTTGTGGGAGGACCATTGTGTTGCACTCAAGAACGAAATGACTGCTATAAATTTCCCAACAATGAAGTTAATTGGACAATGATTTGCCTTATTGTGTACAAAAGGCAAAGCTGTAGTAAAATGACTACTTATTGTTTCACAGAAAACCATCACTGTAACTGAATTAGTGTGAAAGTCCCAAATTAGTCATGAATCATGTTGTCTAGAATTTGGTGATAATATTGTTTAAAAAAAAAAAAACATTTGTTTAAACTGATTTCAGTGCTATCTAGAGGTAGATGTAAAGTAAAAGTCTACGTTTTATGAATGTAAAGATTAAACAATTTTTACCAACTCACAGGCACAATGTAACATTATTAATAAAGAAAACAAAGTAGTTGCTCCTTACATCTGTTGTTCCTTTTTTGTCACACATACATTTTTTAAATCAACAAACAAAATTTAATAAAAAACAAAGATGAAATAAGTAAATACAAAATGCAGCTCTGTAATATTGCTTTTTTATTGAGGGGAAAAAGCTATTTAAACAAATCTGGCCTTGTGTGGAAAATTAATTTCCCCCTAAACCTCATAATTAGTTGTTCCAGCCTTGGCGGCCCTGTTGCAGCAAAGCAGCTCAAGACCACCACATTACCATGATGTTAGACAGTTAGTATGATGCCTTTTCTTTTTAAATCTAAGTGTTATGGTGGTTGTAAAAGAACACGCACCTTCATGCAACTTTCAAAAAAGTTTGTCTTGTCAGCCCACAGAAAAAATTCACAAAGGTTTTAGGGATCATCAGTATGTTCAAGTGTGAGGATAAAGCAGAATAAATCAGTAAGGGGTAAACAGATGTATGTAAAATTTCTTAGAATTAAACTGATAATTGACAAAAATATGTGGAAACAAATTTTAATGTGATTAAAATATCTCACTGTTTTACATTTGCTTTAAAATGTTAATTGTTTGAATGGCTCAGGTCATTCTCTGACTATTCTAAAGTCAAAATAATGTATCCAGTGATTACCGATGATCTTGTTTTCAACTGATGAAAAGTGTTAAGCTCTTTCCACAATAAGATGTTCAAGAAAAAACTTCAAATATTGAGAAAAGCCCAGCCTTAAGTTACATTACAACATGAAAATGGCTCATCAGTACATTAGTGACAATATTTACATGCTCTTTTAGTTACTCTTACTGAAACACATTTCCCTTAGGAAAGGGTATTAACACATACTCAGGAAGTACTTGAGTCAAATTATAATACACAAACATGTACATGATGTCAAATCATCTCAAGTAAATATGATCGTGCAGAACTGACAGTGATTGTGTGTGGTAGAGGAGATGTGAGCACAAGCCATTAAAAACAAACATGTCAGTTTGAGGAGTGTCATCTGGGAATTCTTCATTTTGTGGTTGTCTTTGGGTTTCATGGTAGAAAAGTCACAAACAAAATAGCATATAAGAGCTGCACTTTCCAGTTGAAACATATCTCCAGTGGTAGACTGATGTGAAAACAGATCTTTAGTGGTGTGTGTACACAGTATTTATGCATGTGACAAACTAAGCCACCTGGAGCATCCTTGGAGACTACACAGTACACAGATGAAAATACACAAATGCGTTGTATAAATGAACATTAAACATACTTTGTTTACCTACTTTATAAAAAGTAAACAACTTAAAGTACATAATATGTTGAGATTAAAGGTAACTGCACAGTTAGATCACATTTAGTTTCACACTGGTGGCTCATTTTATTGTGACACAGTCTTACTGCAGGAAGACTGACACTGATGTCAGCACCTTCAACAATTCTAGAACAGAGACTAGCAAATGACAGAAGAACATCTTGAATGCACAGCAAGTACACACAAGTTGTAACTAAAGTGCTGCTTTCAGAGAACACAATGGTATCAAGCTATCCAGGTAGACACATAAGAGGATTCCTTTTGCTGTGTTGTGGAAATGCACATCGCTACTGTGAGCTCATTAAAAGCTGCAGATGGCATATAAGTGGTGGTCCTGTTGTGTACATATCGCTGCAAGAATTAATTTAACCACCTATAATACAGGCAGTAAAAGATACCTGGCAAAATATCTTGCAGCGGAATCTAAGATGTTACACAGTCATATGTCTTTTAAGAGGCCCTTCCATTAAAAACGGTTTTTCTGAGGTTTCTGTTGAATATTTTAGCTCCACAGGTATTCTCCTGTCCAAACGGCCTGTATTTGTTTCGTCACAACTCCTTTGTTCATTAGTTTTCGGCAGCTCCCGCAGTTGAAACAACGCCTAGCATGCTGCCTATCTAAAAGCTGTTAGCATAAGACGTAGCAAACAGGAAGACACGACGTCTGACGTTGCCATGCGCAGCAGGGCAGGAAACAGTAATCCTTGCTCTCATAGGCTAGTTTGTTAGCCAATCAGAGTCCAGCAAATCCGAATAATGAAAATGAACAAGCTACTGACAAAGCAGCCTGACGGAAGGAGTCGGAACCACCCGGATTTTAATGCAGACAGATTGAAAGGTCTGTTAATCAGTGTTTCCTGACGTTTTTTAGATATAAAATATAAAATGTTTCATATTACTGATTAATACTTAAGAAATAACCACAAAGTCCTGAAATGTGTATGAAATGGCCTCTTTAAGTCAAAACACATTTAAAACAAAAACTGCAGTAGTCTTAAAGTACTTGCAGTAGGACAGTTGTACTTGAGTAATAGAATTTAAAATAGTGATTAAGATAATATTTTACTTTAAGGTAAGCACCATGATTGGGATTTTCCTTGAAATGTTGTGCATCTATTAAACAAATTATTGTACAAAACAGAAGAGCTATCAGCTATCAACCACAATAAGCTTCTTTTACCTTGTGCAGTTTTTTCTGTAAATGCAGGCTTCAGAAAAAGAATCAAAGATTGAGTAGCTTTAGGCTTTCCATCAAATTTATTGTCTTTGGCAAGTTCTTATCCTTCTTATATAAGGTCTCCACATTGCAACAGCAAAAATATTGTTCATAGTTATTATTCAGAGATCTCAAAGGTTATTAGACTCAGATGTGAAATTCATTTGACACAATGCAGCCAGGTATATTTTATTATGCTTCCACCATTGGGACAAAATGCCTTCACTGAAGCACTTTAGTGACTAAACTTTTATAATCACTTCAATATATAATTCAGACAGACAGCAACACTGCAGCAGCTGAAGTTTTTTTTTTATTCTCTGAATGTACAAAACAGTTGCTTTAAAAATTCCTTTTATTCACCATATTTCTGACAGCAGGAGGTTTGACAAGTCACAATGCCTGCACAGCCGCTTACCAAATCAGTCTCTGCAGTTAATACTCATTCCCATGAGTCTTTCACTGTTCTCCAACTAAAAAGACAAAGATTCGAAAGGAAATAAAAATTGTTTTTTGGATATGAAAATTGGCAAAATGTGAAAATCTTCAATTAACTAAGTTACTCCATATGGTTTCTTACCAGATTAATAGAGATGAAATACCTTGGCAAAATGACTTTACCAAAAACAAAGATAAACTAGAAAAGCACCCCAAAAATGCAGACCTCCACTTAAACACCTCAATTCCTCACAGTGATTTTTACCCAAAATTACCCCTTTTTATTACAAAGCTCCTAGACCATTTATTGTGGGCTCACATGCAGATATGATCAAAACAGTTGTATCTCACAAGGATGAAGAATCATTAAAATAATTCCTAGATCCAGACAGTGACCCATATCACACATTGCCTTTTCCTTCGGTTATTTCTAACCTTTTGTGAAAATTTCATCAAAATCCATCCATAACTTTTTTGCTATCTCCTTAACTTACAAACAAACAAACTCTGCAAAAACATTATCTCTAGGGTGGAGGTAACTGGCAACACACAAATATTCTGCCAGCCAGTTGCTGGTTAATTACTTTATTCTTAATTGGTAGATACATAACACATATTAAAAGAAATGTTTAAGGCAAAAAAAAAATGTGTTATGATTGAACAAATTATTTAAAACAGAATAATTAGGAAAATAGATGAAAGGAGGTTTTACCTGAGACTCACTTTCGCAATGAACGAAAAACAAAATACTCAATATGTACATATCAGCATTATACATCTCTGGTGCCTGAAACCTGCTCTGTACCTGCACTGCCAATGATTTTAATACATTGTAGATACAAGAACAGTAAAAACTGATGTGACACAGTTCTGTTCACACTTGAGTTACACTAGTGTGATTTCAAATGAGTTTGATTCACTTTGAGGAGATTTAAGATAATACCACAAATCAAATGACACTATGTACTACCTAACAGCAGCAGTTTACAGACATGTTGACACACCATGGCAAATAGACTTGCCCATGTGCACCATTAGCAATGTCATAATATATATGTAGCTCATTAAACAGCAAAATGCATATTCTATTGACCATAAAATAAAAATAAGTTAACCTTCTTCAAAGGGTCGTTCAGGATCATTTACAGTCTTTTTTTTCACTAGTGCTGCTGAAGTTCTTATCCCAAAGATTAGTAGATTGCTAATGAGTAAATAATGCAACCACATAGCAGAAATAGCACCAGAACAAGTCATACAGCATATGAGACACATTCTTTATACAAGAATACAGCAACAGTTTAAATTGTATTGCTATACTCACCAGCTGTTCTTATAATCAGATTCCTGTAGCAACAAACCTGTTTTCAGAGTCTTCATAATAAATAAATGGATCCAATTTTACTGGTGCAAAATACACATTCACAAAAAAACAAACAAACAACAACAAAGGCCTTTGCAAAATTTCCCAAGTTTCACCCTTGCTACACATTTGGGTTAACCGGATATTTCTGGCATCATCCCCAACACTGGATCCAACTCTACTTCAGGTAATGATCAGACCTAACCCCCTCCTCCTTTTTCCCTACTGTCCATAACATGGGGTTTTAGGTATGATGATACAATTATAGAATCAGTGGCCTGGTACCAAGTGGACAACCCTATGTTCAAACATTGTGTTTGTTATGGACAAACCCTGCTTTGCACAGAAGTCCAATGACAAAAAAACTTATCTGATTCTGACTTGTCAATGTGAGTTGTTGCAGACATATGTTTCACAGCTTTGACTCTTGTGAAACTGCCTGGGAAGAAGTGTCAGTGCAAAAGTATATAGGAACTAGATAGATGGAACCAGAGGCCACCTTTTCTGTTTAATGTAGGTTTTCCTGTTTAACACAACTTCCATCCCTCTTTTTTTCAAACCATCTGTTCTCTTCATGTTGGTCGATCACATGTTCCTTTCAGGAGTTATTAAATTACTTCAAAATCATTAATAAATCATTTATATCGTGTTGTGTGCATACAGATCAAATAAATGCATAATAAATCAGCTAAATTTTTCTAGTGCAAAAAAAAGTTATCCGCCCATAAATAAGTATAAGCATAACAAGTAAAACAGGCCTGATAGCTACATAAATTATCCTCTAGATAGACATGCATTCATAAACACATGCCAGTTCCATCTCTTCAACAGCAATATTAGGAGCTAGAGAAATGTTATCAAACCGGATAATTACACAAGCCAAAAGCAAAAAGGAAATAGAAAAAGGAAGAAGGGAAAAAAAAAAACATTGAAAAAGTTGGGAAGGTTGGGTAAGAAAGTAGGAGATGCTGTTTAGAATGTGTGTGTGATAATGAAAAGATTTGTTTCAAGATAGCAGATAATGCAAATGAGGAGCAAGAGTAACATTCTAAACAAAACTGTCCTCAAGTCAGCTGCATGCTGCTGGGGAGGGATGCTGGTAATGAGTGCTGCTGGGCGAGGCATGTGGTGGATAATCCGTTTAGCCATCAATTTGCATGTCATTGGATTCCACAACAGCTGCAGTATGTCACATTTAATATTCAGCAGTAAAAAAACACTTTCCAGATAGTTGCAATTCAGAAGCTTATACATTCGAATCGCTTCTAATGACTTCTGTTTACATTTAATTTACCCTCGCATCTCCTGAGGGATTCAGTAAATGCAAAGTGTGGCTATATAATCTATACTCACTTCTGTCCTCACTGGATTCCAACCAGATGCACAGATTTTTGGTATTGCATGAAAAGAGATAGTAATCTCAGAAAGCATCTTTTTATATAAACTGCAAAACACTGATTATATTTGTTATAGTTTCTGACTTTTTAATTGAGAATTTAAAGTTACATGCTAGTGTTTGCTCGTTTGTTACAAACAAGTCTAGAAAAAGTCTTAAAATAGTAAAAATTTACATTGATATTAATGGCAAAGAACATTGAAAACAACAATTAAAGCTATAGTGCGTATCTTCTGTCGCCCCCTAGCGGAATTTTGCGTTATTACAACAATGAAGCTGGTGCTTCCATATGACGTACGCCCACCTGTCCCCCCCCCCACCCCCCACCCCCCTTCCCCCAACCGCTATCCCTCTGCCGCTGTGATTCGCGATTCCACAACATTTTTATTCTGTTTGAATAAGGACAGCTGTTGAAAAAAGATGGACTTTTCGGAAGAGGTAATTATTGTATTTTTGATTTATTTTCCGCAGAAACGCAAATAGCTTACTACAAACGGGAGACAAGGTGCCTGCTAATTTGTAACTGACAGGTTAGTGAATGATCTCCTGCTACGAGACTCTCCGCTCGTCCTCCCCCTCCCTTCTTGTTGTGATGTAAAAGACGTAATTTCCTGCGCGCCAGCGCGGGAATGTCGCCGGTCGACACTCAAAGTAAAAATTATATATATTGAAAAATACTGTGAGATGTCTGAGGATTGTGTCATCTCCTAATAGTGGCTTGGCTGAAATGGACATTCACGGACATGTAAAAGTTACGCACTATAGCTTTAAGGCTGTATTCACACCTGATAGTCCGGTAGACTCTGTTCGATTGGGGACCAAAATTAGAACATTGTTATTGTTTTTAGATGGTGCAGTTTGCATCCACACTGCCTTTTATAAAACAAACCAAATAAGCTTAGGGGGATGTGTACATCCTCACCTGTGGTGGCGCTGTGGTGTTACTGCACTACTTTTTTAATTGTTGTTACTGCTCTTCCTGGTACTGCGAGTCTCATTCTACAGTGAAACGTAAACAAACATGGAGAAGCAGCAGATTCGGGTAGTTTTATGATTGATTTTTTTGTGTTAGTCAGATGTGCCAGATCAATATTCTGCAGTAATGGGCTCAGAATGAGCAGATAACGAGGCAGGATGCCCCACAGAATATAATCCGCTTCCTGCTTTTGGTGTGGTCTCGGTTCGGTTGTGTTCACACATGAAATCAAAGCGCTCCAGAGTACGTTTCAATCAAACCGAGACCTACGTTTTTAGGCGGACTTGAGTTTGGTTGTTTGATCCGAATCAGAGTTCAATTACCCGTTCACACCTCCCGAAACAAACTAAACTTTCTCGGCAAGTGAACTCGAGTTCGATTCAAGCGGACTAAACAGGGCTGGTGTGAATGCACACTAAGAATATGCAGATTTTTGAATAATAAGTATAATATTGATGTGAAATATATTTTATCCTTCTTACATTCAGAGTTCATAAGCAAGTACAATCTTTTTTGGTAATTTTCAAGTGTGGCCAGACAGATGTAGAGGGTGACCAGTAGAGTCAATGTGAGTCATAATAAATACCTATATTGAAATATTGTATTTTGATAGTTAAAATGTTCAATTTAAATTGAAAGAAGTAAATTGTGAATATCCTCTTTAAATATTCTATTTTGTCATAAGCTGGCTTGTCATACTCCCTCCGAATAGGTGCATTACATGGTCGTACAGTACAACACCTGTGATCAGCATCAATTAGCATTGTTAACATGAGACATTTTCTGAGCAGTATTCTGTGTCACTTTAAATGTGAGTGGCTGAAGTAAAAAGTCCTGGTAAACATTAATGTAAGCTTAGAACATCGCCCTCTCTCTGCCCGGCAGACAGAGGTCCACAGCTGTGCATAACATGAACCTTCAACTCCTCTGACATTAATAAATCCTGCAAACTTTTTTACTGTGAGTTTGTCTTCCTTCCTCAATTATAGAACACAGCACATGTCAGAAGTGTTGCTCAGACTATTTCAGATACTGCTGATCTACTGGGAATTTCATGCTCAACTCTCTCTAGTTTACAGAGAATGGTTTTAAAAAAAGAGAACATATCCAGTGAGCAGCAGCTGTGTGAACAGAAAGATCTTGTTGATGTCAGAAATGAAAAAAAAGGGGTAACAATAGTTCAAATAACCACTTGTTTCAACCATCTCTCAGTGCACAACATGTCAAACTTTGAAGCAGATGGGCTGCAGCAGCAAAAGACCTCACCTGATACCCTTCAGCTAAGAACAGGAAACAAGCTACATTTCACACAGGCTGAAAAAAGCACAATAATTGATTGAAAAAGCATTAACTGGTCCAAAAAGTCATGATTAGAGCTGCAACACTTAACGCTACGGGGACGCCGTCATCGTCGACGATGCCAGGGACCTTGTTGTGTTTAATCGAACATAGCTTCTGAACCATAAAAGATAGAAACTTGGTTTTTTTCCCTCTAAATTGGGAGAATCCAAGCTTTCAGACGGTAGTTCCGGCATCGCTCTAGCCCATTCACAAGGGATACAGTGTCGTGTCAAAATCAGTGTTCCAATCAGAGCCTTTGTCTTTTGCGCATGACGCGCGGTTGTCAAATTTTGTTTTTCTTATTTATTGATATTTAGTGTGGGTTTTTCTTGAATAAAGTGTGATATTCTAATTTTCGCCTAATTTTTTTTGTATTTTTTATTCTAATACTCTTTATTTCAAGCAAAGGAGCCTCATTTACACAGCAGTTTATGATATTTCAATTCAAAATAAAAAAACAAGGTATAGGACATTATGGGGCATTGAAAGGTGGTGTTTTAGTAGCATTTAAACAAAAAAAAGTCAAAAATTTATTTCTCCAAAAAACCCTTGGTCCCCAGAGGGTTAAATGGTAGAGTCAGAACTTGGTCTAAACAGCATGAAAGAATAGATTCACCATGCCTTGTATCAATGGTTCAGTCAGGTGGTGGTTGCGGTGCAATGTGTGGAGGACATTTTCTTGGCACCTTTAACACAAACTGAGCAGTGTTTAACTCGCTGAGTGCAATCCTCAATTAATTAAAAAAACCTTTATGAAGTAAATAAATTACATGCTTTTGTTTCCACCCAGGGCTGCACGGTGACACAGTTGGCAGCACTGTTGCCTTTCAGCGAGGGTTCAAAACCAGGCTGGGACTTTGTTTGTATGTTCTCCCTGTGCATATGTAGGTTTTCTCTTGGGACTCCAGCTTCCTTCCACAGATCAAAAACATGCTCAAGGCCACTTTAACTCACCCCTGTGTGTCTGAATGGTTGTTTGTTTATGTGTGGCCCTGTGATGGACTGGCAACCTGTCCAGGTGTAACCCCCCTCTCACCCAATGATTGCTGAAGATAGACACCTGCTCACTTTGACCCTGAACAGGAATAAGAGGGTATAGTGCTCTGGATGTCACATGACTCTCTGAGCGTAGGGACCATACTGGCAGGCGTGAACGTAATCAAAATGAGCTGCACTGGCTGTGATTTTACTCCATCAGAGTTTACTTCCAATTTTAAAACAGAAGATGTTATTTTATATACTGAGAAATTAAAAAGATTAAACATCTCCGACCCTTACCATGCAACTGGGAAACTTTTTAAAACTCCAGAAGCTGTCGGCGCTGACCTTATACTGGCAATCCATAGTGCTTTTTTCATGTGTTAATATCTTACCATTAATCAGTCTGTCGGGTGTCAATTCTGCTGGTGATTGTGTGAGTGTTTCCACTTGTGTTTCAGGGGTGCGACAGACAATTACCGGCAGGTGGATCCAGTTAACGCTCATCAGCCGCGGAGCTTAAGAGAGGAGTGGTGGCAGAGAGCAGGCGTCAGATCGTTCCGGTTCAGTTCCATTCGCTCATCCAGCTGGACCTTCTTCACGTGTTCCGGTTTCCACACCGTGTTCCTCCCTGGGTCCAGCCTCTGTTCCTGGCAGCTCTCAGGCTGTTCTCATCCCACTCCCGGACCACCGCGGCGGTTCCCACACCGCCTCTGTCCAGGATCGCTCAGAGACGGTTTCCACACCGGTCTCCACCCTGCCTCACGCTCCACCTCTTCTGACCTGCCTCCGCACCATTCCTCCAGCTCGCGGGGTCCGCCTGTCCGCTTCTGATTGAGTCTGTCCACCCTTTTTCAGCACTCACACTTTTGTCTCAGCAGACTGGCCCCTGCTTGCTCCCCGTAGACTCTTGCTGCACCCACGGAGGCATTTTTAGTTGTACATCTACTGCTGGTTATTTTTCCCTGTTGATTTAATAAAACCTCCCTTTTTGAACCTCACCACCTGTTTCCTGGTCTGGAGTCTGTCGCTTGATTTAGAGTCCTGTTCTCAGTGTTGCAAAATCATGACACAGTCATTGCTTTAAAAAATAAATTACACATTAATCTGTTCCTTGCTGTGATCACAAGACATGTAAAAAGCAGCATGTAGAAATCACGATCAGATTGTTATGATTCTGCAGTTTTTATGTGATGTTTGCTTGTTGTTATGCAAGAAACAGGAGAGAAAAATCCACGCCAAAATAACTGTAGAAACTCCACTAAGAATTGTAATAAAAACATTTTAAATAAATATCACATAGAGTAGAGTAAACGTTGGTTTATGTACCTGATACGAAGTGGTTACCACATAAGCAGAAACCTTTTCTCGTGGGATCCCACACATTCATTTTTGCCTGATTGCTAGTGTGTTTCATGGGAATAATCCACCGTTTTCTGTGTTCCTGATCCTTGGGAATTCAATAAAACACTCTTCCCTTATCTCGTCCACAACTGTTCTGGCATTCTGGGGCACAACAGGTATCCACCATATTCACTATTTCTAAGTTTGGTTTTGCTGCAATTAACAATAACTGCTGCGGGAGACTGCCTGTAATTCCATACAATGGCACCCATTTGATTTAAACTGTTGCATGCTGGGAGAAGTGACGCCAATTCCCGGAGCTCTGTAGATAATGACTGACTGTTTCCACCCATCACCACTTGATGTACCCATGTATTTCTCTGATATTAACATTTATATTATGTTTACATTTTAAATGTCTGAGTAAAACTAAGACTGCGCTGGATCAGTAATGGTCTTTAGCTGTTTGGGTTTTAAGGAGTGTTTTAGACAAGATGAGTACAAACCTTTTCATAAGAGAAGATAACAACACAAGATATTTTCTGATGATAACTCTGAGAAAGGAAATTTACCCTTCAGAGGTGATAATTTGGTTTCGGCCTCTTTCATCTATAATGGTGGCATCAAAAAAGTAAAGTGTCAAAAAAACACAAGTCAAAGCCCTGCCAAGAGCACAAAATCTACATGGGTTCTTGTTTAGTAGAAAGTTTAGTAGAGTAAAGAGACTTGCAGTTTTCAACAATTGAAAAATGTAGCATTCAAGAACACAAAAAACCTCTGCCGTGTCAGAATGTCTATAAATCGCATCAACACAATCAGAATGACTGCAGGGTTAGGGTCTTTGTCCTGATTTCATTATTCTTTTATTGATATTAGATGTTCCTTTTGTCTTAGTTTTCAGACTATCGATAGATTGTTGTTTGGCCCAATGCTAAAGCTATTACCGTGTTGCAGAGAGGTATCTGAGTAAATGTCTGAATAGAAATATAACATGCTCAAATCACATCCACACAATCACAACCACTGCAGTAAAATTGAAGTCTTGCCCTGATTTCATTATTCTTTCACTGATATTAGTTATTCTCTTTGTTGTAGTTTTCATCCAGTTGCTCGAAATCCCTGTGTGCAGCTCTTTGGTGAGAAGCTGGAGGGTGAGAAATGGGCGGGTGGGGGTGAGTGTGTGTGAGAGATGGTTTTATACCCCAGGAGGCGTGTCTTAGAGACGATGCCAGTGACAGAGAGATGACCGCTGACTTAGGCATGTACTGCTTTCAGCCAATCACAAATTTTAAATGCAGTAGCCACCTTTCAACCCTAAGAGGGCGGCACTAAGATGTTTTTAGACCAAAAAAATTGTAGAATTTAACAAGTTTACATGAAAATGTAAAAAAAAATGCCCAGAAACTGAAAGGTTTCATTGGTAAAGACCCACTAATACAGTTTATAAGCAGAAAAAGCTGTTTTGAGGGTGAGTTGCTCTTTGAAAGAACATACGTATGTATGTGAATGTGAAAAGACAAGTATGTTTCTAGCTTTAGGTTCTATGTAATTTGGGATGTATAAAACAGAGCAGTGTCAAAGCTTGAAACAAGAAAAATATTATTAGAAATCAACATCCTCTATAATCACTAGATGCAGCAAAACCACTGATCATGACTACATGCTCTTTGAAAGGTTCTAAAATATGTTTTTCACTTCAGAAACATGTTTTGTCTGTTCTTTTATCATATAGAACACGTGAATAATTTGGCACACAGTATTAGCTTTGCTTCTTTGTCCTAATTATTATACTTTTTAATTACATTCATTTAAGGTTATAATTTTAATGTTCTGTTATGGGAAAAAAGTAAAGAAACACCCAAGTTTAATCTTCTATCATTTGATTAATCTGACAGAAGCTTTACTTTATTATTAACTTTAATCTTAAAGTTAACTGTGGGTATCAGAGTGGATAAATTTCTTTGCAACTAAGAAGAGCTGACTTTCACAAAATATGTGTTGCAGATCCCGAGCAAAGATTCCCAGATTGCATCATGAAATTTTAAAGAGCAAATCATTTGGTGACCACATTTCACTTCTTGCTTTTATAGCTCCGACCTTGAAAAAGTCAGTGCTGTGAGGTTACTTAAGGATGAAGGAGATACCAAATTTATTTATCTGTTTTCCAACACATTGCAACTTTTAACTTCTTGAAAATGTTGATTTTGATTTAGATCACATTAAAGTAAAATATATAGAGATTACGTGCTGCTTCGTGACAAGACCGTATGAGTTGTATAGTATTTTGACCTTGAATATAGATTCAGGTCTTACTTTCAAAGACAATGAGTTTGACCTCATCATAAAGTAAAATGATTTTAAATTTTTATTTATTTATTTATTTATTTTGGGGCTACCAACAAATCTTATGTCAATCTGGATGTTGAATCTCATTGTACAAAGCTAATGGATGATGATTAAATAAGAGTAAGATGCTACTGATGGTAAGTTTTCAAAAAAAGACTAAAATAGAACATTTTTGCATCTCACACAAACTCTTTTCTCATGCTCTATAAATGCTTTTAGCAAAATGTTACTGTTACTAATTTAGTTGTCAGGCTTGCACTGAAAAAAAAGATTTTTTTTTAAGGCTATATGGTCTAGTTGAAATGATGACCCAGTACTTTTTCTACGTAATCACAGTATAGTAATGATTGCACAATAGCCTGCATAGCTTCTCTGTACAAAGATCAAGGCACATCAATAAAAGGTTCAATCAGCCCCCCACCCACACAGACAGACATGCACACATTAGCACTAACACTCAGCGAGGGGAATCTGAGTGTGCAATTACGTACACAATCAGAGCTTTCTTGTCATGATCAATTATAGTACATGACCTCTTGACACATGAGTCAGGGGCCCCAGACTCATTAGATGGGTGAATCTTAAAATCCTCAACCAGAATAATCCATTTAGGAAATAAACAGCATATTTTCCATTGTTCTGTGTCACAGCTTACATGGTTTATGTTTGTTTTTACTTATTTAATCTTGAGTTTTCTCAAGATGAGCCTCTATAGCCCTAAGTTTCCTTTGTTCTCGCTCCTCTAAACCACCTGCCCTCAATCATTAATCAGCAAACCTTTTTGCACTCAGTAATCCTTCCTCACTGTGTACAAATTGATCGCTGTCAAAACCTATTGTTAGGTATTGTTGCATATTCCTGCTCCTTTGTGTTTCTTTCACACCTTTCATAATAATTCATGTTCTGATCCTCAGCCATCTCCCCCTTACCTGCATTTGGACCCCTTCAAAAAACAACATACTGTGACAGTAACTACGTGCCCCTTTGCTAAGTGTAGAGACAAAAAACATCACACAACTTAACAGGTGTCAAATATTGTCTGTCTTCTGGCTTTCCTTTTTCATTTTCCAGACATAGTGCTACATTGAGATCCTGTTTTTATACATAGGGCCACTTTTTTTCTTACCTGTTCTTAATAAACTGTTTGTTTTTTTTTCAGGCTTTTGCAGAATTTGATGACATGCTGAAGAAGAAATGCAGTCATTCGAATCAGGCGTCTTGAAGCCAGAAATGAAATTAAACATGTAGGAAAATGGCTTTCAAAACTCCCCAAACTGCTAATATTCTCCAAAGGCACCTTGTAACATTTGTTTTGGAAAGAAAATCTTAGTAATTCCCATCTCATTATTATTACATTAGGTGTCGCTGCCGAAATACAAAAAATAAACAGTGACTGATTAAATTCGGATCATTTCCAAGTGCATGGGCTACCAGCTGAAGGAAAGAAATACTCAACAACAGCAGCGTAAAATGAAAAGAAACATCGTGCATTGTTGGCATCTTCCTGAATACACAGTACTCGGGTCAGCCTGCATAAACTGACAAGATCAGTTATTTGCAACACAGTGTAACTTCTTGATTCAAAATACTCCAGGGATCACATACAAGAATTAATCAGATAATTAAACAGATAATGTATATATGTGTTTCTTTATGATTAAGGGTTTATCCATACAGATTTTTGTCTGTTTTTCACAAGAACATAGTAATGGATTACATAATTTATCACATTAAAGGGACTCTAAGCAAGTTTAACAACAAATAAATGTTCCAAACTACACAATTTCTTCCTCATACATGCTCCAACAATGTCCTGGTCACTAGAAAGAGCCCAGGCATTTTCAGCGTAGTTGTCTCTATATGCATATAAAATCATTTTATTAGTTATTAATAGAGCTTGTTTGGGTCGAACACACACCGTACTTTCCAGAGGCACTTGAATGCGTCATGAAATCATGTGTGTTAATGCTCAGGCGTTTGCTATCGCTACCTAAAAGCTGCAGAGAGAGGTAGCGTTTGAAGCGTGGATTCTACCGAGAACAAGAGAGCACACTCCAGCCCAGACCCAAACCAAGAGATTTTTCCAGCGTGACAAAAAGGGTGAAACTTGAGTCGGATCGACGATAAAGATCGGTTCGGCATTTGAGAAGTGGAAAATGCTGAGAGAATCTCAGTATGAGAAAAGACCCGCAGTCGGCGTCATTTTTGCTTGAAAGATAAGAAATTATTACTAAATACGTGGGGAGAAGAGTTGTGTCAGGTTCTGTGAGCGACTGTATTGAGTGAGTCATCCTCTCAGGAAGAAGATCTTTGGTTGGAATGCTTGAACACCTGCTCGTTAAGCTGATCGTTAAGCTGTTCGTTAAGCTACGTGGGCGGGTGGAGTAGAAGCTTCGAGCTCTGTGAAACCCAGAGTCCTCCAGACCTGTCTCTCTGCCTGTTCATTGCCCTGAGTTTGATCATTGTTGAAAATAAAGTCAGTTTTAACAACTCTGAAATCTGAGTCCAGTCTGAGTTCTGCATGTGAGTCAAACGCTTCTCTGAGTCCATGTCCATATTTCCCACAGTAGGAACATTTTTCAGTTGTCTGACGTGCTCACAGCTGATTTGGTTTAAATAACATAACATCACACTTATTATCCCAGTCGAAGTCATGTCGGCAAATCTGTAAATTGTTGAATACACGACTGACTCAGCTGCGAGTGAACGTACAGCATGCGCGCCTCATGCACAAGCTTGCAATTAAGGCGGCTGTTACGCATTTGGCCTGACGGGGCAATCATGAGCCCAAAAATTTCAAACTGCTTACAGCAGCTTTAAGTTTTTTTTACCCCAGTTGACAGAAATTATTCTTAAGATGTTATGAGTAAACCTATAAATGAAATGACAGAATGAAAACCTGTTTGGTTTATATAATTTCCTCAGATGTAACTCAGGACAGGCTTAAACAGTAGATTAAAAAAAGTATATGGTAGCAATATAATATACAATATAATCATATGCACAAACAGTTTACAGCTTTCTAAAAAAGGTAAATAATATCTTAAAGTAAAAGTGTTCATGGAAGCTCTTGTGGGTGATTCATATGGATACCAGAGCAGTCTCCGAGTTTTTCACTAATCCTTTTTTTTCTTTACTCATTGATGATCCAATTAAACTTCATCAGCATGTTGCCTTCTGTTATATATTGGCTTGTTCCCATAGTTACTTGTAACTGGAGTCTCATCTGTTTCACTAACAAGACCTAACTTGGTTTGAACAACTCTGCAGGATTCTTAAATTACGAATGGATAAGTTTAGAGATAGAGAGCTGACACAAGCATGTAGGCAGACTCAGAACTTTACCACCTCTGTTAGCTGGCCACATTGCTATGCACCTTCTGAAAAAGGTACTTTATAACTGACTGCTAGAAGCTGGTGAAAAAGAAATTTCAATTGTGCATTGATCCATTTCTTGAGAAAAATGTCACATGTTATTATGGAAGCATAGAATTGTCTCGCATAATCCATCAGCTCTCAGTCTATGTTGTAAATGACTCTCATCCACGACGACATGACTTTTTAGTTCAATATCATATTAACTGAGTTAAAGCCATTTTGTGGTGGCTAAGATTGATTAGCTGGAGCTTTCTCGAATGGAGTTGACTCAGTTCGTCAGTAATGGATGTACATCCATTGATTACTTTCTGAAAGATTTGTTCAAATCTGTGTGATTCTCAAGATGTTTTGATATCACCAGAAACAGACGAACATATGCACACAGACAAAAACTTGTATTGTCATGAGAATTAATTAATTTGAGCAGTAATTAATCTAATTAATCTTATTTTTAATCTCATTTAATAATAGCTAAGAAAAACACTATTTTTATCCATGGTTCCGTCGGGACGTTTTTGAAAAGCAAATTTTCCATTCATGGGACTGACAACTCTCATATGCTCCTCCATTGTAAATTCTCCGCTGTGCAACTAACCACTTTTGCTCACCTTGCCGTCACTGGAAGTCAATCAGCAGCCAATAGATGTCCACCCAAGAGTGATTAATCCAGGGCTTAATTTGAGCCGGAACAAGATCCGGGAACTGTCTTATTTTGAAAGGGTGTGTTCCAGTAACTGTTTGCTAGGATCCGTTAACGGCGCCAGTTGGGTTAAATAACAGCGGCATCAAAATACCACAAAGGCAGTATAACTTCTTCTGGGTTTATCATCACTTTCTCTAGCCCTGCTTGACAATTTATACGGCGCACAGCGCTTGGTCTGGTCCGACAGTTGTGTATGTGTGTGCGTTCATACATGTCTATGTGTGCGTTCCGGTATCAGTCAGTGAATTCTGGTCTCATAGCGCTATTTGCGTTCCGGTAACTTTTGATTTACAAATTAAGCACTGGATTAATCCCTTTGTACAACTTCAGCACAAGAAGCCGAAATACTAAAAAATAATTTTATTTAAAAGCAACTCAAAAGCAGAAACTGTAAATATAGATAAAAAATTAGATTAACGCGATTAAGGAATATAATGCAGCAAATATTGCTGTAATTAATTAATCGCAACTAACGCGATAATTTGACCCTAACCCTAACAAAAACATTACTGCTCGCCTTCCGACAGCACGCATGATAATTAGTTCTAACTGTATAGTTATATAATCATTTTCTTAGACAGGTTTTGTAGTAGGAGAAAGCATTATTGTGCATGAAATGAAAATCTTAATGGACAAATAATTAAAGCACTCCAGTATCTCACTTTACAGAACAAACTATATTTTTTTTAATTTCAAGCTGTCACCTTGGGTCATCTAAAATGAATGCTCTTATTCTTTTGGTTCGCTTTTAGCAGTTCTAAAGACTCACTATCTTACACGAAAGCGTGATTCAAAAAAAAGAAGGTGCAAGATAAAAGAAAACAGCTCTGAACCATTTCTGTTTTGTTGATGAAAAGTGACAGGTATGTATTGTGTTTGACTACACTGAGACAGCTCCACATGCTTACCAACAGAGATAGACAATGTAAGTGTTCAGCTCCAAATCTTAAATAAAGATTGTAGTTGAACCAAGCACATGGGAAGAGATGAAGGGTGAGAGTAATGTGATGTGGCATTAATTTTCCCTACCGGTTGCGTTTACTACGTTTTATTGAATAATGGTGGGTCATTTAGGTGAAACAGCCAGACAGTTTAAAAAAAAAAAAAAAAAAAAAAAAAGATAGAAGTGTGTGTGTGTGTGTGTGTGTGTGGAGGGGGGGGTTGGTTCAAGTCACTGAGCAGGCACTCTGTTGTCTAGACTAAGGCAAGAAAGGTGACGCGCGACAGCTGCAACAGGATTGATGGAGATAAAACAGGGAGGATGGGAGCGAAAGGGAACTTATGAACGAGAGATGATCTGCAGGTAGTCTGGGAGATATGGAGGAAGTGGTGAGCCAGAGAAAATGGGAAGAGAGAGAGGATTTATTCAGGTGTGGGCCACACAAGCCAGCAGTGGAGATTTAAAATCTTCCTCCTGTTTCACCCCATGCTAATGGAAAAGCATCAGTCATGAGTAGAGAGCCAGAGATAAATACATCATGGTGACTTTATGCCTCATGGCTGCACTCTCCAGCAGTCCGGAAAGGATCGAAGGGGTGGGGGGTGTGCCGGGTGGATGCTACTGAATTTAACTACATGTTTGCACAGTTAGACAGTAACTTTATCTGTTTAGACACACAAGAGCTTTAGGTGGCTTTGCTTTTACTTTTAAATTAACTACTAAAAAATGACTCTAAATTCTTTCTTTATTAATATGACTATTTTTTAACTTGCAAAAAACAAATTTTAATTAAGATTTTGTTTATTTTTGCTTTTATCACTCTTATGCTAATGTTTCTTTCCAATGTTTTTTGTACTCTTTAATTTTTGGATGTCTTTTGTGAGAAAAGTATGATAAATAAATATTGTCCTGACTAAAAAACTCTTAGGGGCCTGATTTATTGAAGGTTTGCGGTTGTTAAAACGGGCACAAACCTCTCGGCAGCCGCTAAACAAGCAGCAGGTGATTTACTAATGACGAGCAGGCAAAACTGTGCCTGTTAAACCTGCTGCTAGACACACAAAGTCATTTTAGCGCCTTTGGCCTTGCTGAATATGCAATGTGGGTGTTTCTGTCAGAAAATGCGAAATATTGGGAGAACATGTAAGAAAAGCGGGTGTTCCAGGCGCAATGTGATTTATCAAACCTGAAAATGTTTCTGGCTTCTAATTTTGCGCCTATTTTTACCGCTTTTGAAAAGTATGTCTTAACTTGGCTGTGTTGACAGACAGAGAAATCTGGAAGTGTTCTTGAGGCCGTGCAGTGATCCCAATAGAATCATGCTTATTTAAATGTAGTGCCACCTCAGTTAAATCACAAACATCCAGTTTTGACCTTTGAGCTTGACTCATGCACACAGATTCGTCCTGATGGTGGGATCAACAAAGTCTTAGTAATTTTGTGCTAAGGAACACTTTGCTCTGATTGTTCCAAATTTTTTAGATATAGTTTGTCAAATATTAGTGAAACTCTGCCCATCTTTACATCTGAGATGCTCTGGCCCTCTGAAATGTTTTTTTTTTTTAATACCCAGTTATGTTACTGAGCTGCTGTTCCTCCAATTGTTTTTGTTTTTGCCAAATACCATGTGAGCTTATATTCCAACTATTGTGAGATGTTGCTGCCATTAAATTCAAAAATGTGTGTATATATATATCTACAGTATATATATATAGTGTGTGTGTGTTGGTTGGCGAGTCAATTTTTAGAAAATAAATCAAATAACTGTTGAATAATTTATTTACTTGAAATGTCCAACCCAACATTCAACACACTGTATTGAAGGGCTTTCACCCCACCTCAAAGAGCTGACACAAAGAGCTTGATTTCATGCAGGGGGGAAAGGGAAGAGAGAGAGACAGAGAAAAAAAAATGTCAGACTCAGTTTCTTCTTCAAAATCTGACTCAAAAGCTGTGATGGACTGGCAACCCGTTCAGTGTGTAACCAAGCTTCTCAATGACTGCTGGAGATAGACATCAGCTCCCAGCGACCCAGAACAGGAACAAGTAGGACACAAAAAGAACTGACTCAAAAGTTGATTAGTTATGCTGAAGCTACAGAAATAAACATTGTAAATGTGAGAGTGGTGTCAATTAGTAACATGTGATATTAGTTATTTCTTGAAAATATGGTGCTGTTTAAGGTGTGTCCAGTTTATGTTGTATGTATAAGCACATACGTATGATATATATGATACATGAATTTTTTCCCCTAAAGTACTGAATAGATAACCTTAAAGAGGCCCTTCCATTAAAAACGGTTTTTCTGAGGTTTCTGTTGAATATTTTAGCTCCACAGGTGTTCTTACCTTCATAGTGGGTGAAAACAGGTCAACAACTTCTCTTTCAGTTTTTATCTCTCAAACTACACAGGTGGTGATAAAACCTGAGTTCGAACGGTCTGTATCTGTTTCATCACAACTCTTTTGTTCATTAGTATTCGGCAGCTCCCGCAGTTGAAACCATGCCTAGCATGCTGCTCACTAAAAAGCTGTTAGCGTAAGACGTAGCAAACAGGAAGACACGACGTCTGATGTTGCCATGCACAGCAGGGCAGGAAACAGCATACCTTGCTCTCATAGGCTAGTTTGTTAGCCAATCAGAGTCCAGCAAATTCGAATAATGAATATGAACGAGCTGCTAACGAAGCCTGACGAAGCAGCCTGACGGAAGGAGCCGGAACCACCCGAATTTTAATGCAGACAGATTGAAAGATCTGTTAATCAGTGTTTCCTGACGTTTTTTAAATATAAAATGTTTCATATTACTGGTTAATACTTAAGAAATTACCTCAAAGTCCTGAAATTTGTATGAAATGGCCTCTTTAAGATTGTATTGACAATTTATTTTGGAACTAAGAAAAATGTTAAACAAATGTGGGATAAAAAAAAAGACTGATATAATGCTTGAAGGTTGGTACACACATTTCTGCACCAGCCAATCCTGTAAGACAATCTGCAATACTGTTAATTTTTTTAACAAATAAATTCACACATATTTTTATAATCTTGTGAAAAGTATGATTTTGATTAATTGTCAACATTTTGAACTTTTTAGTGTGTGAAATGCTTGAAATGAAATGTGCAGCATTTTAAAAATATGCATTGCTTTACAAAGGGAGGGAGTGTAAACTGTGAGCTGTGGCTCTCCTTTGGCCCATTGAGCAGATAGGAGTCATAAATGTGTCAGGTCAGACGAATAAATGCTTAAACGACCCTAAAAAAGAATCAGGTAGCTGATGCTAAGGAGGAGGCCTTAGAGACCGATTCTTTTCTCCATAGCCTACATCAATTATACATAGATGGATATTTGTCATTTAAATGGCTCCCTAGGATGCCATCTGTTGCTCAAGTTATTAGGCGAGGAATCATAGATCCATCACCATCAATTCAAGGCATCACACAGATGTTTATGGTAAATCACTGAACCACATTTATTTTCATCAATAAGGATCTAATTGTAGGTTATAATTCAGAGGGATTTCATGTGTGTATTCCTGTCTTTATTCATAAGGCAGATAAATGCTGATAATGATGAAGGTAAAAACAGACATTACCTAAAATAAAAAGCATAAAATTGCAGAAAATAAATGAATTTCTATATTCATTACACTGAATGAGCTTTAGTATTTCTTTCACAACTCCATCTTTGGAAAAACAAACAAAATTATTAATAAATACCATGCAGATCTTCAGAAATGTATATTGCATTTGTTATCCATAATCACATCCCTATGAAGTGGAATGTAACATATGAATTTAATGTATTAACCAAGACTTCTTATACTCAGGACAGTATATCTGTGTTGTCGGCACTCATCCACCCCTCATTCATGCTGTTTGCCTACCAAGATACAACTACCACACTGAGTCTCCTCCTTACTTGCCTCTAACCATGAGACTCCCAAGACGAGCGTTCAGATCAACTCAGTCTCACACACTCACTTTTGTTTAAGTCTGGATGAAACTCGTTTTGTTGTGGAATTGTGCTGCTTGTCAATGTAGACACACAGAACAAGAGCTTAAACAATGCATCATCTGCACAAAGCCTGAGTTCTCTCATAAACACATACACAGCTGCTAGGCTTATGTAAACGACAACAATTAGGTTACATAAAAAAAAACAAATAATCACATTAATTCAGTTGACTTTCAGGATTATTTAGATTTGCAAAGCTGTTTTTCAATGAATCTGTGTGATGCACATGGACCTAAAATATACAAATCACTGAAGTTTCAGACTATGACACTTATTTTTTAGAGTTATACTAAGGAATCCCTTCATACCACAGCTCACTATAGGGTTTCTCACAAATCACATATTTACATTCAAAGAGGCCAGCGCACAAATTAAAGGATCCGGCAACAGGTCAGAATCATGTTTGGAATCTTTCATCTGACTATTTCTATTACATCAATAATTATGGACTAAGAGTTGAGATAAGATGTATAAAAGCAACATGCATCCTTAAAAATAAGACACTATTGGAATTTGAGCAGCAGTGAGCTGGTATATGTGCTTGTTTTTATTTGCAGCTCAATCCCCTACATGGCCTGAACACTGAAAAGCTGTTCAGCTTAACGAGGGTTGTGTGTCTGTGTGTATGTGTGTGCATGTGTATGCCTGGAAAAAAAAAATCTTCCAAAAAAAAAAAAACAACATCTAGATCAAAGCACCCCTTGCTATCCGTGTCCTGCCAAGTTGGCAGCCTGATTATTTCAGTCTCATCAGAGCAGTGATTCAAAATGACAAAAAGGAGGCCGGAGGGGTTGCTTAACGAGTAGAAGAGAAAGGGAAAGGGACTAAAGGGGAACCTGTGAAAAAAGAAAGGGAATGAAATGTGAGACTTGATATCTTAAATGTATTAACATGTGATGTTGGGTTTTCTGTTTGATTTGTAGGAAGACTGTGATCTGAGTGGCAGGTGCTTGATTTTGGTGCACGAGGCTTGCATAGCTTCTATATGACACGTTTCACAACTCAGAACATTAGGTTAATTTGAAGAACAAGTGCACATAAAAAAAAAACAAAAAACAGGAAGTAATCTTTCCTGTAATCTCACATACTGTTTCAATTTAAAACCGGGGAGACGATGTGAACAACAACACAAAAAAAAACAGGACGAAACACAAAAAATTAAGAGGAAAGAGTGAATCAGGGATCCAGATTTTTTTTTACTTTAATCAGATTGTGTTTGCTAAAGCTGACACTCTTCACCTCTCTTCAGTCCTGATTCCATGACTGAACAACCTCTTCAGCTGGTTGAGTTTTGCATAAGCTTTTTTAAATCACCCACTGATTCAAATAAGGTATTGGAGCAGAAAAACCTATAAAGCATGCAGGATAGTGAACCTTGAGGACCAGGACCTGAACACTACAGCTCAAACCTCATCCACTTTCCTTCTTATGCAATAAATGTGGCTTCACCCCAAACACATACTCATCACATCAAACTTTGGCCAGCATTAGTCTTGTGTCAGACATGTTTGGAGCAAAGTCAAAGTAGTCACATAAATGTGTGAGACACTTTACTGAAGGGCCAAATTCATTTTCAGTTTACTTTTTACTCTTTATTAACCAGTTTCACATCTGTTAGACTGTTATTTTAATGTCATTTGAGTTAACAGTTACTTTACATCCTCATCAAGATTTATCAGTAAAACTCAGTGTAAAAAAAAAACAAAAAAACAAGAACAAATGTATAATGGTGGTGTGTTGACCTTTATATTTATGGCATCATTCAAATTGTATTGTGCAGTATTGTCGGGCATTATTAGAAAACTGAGGTATAAAGTATAAATTACAAATTATAGTACAAGTATAAAGTATACATTGCTTTTGTATTTGAAAATAAGTTTTGCTTCCATATCATAGCCTCTTTAGCATATAATTTATGGCTACAATTTCTGTAAGCATTTCCAAAATATTATAGCATATAATTTTCAGCAATGATCAATCTGTTGCAGGACATTTACAATACCATATACTAGTGACTGTTGTACTAGAACAACACAAGACACAACAAGACAATAAGATAAAACAGTGATAGATTATGTTTTTGATACTCATGACTGTGAGTACAATAAATTTAACCTTATCATGTTTGATTTGTGGATGGATTGTGAAGAAAGGGAGGGGCCTTGTGAGCGCCAGAGTGCAGGGACACAAAGCATAGAGAAAGGGTAGATCCAAGCAGAAGGATACTAGAAGCCGGACAAGTGTTAAGGGACCTAGGGTCGAGGCCAGAAGGAACCCAAGGAGGAAACTCAGGGCAAGGAGCCCCAAAACCTAACATGCAGTAACACATACAGTAACTATACATGTAGGACCAGCCCAAGGCTCAATGGCTCAATGGCTCAGGCATCCAGGGATTCTAACTAATTCTAATGGCTCTTCTGGTACCTTTTTTAACGAAGACAACACAATATCAGTAAAACATCCAGTTTTTCTCACTCTCCTCTTCTGTCATAGCAACATTCTTAGTGCACCTCAGCATTTCACTCACTATCAGTTCTAATCTGGAACTGGCATGCAGGACAGTGAGAAGAAGCTTCAGCTGCCAAATATATTATTAGCATAGAGTGTAAATCCATAGCACTTTGAAAAAGTAAGAACTTACAATTATTGCAGCCCAAGAAATCTGTTCCAATACTGACATGCTATTTAAATTAGTTATGATGAAAAACAAAGGTGATGAAAGAAATGTTTACATGGAAGGGAAACTGTTAAAACTTCTCATGGTGTCAGGTTTTTGATGCTATATTTGACATTTGTTTCTGAGTTATTACATCTGTTTTCTTTCCCCTTGTGTTTCCAGTTTTATTAGCTCTCCTTCCTGCCACAGTTGTTTGTCTTTCCAGTGTTTTCCTCAGCTTCTAGTCAGCCAAGCTGTATGCATTTTTTAAGCACCTCTCCTTGCATACATACTCGCCGGTTTTTCACAGACAATCTGGTGATTCCGTTACCTTCTATGTTATCCTGCTCAGATGTTCCCTCTTGTTTTCCTAAAGCATCAACTCAAGTTTTTTATGTATTTTTTCCCTTTATTGAAGTTGTATTCAAGTTTTCTTTGTGCCTGCATTCTTGAGTTTTCATCACTTCCTCATGACAATCCCTTTTATTGCTAGGAATAAGAGCCCAAATCCTCACCAAGCTAAAAAGAAAACATCACAGATGTAGGGCACAGAAAAACAGAAAGCAAGTAAAGAAACTCAAAGCATCTCTTCCCTAGTTTTGTACGTGAGATCCTTTGCAAATAGAATGATTGAGAATGAAGCGCTGACAAAGACACTGTTGGAATTTTGGAAATTCTGTGTCAGGCATTTTACTTCTAGACCTGAACACCTCGTTATTTGACTTCCAGCCTATTAATTTACTTAAACAGCACACAATGGCAGATGCAAAAAAACCCAAAAAACAATCAAACTAAAATATCAGATTGAAATTTAATGATACAAGACAAAGTGGGAAATTAAGCTACTGCTGAAAAAACTGCATTAAAAAAGTTAAGGGATTAACTTCCAAACAGAATGGCCCATCTGCTGACCCAAAGCCTCCAGAGAGTGTGTTGTAATTGACTGTTGCACATCTCTGATGTACAAAGTCATCTGCAGCTGTGAATTTGTAGATGTTGGAACAGAGAGACTTTCATTTTCAGTATGAAAAACACAAAAACACAGGCTGTTAAAGGTGCAATATGGAATGTTTTCATATAAAGCAATTTTTTAATACAAAATAATGCCTCCACGGGGTGTTTAGAGGGGTGCAGAATGAAAATACACTATTTCATTTAAAATTATATTCCAAGTAAAATATAATAAAATATTAATTTTGACAGGCACAACGTTGGCATTTTGTTTACATCTATTAGCCAATAGCTGGCACAGCAGCGGGCACCATTTTGGGTTGCCTAATACCGTAAACACTGCAGCACAGTGAGGCTGGTACTGTGGAGTCTGCAGGTCAAGCAGCTGGAAGCACCGGGGATATGTGATGATTTTTTTACCTTAATTGCTTGCCATAGGGGATTCCCTGACATGTGACGAGCAGGGTCATGTGAAAAAGTCTTTATTAGCAGCTCACGCTAACACAAAGCAGCAGGTGGCTGAAGTGTGGGAACTCCGGGCTGTGGGTTCAGCTGGAGGATGGCTCAGAGGATTATGTGGCTTGCTGGAGAAGAGAGGAGTGCAGGATGGCGTGAGGAGGACAGAGGATCTTAGAGGGGGGACATCAGGAATTTTCTGTTTGCTCAAGAGGAGCCGGGGCAACTACAGTACGTTAGCTCTTTGCCATTGACTGAATCTATGAGTAAGCGACAAACAGATAGGACTCTGCAATCATCGGGGGGGGGGGGGGGGGGGGGGGGGGTTACGAGCCTGGCACCCAGATGGCTGAAGGCTTTGCGCTGTTGTTGTGGTGTTCATGTTCCATATTCTACCTTTAAAACATATGCACTTATATAACCTTGTATCGGTCTCCACCCATTTTATTTTACAACACGTGTAAAGAATTATACATGTCGTCTATTTTCAATCATTTGATTTTTAACACCTTGCAGCTGAATCTTTAAAATGATTTACAAGTTTCATTTTGTTTTACCACTGTAGTTTTAGTCTGCATCTTGGAGCTACACAGCTTTAACCATAGTCAGAAACTATGTGAAATTCATCCCTGATTGTTTAACTGCTACATAACCAGAAATCCTGAGGACTTGTGTAAGTTGTTCTCTTTCAAAGATATGCCCAAAGGCAAGCTTCTGCCAAGAACCAACAAGTGCACCTCAGGGTCCACAAAAGAGCTGCAAAAAAGTGCAGAAAAAGAAGAAAAAAGAAAGAAGACAGTGTTTCATTGGAAAGTGGATAAACAGTGGGAGGGCACTTGCCAGAAGCAGAGACACTTCTCTGATGCTGACTGTCCAGTGATTGTGTCATTCTTTCAGTCTACTCCACATAAACACACAGCTATACAGACACTAAAGCTACACTCTCCAGAAATATAGATTTACCTCCTGAAGTTAAGCAGAGAAACTTGTAAATGCCTTCTTTAGCTTGTTAACTCGGAAAACATCCTCCAAAGCTCTGTCAGCAAGCAGGGATAGATAACAGGCCAGCATGTTACGTGTTTGTGCCTCAAAGGAAACTCTGAGATTTCCACTTTGCTCTTGGCATGGGTGGAAGTGTAAAAAAAACAAAAACAAAAAGAAAATGAAACAAAAAGTACATTTTTTAATATAATATTTGAACAAGGAAGATTTAAATGAGATCTACCCTGCTGACATGTTTGTGATTTCTGAAGCTAACACAATCTGACAGCCTCAACACATCAAGGGATTATTTTTTTCTCTTTTAAAATAAAGCAGTGATTCATCTCACAAGACCTTCAGGTCTTCAAGTGTTCATCTGAATCACTGCTTCCAAGAAGAATAGACATCAAAACTGAAAAAAAAGGAATATTCATTTTGATATTTGGAAGTTTGTTTTTATATTATTATCATGCAGCCGTTTATTTGAAAAATACATTTTAGACAAAATGTATTTGTTTTCATCTAAGATATCAGTATGTGCAATAAATGTAACCTACTTTCAGCACTAATGCTTCCAGTACATTTCCTGTAGAAGTTGCAATATCCACCTTTTTCAGTATTGTATGTAAAGTTGCTGTGCATATACTGCATTCACTGTTGCAGAAGTGTCTGTATAATTTAGTTTAGGACAATAATTCTTGTTTGATCAGTTTTTACAGGGTGTTTGAACTGGATTCAATGATGAAACATGGTTCCATCTGACAAAAAAAAGGTGGAGCAGCAAGGAAATGTGCCACAGTAGAAATCCCACAAGTCCCAGGCAGCAATGTCATTTTTTCGTGCAGCCATAAGTATCTGGAGGATTCTCCACTGTCTGTCAAACCTGTGGTTATATAATGCTGAACATCTCCCTACATTTCTGGGTGGTCTGGGATGGTTTTATCCTTGTGCCACCATGGTGATACAGTCTTTGATGTGCATCTGCAACTGGACTTTCACAAGTACACAATATTAATTGAAACAAACAATAACATGTCTTTCTGAGCTCAACTGTCACGCAAGCTCTTCAGCCTGTGGCATGTGCATGCTCAGCTCTCACATCCGCTCACACTCCTGTTCAACCTGTGCTGTGCTTGATAACATACAGTTCAGGTGACTTCATGAAGCGCATTGTGTGAATGACATGAGTGTGCAAAACTGTCATTAAAGTAAAATAGCATCACCTTGAAGAATCTAAAATATGAAACATATCCGGGTTTGTTTAACTACATAATTCCATATTTGTTCCTTCATAGTTTGGATGTCTTTAGAATTAATGTACTATGTCCATTCGTCCATTTTCTAAATCCAATATTCCTGTTCGATGTCACGTGGAGCTGGTGTCTATTTGCGTTGTTAGTCTATCACAGGGTAATGCCATATATTTACAAACTCCTCTACACTTGTATTAGTCATATCCAGAATGCATGTGCATGAACAGGCAGTTCAGTGCACAGAAGATGCACGTGTACATCACTGAGCACAACACAGGCTGAGCAAGTGTGTTTGAGTGCTGAGCATACACAGACTTTTTATCCTTTGCTTGTATTAATTTATTGTGCTTGTGAGAGTCTAGTTCCACATGCACGTTAATCTGACTGTGCACACACCTCTGTACAATTATTAGCTGTCAGTATACAGGATATTATGGCTACAAATGAGCAGCAGGATCAGCAAGCAATGCGTCAGGTGTATGTCATAGTTTGGGACTGTGTAAGATTTCACTGTCTTGTCCTGAAATGTGAGTGGTTTACCAACAACTAGCACCTAAACAAGGTTTTCTTTCCATCCCTTCCTGAAACCAACAGATGAGTTTTTCTCTGGGTGGCAGTAGACCAACAGTTCCACCAACGAACTTTGATTGCAGGCAATGTAACAGGTCTGTGATGATAAAAAGTGTAAAGTCTTGTAAAAGGTGGCTTCAGCAAGCCAGAGGGTTTTTATACCATTGCTTGTGATACTTGGATTAAGTTCTTTGGCTGGCCAATCACACAAAGAACATGTTGGTCCATAACTTCTAGAGATGTTACGCTGTAATTTAATTGTTTCTACGTTGATTTTTTTTCTTAATGACAGTGCTAAATGCAGCTATCACTTTAATTATAGTAACTTCTTCCTAAATGCTATTAGAATAAACATTTCATGTTACCCAAACACTCTAGAGAAAGTTTCTTAAATTTGGAGGCAGGCCGTGCAGTTACCACCAGGCCTTCAGTAACTCTCCATCTGAATCAATCCACCCCTTTAATAACTATCTCTGGTGACATCACCGTCAGGGCCTTGGTGTCCCCAACTCAAAGGCTGGTTAGTTAAAGCAAGAGATTAATCAATGTTTTTTTTTCCATGCTGAACTAATTGGTAACTAACTGTTATAAACACAGTTCAGTGATGTCTGAAATTTGAGCAGTTAAAGGTACAGTATGTAAGAATTAGACCTTGTTGTCAAATCCAAATTCTACAGTTCATGTGGGGAAAAAAAAAACAAACAAAAAAAAAAAACATCTGTTCTCAGCCACTTCCTCCTCCCCTCCCTTATTTTTCTGTTGAGTTGCCAGTTCTGATGTTGATTCTCGTTTTGTTTCTCTTGTATTTCTTCAATTTTTGGGAATATCTGAAGGCCTATTTGTTCAGCGTTGAGTTTTCCTAAGTGCGTTTGAACGCCCCATCATGTGAAGCTCGGCTGCTCAGTTGGAAGGATGTGGTGGTTTCTTACTTTTTGCTGCTGCTCGTTGTGGAATTACAGCTGCTTGTGTTGAAGACTTGGCAGCCTTGCAGACTCACATGTGATTCGTTATAGAACCAGGAAGTCTGGATGTGTAAATAATGATTCCAGTCCGGGCTAACTTTTTTAAAATGACCTAAACTAGCGACCACCCATCTGGCTGAGATCGAGATCTGTTACAATGTGACTTTACTTTCAACATCGGTGTGACAATAGACTGTTGTGTCAGTATTTCACTGGAAAATTCTTACATACTGTACCTTTAAATACTCTAACATTAAAGTACAGTGGCGCAGTCAGGGGAAAAGGTACGAAAGAAAGTAAACAAACTATTTGGAATTACTTCAAAAATATTAACTGACAAAATAAAATTAACATCAGTCTGTGAGTCAAATATTTTTTAGACCAACAGAGAAGGTCTTGAAGGCCTTGAAAACCCCCACTCCTCAAATTACTTTCCGTAGTATTTAAAAAAATACTCTGTGGTCAACATTACTGACCTGGCATGAGTGTGATCTTAACAGTTGATTTTGTAGAAAAGTTTTATGGATGTACTTTGAATTTAATGATTTGTGTTTAAGGTTTGGATAAACTCGGAGGATGTTTCAAGAAATGTGCTTTATGTAATGTATCTGTATGACAGCATAACTCAACACCACTAGGTGAGGCCTAAAGCTGTGGCTTGTGAAACAGTTAATTGTTTGATATTCATTCTGTATTATAAAATGTTTTAATAAAACATTTAACCAGTGCTTGTTTGACAGCAAGTATGACCTGCAGCTACAAGCACATGAATTATAAAATTATACCTAGCCGCAACATCCCACTACTGTCAGTTTGCTTACCACAAATGTGTGAGCATTATCCATCCAGTTTTTGCATAGCTGGAAATATCAAAGGTTATAGAGTCAAGCTCTGTATCGAATACTTATGTGTGCTTAAAGTTTTAAGAACTAATTGTTATTCATCACTTGTGTTACTCTGGGAAAAAATGGTGCACATTCCTGTGTACTTCTCTTAGATGTTTTTGCTTATTTTTTAAAGGTAGAATTTAAGTTGATGAAAAAAAATATTTGCGTGCATCATCACAATAAACATAAACATACAGTGCAATCTGTGTTTCTTGGCTGGGGATTCACCTCACTCTGTCAGCTGCCAAAACAGATGCACTCAGGCGTGACCAGCTCCCGTCCTCTAGTTTCCACCTAATCATCATTTCACTGCTTGACAAGGACACTCATAAAAGTGTTGAATTATCTCACTAGGGTCAAATCGAGCTTTTGTCCCATCTTTGCTGAAGGATAGTTCACAAATCCGAGCGCTGACTGATTTCATGTGTGGTTTCAACACCGACCTAATGTAAGTGCTCTCTGCCTTTAATTTGGTCTGACTTGAAAACATGTTTAGCAGAGAAAGACACAAACACGTGTGTGTAAACAGTTTTAGAAAAGGAATAGTAACTTTGCAACTTTATGTTTTGGCATTACATGAACGTGTGATGCATTCAGCACCTGAATGTCATTACCTTGAGGATGTCTTCAGCCTAAAGAGAAAAAACTAAATTAAACAACATATCTCTATATCGATCAATCGATTGAGAGATAGACATTTTTCAACATTGGGTAGTGGGGGAATTTATCCATATTGTCTAATTGAGACAGTGCATTAAAAAATTTGGACTGCTTGTGTATACTGCTTTGCTGCATCTGTACATGGTGTGTTCAGTATGTGTAAGATACCATGAAATTTCAAGACTAACTGACAATCAAGGCCTCCTGTACAAAACTATACTACTTAGTTTCATGTCATGGCTCCTCCAACAGGATAATTACCCAAGAACCAAAGCTAAAAATACCAAAAAACTAGGGATGCAACAATACCACTTTTTTCAAACCGATACAATACCAATACTTGGAACTGAGTACTCGTCGATACCGAGTGCCAATGCTAATACTTCTACCAAACTAAAAAAAAAAATGCAATGAATTGGAATTTTCTGCTTCTTACAACAAATGATGGTGAACTCCAAAAAAAAAAAAAATATATATATATATAGATATATACACTCACCGGCCACTTTATTAGGTACACCATGCTAGTAACGGGTTGGATCCCCTTTTGCCTTCAGAACTGCCTCAATTCTTCGTGGCATAGATTCAACAAGGTGCTGGAAGCATTCCTCAGAGAGTTTGGTCCATATTGACATGATGGCATCACACAGTTGGCGCAGATTTGTCGGCTGCACATCCATGATGCGAATCTCCCGTTCCACCACATCCCAAAGATGCTCTATTGGATTGAGATCTGGTGACTGTGGAGGCCATTTGAGTACAGTGAACTCATTGTCATGTTCAAGAAACCAGTCCGAGATGATTCCAGCTTTATGACATGGCGCATTATCCTGCTGAAAGTAGCCATCAGAAGTTGGGTCCATTGTGGTCATAAAGGGATGGACATGGTCAGCAACAATACTCAGGTAGGCTGTGGCGTTGTAACGATGCTCAATTGGTACCAAGGGGCCCAAAGAGTGCCAAGAAAATATTCCCCACACCATTACACCACCACCACCAGCCTGAACCGTTGATACAAGGCAGGATGGATTCATGCTTTCATGTTGTTGACGACAAATTCTGACCCTACCATCCGAATGTCGCAGCAGAAATCGAGACTCATCAGACCAGGCAACGTTTTTCCAATCTTCTATTGTCCAATTTCGATGAGCTTGTGCAAATTGTAGCCTCAGTTTCCTGTTCTTAGCTGAAAGAAGTGGCACCCGGCGTGGTCTTCTGCTGCTGTAGCCAATCTGCCTCAAAGTTCGACATACTGTGCGTTCAGAGATGCTCTTCTGCCTACCTTGGTTGTAACGAGTGGTTATTTGAGTTACTGTTGCCTTTCTATCAGCTCGAACCAGTCTGGCCATTCTCCTCTGACCTCTGGCATCAACAAGGCATTTCCGCCCACAGAACTGCCGCTCACTGGATATTTTTTCTTTTTCGGACCATTCTCTGTAAACCCTAGAGATGGTTGTGCGTGAAAATCCCAGTAGATCAGCAGTTTCTGAAATACTCAGACCAGCCATTCTGGCACCAACAACCATGCCACATTCAAAGTCACTCAAATCACCTTTCTTCCCCATACTGATGCTCGGTTTGAACTGAAGGAGATTGTCTTGACCATGTGTACATGCCTAAATGCACTGAGTTGCCGCCATGTGATTGGCTGATTAGAAATTAAGTGCTAACGAGCAGTTGGACAGGTGTACCTAATAAAGTGGCCGGTGAGTATATATATATATATATATACATTAATAAAAATGACCACGAAACCAACATTTCAAGTGAAAAATAAACATTTACTATGAAATTATTGAAGAGTTTACACATTTTAAGTATAGGTTCATTGTATCTGTTAACTAACCGATACAGATATGAGTACATTAGCATGGTATTGGTTCCAATGCCCAATACCAGTATCAGTGCATCCCAAGAAAACACTGGACCAGTCTGAAGTGGTTATCTTTGAGCCACGAGCTCAATTCTGTTGAACCTGAAACATGGAGTCTGGAGAATGAACCTTTTAAACCCGAGACCAATGAAGCAGTTTGTTCACACGGAGCGGGCCAAAATACCTGGTAATAGATGTAGAAGTCTCATTGAGGCTCAAATAAATCACTTTAAATTTAACACAAAAAGTATAATCAGTTTTGTTCATATTTTTTTTAATGACTCATTAAATGTTTACTTAAACCAGTGCTTCTCAATTATTTTCTTTTGTGCCCCCCCAGGAGGAAGAAAACAATTCTGTGATTTTAAATAGTATAATTTGTCTATTAAGTTGTTATAAGTACACCTCTGTGCATCACTGTATCATCATTAACATTAAACATTGTTAATTGTTCTGCTGAAATTCTATATTTATAAATGTAAATTTAGTCTTAAAACACTTTCCTCATTTTCTTAAAGAGGAAGAGTTATACATAACATTAATATCACACTCCTTTAACAAAAAAGCTGTCAAAACAATCAAAAGGTGCAAATCTTTGTATGTATTTATAACCCACCTGGCTGTTTGTTCTTGTAATTGTTATGTTGTTTACTTCATTTTTCCTCTTGTTACGTACTTGCACCTGGTCCAATTAAGTTTGTTAAAAAAAAAATCTCTGTGCTAGCGAGTGAGAAACTAAGAAATGTTTATGATTGGTCATTCAATGTCACGTGATCATGTTGCATGCAGGAAGCAAGCCTGAGCAGCTCTAATCTGCAAATATCGGTGCCAAAGCTCTACATAAAGCAGTTAAAGCAGGTCAGAAATGTTGTTAGATTTGTCGCTAGGTTGCTAAAAAAAGTCCCAAAGTGGGTCTGAAAAGTCATTAGAAATAGCTCTAAAGTTGCTGAGTTGGCAGACCTGTGCACTTCATTTGCCTGCTCAGTGCTGTGTGTGCACATGCTCAGGCCCATAGACAGTATAAATTAGATTTAAAATGTCTATGCTCAGGTCTACACCACCGAGCTGATACTTCCTGTCCACATTCTGACAACGAGAGCGCCACTGCCACCTACTGTAGTGGATGTGCAATAACACTTTTATTTTAGTACGGCAAAAAAGAATGTTCCTATGAGTCACACATGCCCCCCCGGCATGGCACCGCGCCCCACTAATTGAGAAGGACTGACTTAAACTATCATAACTAATGTTGGGAGCCAAAGACAATATGAAGATGTATGACCAAAACAGCACTCAAAGTCTGAGAAAAATCTCAGAGTTGAAAAACCAGCCATAAGATCATGTATTGTGAGTACATTTTGATCAAGTAAGCATGTATATTCCATATTGAATTGGTTTATTCCTGCACACCATGGTGAGTTAAGCAGCTGAGGTTGTCCTTCCCATAGGATTTCTTTTGAAATAAATTGCTTCAGAAACAGCACGTCTCTTTTAAATCTGGTTGTTGTTGATAACAGTAATGAAAGAGAAAAACTTAACGGCTAGCTCAAAATAGTGTTACGGTGCTGTGTTGTTTCTAATACTTCAACAGCTTTCATGTTATAAACCCTAAAGTATCTGAACTTTAAAAGAGAAAAATGTTGTGTGTTCTCAACTCCCTGCTTTGAGACCTAGACATGGTAAAAAATTTGTAGCAGCCCTGTACCAACAGTCTGAAAAATAAACCATAGCATTCAGAAAAAAAACGACAAATAAATTAAAATGGGAATATAGAAGCCAGTTTCGTCACACCGTTCAAATATACTGTCTCATGTTGAATATTCAGTTAATATTTGATCACAAAATAAAAAGCACAGCATATTGCATCAGGTTAATACTTTGACAATATTGAAAAAGCAAAACAGTGTTGATTTCTTTTGACAAAATAAATCACACCCAGGAGATTTTTTTTTAAGTATGATAACATATATATTACCAAAACGTACATAAAGTTGTAACTAAAGAAAAATATCCCATATTTAAAGGTGGAATACGGAACACGAACACCCCACAACATCTGGTGCAGGGCTGCCACAGCTACAACAACAAAACCAGACCTCCAGCCATCAGGGTGCCAGGCTCGCGACACCCGTGATCACTCACCCAAACCCACTCATGCCCCAAATCCTCTCTGGGTACTCCTCTCCCGAGTCGGAAAACAAAATCCCTGGGGCTCTGAAACAGCTTGTCGACCCGACGACTCAGCTAACCTTCTCTACCAGCCTCGCTATTATGGACTACTAACCTTATTAGGCAACCTGCAATGGTGCCCGCTACTCTGCCCGCTATTGGCTGGTACATGTAAACAAAATGACAACGTTGTGGCCGTCAAAATAAATATTTTATTATATTTTACTTAGTCCAGTGCTTAATTTGTAAAGTGGTAGATCCCGGAACGCAGAGAGGGGGCGGTTCCGGCAAGTCATAAGGGAGGTTCGAGGTTACGGACCCCACCCTCCTCCTCCGCGAAAAAAAGAACATCACTTTGAGCATAACAGGGTCATATTTATTTTAATTTTATAACACTGTCCTGACATAAACGAAAAAAAAAACGTGACCACATCAGTGTTTACATGTAGTACTGGGGCGAAATGTTGAAATAAATGAAACCTAGGCTGATACCGCAGCATTGTTGTCAGGAATATTCTTACTATAACATCAACCAACCAACATACCTACAAAATTTCATCAAAATCCGTCCAGTAGTTTCTGAGTAATGTTGTTAACAAACAAACAAATAAAAAATAAACTCAATTGAAAACATAACCTCCTCCGACACAGTCGGCGGAGGTAATCATTGCGCGACTCAGCCTGTGTAACCTGACCCCCCCCCCCACCCCCCTCTGTTTCCCGTGGCCTAAATTCACTTTAGAATGCATCTAAATTAAAACAGAAGATCTTTTGGTGTAACCTCAATGAAGATACAGTACAAAACAGATAATTCTTAATGCAAAACATTAATTAGATTTATTTATTTATTTATTTATTACTGGGGTGGGGGATGCGGATCCAACAAGATAGGTTCCGGATCAAACAGCGGAGGTGCCGGATCGCGATCTGGCACAAATTAAGCTCTGACTTAGTCGTACCTCATCCACATTCATATGCATTAGAGAAAAGCTATAGGCAAGCAAGCTGGCTGTTTAACAACTGAATACCAGAAGAACATGGAGGTTGAGATCAGTTTGTCAAACTATAAATGCAGATCTATGCACGTAACTGCACATAAGCCCTGGCTGCAAATATTTGCATTTATCTCCAATCAGTGGCAGGGTTCATTATCAAATCAATGAAGAGTCAGCCCCCCAACTTCTTTTGTTTACAGCTTTTGTTTTGGAAAAACAGCAATCATTCACATTCCACGGTTTAATTGATCCCACACGATTCAGTCTCTGCTTTATTTCCAGTCTTCATTTGCGCTCATCATATAAACGGCTGCGGTGTTTTTATCATTGTGGTGATTGCTGAGAGCCACTGTTCTGTTCAACAAAACCGGGTCCTGTAGGTAAACCGAACCATATACCACTATCACATCACCCGCTCTCTTTTTTTCCTTCTCGCTCACACACGTCCACCTCCAGGCATTTACCTGAACACCGTCTCTCACACCCGCAGACATCAGCGCAGACACCGTGATAATGTGAAGCAGTAGACATCAAAGCAGAGTCGTTACATTACTTTACAAAAAACATCAATGAATTTTGCAAGAGTAAAAAGACAAACGTATCTGTTATAACATTTGTTGAGATCAAAAGAAAGAAAGTCGAAAAAGTAAAACTAGTTGAAATGCTGCAATGAAATCAAGCAGTTCACGTAAACAACTGAATCAAACTGTCTCAAAAACTAAATCAGCAGTGAGCGAGAAAAAGGCAGTTAAACCAGTTTTCTGCAATGAGGCTGTCGATTGGTTTATTTGCATATCAACAGAATAAGAACAAAAGAAGTCTGCATGAATCTTCACACTCAGTTAGTAACCCACAGCTTACAATCGGTGCAGCACATACATGGGGAAAAAAAAAAATTGTTCAACTTTAACTTTTGCAGCTTATAAGCAGGTGCGCGCTATAGAACGGAAACGGTATTCCATATTCTACTTTTAATTGTAATATCAGCTGGACTCCCTTATGTCTTGACAACTTGTTTGTATTTGGACAATACAAGCAACTTACTACTACTACTACTACTACTACTACTACTACTACTACTGTCATTTAGCAGATGCTTTTATCCAAAGCGACTTACATTGAGAGAACATACAAGCAAGAAATAAAAGAGAAGAAAACAATATAAGGAGGCGGACTGTTTGGAGTCCAGTTTAATTCCGACGCTGATACATCAAGTGCATCAATTTTTTTTTTTTTTGTAGAGATAAACTCCCAAATCGCTATCATAATTCATAAATTAATTCCACATTAAGACTGAAAGTGTTCTTTAAAGAGGTGAGTCTTAAGTCTGCTCTTAAAAGTAGGTGCCGACTCTGAGGATCGGACCGAGTTTGGTAGGTCATTCCACCATCGGGGGACAACAGAAGAGAAGAGTTTGGAACATGATCTCATGCCACGTTGTGGTGGAAGCGCTAGGCGTCTTTCAGCGGCTGAGCGTAGCTGACGCGTGGGAATGTAGGTTTGGATGAAGGAGTGAAGGTAAGTAGGAGCTGTGTGTGTTAGAGTCTGGTAAGCCAGAAGCAGAGCTTTGTATTTGATGCGTGCTGCAACTGGAAGCCAGTGCAGAGAAATGAGCAATGGAGTGACATGAGCCCTCTTGGGCTGGTTGAAGACCAGACGCGCTGCTGTGTTCTGAATCATCTGCAGAGGTTTAACTGAGGACGCCAGAAGACCGGCCAGCAAAGAGTTGCAGTAGTCGATGCGGGACAAGACCAGGGCCTGGACAAGAAGCTGTGTGGTGTGGTCTGTCAGGAAGGCTGGCTCTGATTTTCCTAATGTTGTAAAGAGCGAATCGACATGAGCGAGCTACGGAGTTAACCTGCTCCTTGAAGGACAGCTGGTTGTCCAGTATGACACCAAGGTTTCTGACTTGAATGGCATTAAAAAAGATGAATGAGAAGAGCTGTAGCCTACTTGTTAATAATTCAGTGACAACATTTTAATGGTACTGCTTGGAGAAAGTGACCAGACAAAGTTCCAGACTACAAATGGATGCATGCGTTTGTTTCCATCACTTCTGTTTATGTGCAAAAGAATGTGCTGCACTTCCAGAAATTAATGAATAAACTGATCTACAAAACAGAAGAAGAGTCCTCATTAATAGATTTGTTTGATGTTTACATTAAACATTTGTTTACATTTGTTCTACATGTTCAAATTTATCTTCTAATGCCCTTTGAGGTTTTGATGCAGCAGAGTTTCATGTGCAGCAATCTCCAATTCACAGCCATTTTCTGCCAGCTGACTCTTGATTTGTGTTAAAATGACTGTGGCTGCCAAGTGAGCTCTGAGCGGAATTAATGAAAAAGTACTACACCACTCCATCTGCTCTGTACGTGATGACTATGCCAGTTTTTAACACTTCTGGGAAGCAATCATTATTTTTTGCTATTCCAGTGTAAACCTATTAACAGGGTGTAAGCCTCTAAAATCCAACAACATAAACTAAATTCTCATATCCATGATGAAACACTGATCTGACAAAGCTCTGTTCATTAACATCTTTTTGTCTCAAAAAAAGTCATCACAGATATCCATAAATTGAAACTTCTGCCATATTGACGCAAGTGAACGGACAAAACTGGGAAATGCATTTGAAACCTTGCTCTTGAGCCCTCCAATTGGACTCTATAGCATTCTATTCAGATTTCAGCCTATGCATATTTTTTTTTTTTTGCAAATCTTGGTGACGTAGAACAATTACCGGTACACTTTGTTGATTTTTGTTTATGCTAGCACAATTTTGACAAATTGATTTTCTTGCATGTTTTAGTCTACAAACAAATAGTTGGGAGAGTAAAATTACAAGATTGTCTGAAAAACTACTTTTACTATAGTTCAAAACAGGGCAGGAAAGGCAAGAATAAATTATCCTTTTTTTTATTACTGATACCTTTTGTATCTTTAGACATCAGATAGAGACACAATTCTACCACCATTCTCCTTCAGGAGATCTGTGATATGCCCAATCCATCAAACCCGACTGCCTCGTTCAAAGTGAATGGAGAAACAAGTCTGTTTATCAGCACTCTACTCTACCAGATAAGTCCATATACTTTCACGACACAGGAGAGAAGCTATAATTACTCGAGGGAGCTTCTCTGACCAAAGCTTTGTTTCTCTGTAAAGGAGAGACATCTGCTGGATGCCAGCTGTCTTACAATTCCAAAAAGATTTCATTTACAGATGAGTTAATAAATTGTATTCTGTATTTGTGTTAAAGAGCAACTAAAAGGTTTCAGAGTGTTAAAAAAGGTTAAAAATAACAACTAACAATTATTTAATCAAGCAAATGCAGTATGGGATAATTTATTCTAATATTTTGATCCTAAAGTGGCTGTAAGTTTAGGGAGAAATTAATAACCTATTCTAACCACATTTAGGACACATTGATTTCTGCTCTGCCGCTGGTCTGCTTTTAAATGCCAAAAACCTCTTCTGCAGTCATGAAAACAACAACAAACAGAGAATCCTTGTAGGGTTCCATTTATTTCATTTGAATCTTAAAGAGTTTCAGTCCCGAATCTTCATATAGTTTATTTGACAGATGATTTTAGAAAATGGTTAACTCTGCTTAGGTGCAATCAAACAAGGTCTCATATTTTAATTGTAACTGTGCACAATTTAATTTGTGAGATAAACCACTCTTACAGTACATCATTGGTGAATGGTGCTTGCAATCAATGATATGTGATAAATTAGAACAAAGTCCAACTCGTTTGCTATCTGCAGCATGTGGTACTTAATCGGGTGGTTCTGAAAACAACTGCTTCTCTTTTCCCACTTTCTGTAGCTGCTTTTGCTGTTGCCATAGAAACATCAGAGTCAAAGAGAGGAAGGCATCGACTGCAGTGAGGGTGTTTGTGCATGTGTGTTTAGGAGTATGACTGTGGCAGCGTGAGATTTCAGAGAGGACAGCTGAGCTGTGTCTAATGAGAAATGTGTTCTTGCATTCGTCTGTGGATCGAAGGCCTGCGCCTACAGCGGGTCACATCACACCGAGAGTCACTTCTTTCTCAGTTAACATGCACAAACAAAACATCCCCACACACTTGCATTTGGCCATCACAGAAGAATGGAAGATCTATGCTTTTTGTGACAAGCATTAAACAAAATATTTTCAACAACTGGGAAGAAGAAACAGAGGGAAAAGAGCACTCTGCTGCCTTTACAAAAAAAGATGGCAAGGAAGTCACGAAAGTCTAACTCCATCCATTTTCTGAACCTGCTTCTTCCTGTTCAGGGTCGCAGGGAGATGGTGCCTATCTCCAGCTGTCTTTGGTGAGAAGTGGGGGACACCCTGGATAGGTCGCCTGTCCATCACAGGGCCACATATAGACAAACAAACATTCACACACACAATTTAGAGTCACCAATTAACCTCTTACATGTTTTTGGACAGTGGGAGATAGCCAGAGTCCCCGGAGAAAACCCACACATGCATGAGGAGAACATGCAAACTCCATTCAGAAAGGTCCCAGCATGGATTCGAACCCAGAACCTTCTAGCTGCAAGGCAACACCTGTGCCAACTGTGCAGCCCTAAAATCATCTCTCATAGTGATGAATGTTAGTCATTGTTGTAGCTATCAATAATGTGTCAAATGTGGTGCGTGACTTTGTTGACACTCAATTAAAAAAAAAAATCGTATGATCTGAGATGAGCTCAACAGATGCAGCTTAAAATGATCAGACTCACATACTGAACTTAAATAAATGATTACTAAAAACATATAACATAATTTAATATACTACTATTACTAACATTTCTGCTACTACCAAGACTCCCGAGCCAGAGGTTTGTCCTGATACCAGGTACCTGGAGCTCAATGTGAGAAATCATCTTTTGCTCAACCTCTGTCACATGTGGCATTACGGTGCTTGCAATACAAGTCAGTCTTTATTGTCTTGGAATGTGACACAAAGAAAAGTGCAACTTGCTTAGACCATGAACTTGAAGGACACCACGTGCAGATGATTTGTAAAAAAGTAGCTAATAAGAATGAAGACTAGCTAAATTCTACATTTTGTTCTCTAAATACTTTTCTTGAACACAGGTAGCATGGATAGTTTTGTCACAAAATTCTATTGCAGAGGCTTAAACATGATCATGGGAATCAGGGAAAAACACAATAAGGAACAACAAATCTTATCATACTTGATAGAGTCCAATTTATTTATGTAAAAAACAAATCTTCATTAACCAAAGTTGGTCATGGAGTTCCTCAGGGTTCAGTTCTTGAACCTTTACTCTTTACTCTGCACATGCTACCACTTAGTAAAATTATTAGCTAACAAAGGATACATTTCCACGCTTAGTTATACTCAAGTATATGCAGTCTGATGAATTCAGTCAGGTAATAAATAAATAATAAATAAATACATGTTAGGATGATAAATCTTAGGAGACTTAGGACACTTAATGTTCTGTCTTTAAACTCAGACAGGAAATAGGTTGTTTTTTTAGGAACTAAATCTGTAGTTGTTCACTTCTTTTAAATGGCACTAATTTGCCCTCCAATGCCTTGGTATTGTTTTTGACCAAAATTTGTACTTTATGTCTCACAAAGCCAGATAGAAACATATAAGCACATGAAGAATCTGTCAATCTTTCTATAAGCATAAATAGTGTAGTTGAATTATTTACCAAGACTCAATGTGAGTTGAAAAGGAAATGTGTTAAAGATCATTTCATGAATGAAATGACAGCGGTCACACAAATGCTGATACATTGTGATGAGGCTCTGCCTATAATGTTATTTAGCTGTGTTTTATGGTCAGGCTGATAAGAGAGACTCTCAGACCTATGGTCACAATCGGTTTTAGCAATTTAAAATTAGGTTTTAATCATTTGTTGCTGTGACATGCTTGTACATATGAACCTGAAGTAACCTGAAACCCTAGAAAAATCCCCTAGAATATGATTTTTTTTATTAACTGGAGTTTCATAACTTACCGAAGCTGATTACTATTTACAGTTAATTTTAATGAGTTTAAGTGTTTGTCTACTTTAAAGCTACACTTGAAACCTTATCTTGGGTTGGACTACTGGAGGACATACTGACCACATTTCTTCACTCTGCTGTCTTTACTCCACCCGCTATGTTTGTATTTACTGTATTAGTAGGGCGGCCATTGACTTTAACTCTGTTTCTCTTTAAAACTGTTGACTGGCTCAACCTCTGTTTGTATGTGTCTCCTCCGTGTTCTCAGTTTGTCCAGGTAGGGTAGAGTTCTGCTGGAGGTTTCTGCCTGTCAAAAAGGACATGTTGCTTTCCACTGTTGTCAGTTTGTGTATGCTAAGGCCGCAGGATTGTGTTAAAATGAAAATTCAAAGACATTTGCTTCTTTCCATGGATGGGAAACTTTTTTGTCTAATTGTATTTCTATAATTCACTGAACAGAAAGTTTGCATTTATATTCTTACTGCAGCTGCAAAGCTTTTATGACAAAGTAGGCAATATGTATTCAGGTTTATGTTTAACGTGCCTTACTGACAAGAATTATTGGATTTGTTAAATTATACAGAAACTGAAAGGAATTTAGTTAAAACCAAAACACATTATGAGCCAATTACAATATGTTTATTGTTTATTAAAAAAAGGCTGAACAGATTTCACAAAATAAAAAGTGAGGTGGTGTTAAATTGTTGAAATGCTGATAATTTGTTGATTAAAATGCCAACTTGTGTCATGGCGCTCTAATTTAGCCAGATGTTAAAAAAAAAAAAAAAACACTTCAGGCCCAGGTTAGCCAAAAATGTGCAGTGCCTGTTTTGTGCTCGTTTTTGGTGTCATCTGCATATAAAATCTGCTTTTATCTGTTTTATTAATTTTGGACGTAAAACAGCAACAAAAAAATCCATGACCAAACTTTGGACAATTCTATTCTTAATGAAACAAACACTCATCAAAAGTAACTTTTATGACTTCCTTGTTGTCTGCTATGTCATCACCACCAAATGTGTGAGTGTGTGTGTGAATGGGTCAATGACAAACTGTAGTGTGAAGCGCTTTGGGAGTCGTCTGACTTAAGAAATGAACTATACAAACACGCCATTTTGCCCTCTTTATATGAAGAGTAGCAGGTTTCTTCTCTACATAGGATACTTTTCTGTGACACAAATTTCACCTGTTCTAATTAAAGAGTAAGTGTTCGGTTTGCACTAATTGCTAACTAACGTACTAATGAAACAGTGCAGGTTTCAGAGAATCACACTGGTTGAAAAAAAAATATTGGACTATTTAAATGCAGTCATGATACTTATTTTAAATGGACCTCACTAAAACAGAGAGACCTAACTTTGTTGGCATCATAGATTTGAGGTGCAGCTTTCTCTTTGAGAGGACTTAGTGACTTAGACAATGTCGTAAAACCCTAATTTGGTATCAACAAACATGTTACATCCCTTTTCCTTATTTTGCTACTAATGTGTGCCAATAATGCAAAATCACCAGCAATAATGTAACATGATGCATATGTTTGGACTTTGTAGAGTGTTAAATTGGCCATCTGACAATAAGCAGTTGAAAGTAAATACCATTTTTGACACATTCCACTTGATCAATTGATTGTTATAACTGTTTTTTTTTCCAGACTCCTAACACTGAAACTCATGCACATGGTATGTCAGCCAACCACTTCACAATCTGCCAGATTAAATATTTTTGGTTAAAAACTTTTATTCTAATACTCATTTAACACCCAAGAAAGTGGAGACAAATACATGTATACCCTCTCTAGAGAGACTTTAAACAGGTGATTTTGTAAAAGGTAGACTCTAATTTAGTTGTATAAGCAGATAGAAACCATTCAAATGTTTTTAATAGTTCATACCAAACTTTTTCATCAAATATTCCAATATGTTGTCATTCTGCTGCTACTTTTACAATGCATCTCCCCAGAAAGTTAAAATTTTGATGAAGCACACGGCAAAGTTAAAGATCTAAACCTCTATCAAGAATGCGTGATGCATTTTCTCTGACTCTGAACTTTTCTGCTACTGAAATATTTACTGTGACAGGGTCACGGGTGGGTGTTTTCAAACAAGTCAGGTTTGAGTGCATCAGCTAAATCCCAGCTAAACTTTATATCAGTTTCACTTTCAAACTTTGTCTTTTGCAACAGACTGAGGCTTCTCGAATCAATCAAAAGCCGATTTCAGTGATGAGGCAATAGCAGAGGTGAACTTTTCTGCTGTCACTTGTGAAAATGTCTTTGAACTCAGTCCAAGGGGAACATATGGCTTCTGTATCAAACAATAAAAAGTCTGCAATAAAACTTCCAGAAAATAAAATAGATACGTGTTTTTTGCACAAAAAAAAAGTTACAGTTTGAGTTTAAAATATGCCGAATATCATAGTCACTAGATTCCAAAATGCATCTTTCTTTTCCTACTACCAAAGTTACAATATGACTATCCAGAGAGGGATACTGACCACTAGATGTCAGCAAATCCCCACAGTTAATGTTTTTATCTTGTTGTAAATTGTTACTATAAATCACAGGATCAAACCACTACATGCAGAGTTACTACTGGATTTGCATGATATTTGGAGCTGGTATTTTTAGATCTGTGCCTAAAATGTCACATTCTAGTTTGATAAATTGGATCTGAGCTGATTTTTTATGATGTTGTGTGTTTGAATTTCAGTGTGTTTGTTCAAGAAAGAATATTAAAATAATGAGCAGGGACCAAGATGGAGAGACAAAGATAAATAGATAGCGACTCCCCCTATTTGTCATAGAAGACATCCTTCTGACCAATATTACCTCATTCAACAGGCAAAACCTGGAAGCTCACACTCCAAGTGTGCTGCTGCGTGATGCCTGATGTTACTTCATCGGGTGATATCAGATCATCTATGTGAATGTGGTAAAAACAAATTTACTGCAGGACTGATGAGCAGCATCTGATTTGTCAAGTGGCTGGATGCTCACACACTCTCCAGGGGGTTGAATGACAAATCCAAGAGCAGGAGCATAAACACACACAGTGTTTGTCTGACTGAAGTATCCTATAGTGATGAATCTATCATAGCAGTGTATGTGTCTTTCTAATTACATGTTGCATCCATCCTAGTCTCCTCTCATTAAAGAAAATGTTTAATCTTTGGCCCAGAGCCTCATCCAGTATGCCGCTCTGATAAGTGCAAATTGAACAGTGCAAACCACTCGGCTCTGCTGACAGCAAAGACGAATTTGATTGAAGTCATGTTCCTGAGTATATCTTCATGCGGTACATGAACAGGAAACCTATTCAAATTCAGTGATGACACAAATAAAACATATATTTGTTTAAAAGTGGAATGGTTCTGGCTTAACCTCGGAAACTGGAAATATTTTTTTTTTCAACCATAAATTTTAATTAAATAAATACAAGTAAAAAAAAAATCAAGACTTAGTGGATGTCAGATCTTTTCGGAACCATAAATACGTATATGTGGAAAACCCACAATGCTTTAACTGTTCATTCCTGTTTGGATTGATGGTTAAGGGACTGACCAACAGTTGTTTTCATTTTTCAAAGTATGTTCCTTTTTAGGCAAAAGCATAATTTGGCAGAAAATAACATGCAAATGTGCTTGAATATTCATAAGTGACTTCTGTCTATCCAGGGATACTCGCCACATTGTCTCCCCATGCAGCTGTAACCATCATATGGACTTCTTTATTTATATAAGAAACAAATTATCTAGACCTTTTGCTATTAGTATACAGTGAGAACATTATATGCATGAGCAGGTGTACAAGTATGAAGGTGTGCGTTGGTGTCGGACAAATGTTCATGGCCATCTTTTGGCAGACAGTGAATAGATGAATAGATAACAAGACCCAACAGACAGATATGTATCTTTTGCATCTGTCTAAGTTTGGTTCTCTGGCATTTAAAAGCTGTGACTACTATCCAAAACATATGGCACAGAGTCTGGGACAACCTCTACGGTCAGACTCGAGTGTTTAAACAAGTCTGGGATGGTTTAATGATGTACAGAGAAAAACTAAAGAGAAAAAAATAGAGAAGCTCTGCTGTGCTCTGTAGGGTGCTGCCAATATGAGTGTGGTCATCAAGCAGAATCCCCCCCACACACACATACACCTACACACATTGCAAAACACATGGTGTTGCATGACCCATCTTCTGAGAAAAGGAGGGAGAGCTTGAAAAAAAAAAATATATCTTTAAAGGTTTTATGAAAGAATCACAAACACCCTACAGTATTTTTAACAAACAAACACCCCAGTCACTGACACACACATTTTAACACACAATGAGTGACTTTGTGGCGAGTGTTCTCAGCGACCTTTGTCCCTCAAAGAAGCAACGAGGATTCCTGTGTTGCATCAGCTCCGCGCTGCCGTGCCAGAAGAGGAATCTATGTTTGCTATCAAGGCTGAACACAATCTGTATTCATACACACACACTACAAGGAAAGAGAAATTCAGACTTGTGCATGTTTGGATTTGAGAAATATTGAATTGAATATTGCAGGAAAGAGATGTTTGGTTGTGTGGAAACAGAATTGAGGTACACTTACTGTGGTCAAAATGTCACATAATAAAAATTGGTCTGTTTGCGTGTGAACAAAATCCATGAGCAACAACATCAGTTATTTAATCATTAAAACAAAAAACAAAAAAAAAACACAGGTATTGAAGAAAACATTGAAAATGCTGTTTTCTATGATCTCTCAAGCAGATTCTGAGTGACAGACAAGTTTGTGTTTGACTTCTCAGAAGTCACGTTTTTTTTCGTCATACGTTCAGATTGTGAGTAAAACAAGAAGCAACATGTAATGTTTTTTATCTATCTAGGAGGGAGAAACCCTTTCTCAGTGAGACTCTCTACCCAATCATGCTGACATGTTCATTGCTCACTGCTGAAGAACTCTAAAAATACCACAACTAAGGGTTATACAGTGACAAAGGTGAAAAACACACTGACCATATGGCTGTCACTGAAAGAGTTGCAATAACATTGGAAAGTACACAAACTAGACACAGCTGGTCAAAAGAGAAAAAAAACAAAAAACATGCAAATGTACCGTATGACTTGCAAGACATTCAGTTTATATTAAGTAGGTTTGAACGTAACTTTAATTACAGATCTTCTAAGAGCAGAGACTCTTATCAGGTTGTAAATTCTCTGGACACAGGAATCCCTTAAACCTCAGTCACAATGAGGCGTATGTTAAATTCTCCCATTTCCTATGAAATCTAGAGTTTGTGAACATTTGTTGAAAGGGGCATTGTTTCCTATAGGTATAGTTGGTACGACAGAGGCATGAATAACTTGATCGATCCTTGAGAATGTGAGATGATTTTGGCTGCAGAGTTCTTGCTCTCTTCATACGGATATGTTGGAACCTTCTTCTGTTCTACAGATAACAATCTTAGGATTTTTTTTAAATGTTTATTTTTGTTGTAAGATGCACGAATGGCCCCACATGTGCAATGCATGGCAGCTTCAAGTCATTGTTGTGAAGAGTCTCTGCCTGTTGGCACATACATGGCGGAGGTTGTGTGCTGATCATGAAATCCAGAAATGTGGAATCTGTTTTCTCCTCAAAAATCTTGTGTAAAATGTGGATTCATACAATGTGCATGAGACTTTTATACATAAAAGTATACACAACTAATCCATGAACAATGTGCATTGTTCTAAGGGGTTTGACCAACAGCCCTACATGGAAGGTTTTTGTGGCGCATTAGTTAAAAGTCTTGAATAAGATCAAACTTTTAATCAGACTTCATAAAATCTATAAAGGAAACCCAACTACAGTCTGACTAAATATTTTCTTCATAAAAATTGACTGAAATGCACTGAACAGTTTTTAACCTTTAATAGTTTCTGCAATCTTCCTAACTGTCTTGTTTACTTGAAGCTCTTGTTTTACAGCAGACCCGCTCCAAACCTTCTACAATGCAGCTCTTTTTTACTCCACAGAATTAAAATATGAAAAAAAAAAATCCAGCATGAGCATTCATGAAAGTAAGCGTAAACAGGTAAAACACACAAAACACACATTTTGAACAGTTCACATGAGACTGTACAAAAAAAAACAGTTTGTAAATAAACAAGACTCTGCATTTCTCTCAGCCCAGACAGCTCACGGAATTGTATTTAAATTCTTTCTTCCAAGAAAAAAGTAAAAACTGCATCACATCTGATGCCTACATATGTAATACACCTCTTTTTAATCATAAATGTGAGCAATCGTTTTTTTTCCACAACATACTATTTCAAACTTGAAAACTATATTGGCCGTCTCAGCTCATCGTCAGCCTTATATTGAGTAAGTTATTCTGTTATTTGCCAGAGCAGTCTTTATCTGTTGAGATCTGGACTTTACTAGAGTTCTAAAGGTCTTCACTGGCATTTCATATCAATCGTTCAGTAGCAAATACTGTAAACCAGATTTGTTTGATAGATTCTCAGTAACTATTTTTAGTAGGTTCTGACCACTGCAAATTAAGAACATCCCACAAGAGTTGCAATTAGGGGAGCTGCAACAAACCAGATGCCTACTCCTCAAACACATGTCACATTTGTCCAAGTCACTAAAATGTATATGCTTACCAAGCAACTTTAAGCACAGGAAGTCCACTTGCCTTAAATATCCCTGCACTGCAAGGTGCCATGGAGTAATAGTATTTTACACCTGGTATGCAAGTAGTTGTAATTTTATAACTGAATGACTAACTGGTGTTTTATTCATGCTGAACCAAAGACCAACCCATATGAGTAAAGTACTAGTTTTACCTTTGTTTCAAGCTTTAAGGATACAACATATCAGCATGTAAATTATGATGAGAATTAAAAAAAAGCAACAGCCTGAAAGTAGGAAACACCAACATGTCACACTAAAACACACTTTACTAATGATTACATTTTCCTAAATCAAGGTATAAAACAGAACAATAAATACAGTTGATGAGGGTATAGAAGCTAGTCCTCCAACTAGAGCAGCTGTTCATAGTTCTTTGTCTCCAATGTATCTAACTAATTAGCTGATTTCTCCTTTAGGACTAGTGGCTGATGGGTTCTGGTTCATGCCAGGGAGATCACAAGAATGCCAACTGAGGCTGGCACAGAGGCATTGAGAAAGGTTGGCCTGTGGTCAGGCCTGAGATGGATGTAGAAAAGGCTTACCTTTATTAACAGACAGTGTGTGAACATCTTCATGCTCTGTGACCATAGAGTAAAACAGAATTCATTATTTCAGTCTCATTTGTAAAATAATATATGCTGGAATCGAGGCTGAGAGAGTGAATTGTTCAGCAAGATGAGCTGCATAGTAGCCAGATATGTCAATGTGTTGTTTATCAGCAACAGACGTGTGTGTGTGTGTGTGTGTAGTGGATGAGTAATGAAAGTCACTCAGTGCACTGAATTGCCTCCATCTCCAACAAAGGCTGAAAAACTAAAGGAAAAATACCCAAAATTCCTCTTTCAGAGGGAAGGTGAATACAAACTCTGGAGACTGAATGACTCTGTGTTGAAGTGTAAAAGTGATACAGACTGTTGGAGAAGGAGGGAAAAGACAGAGAGTAGAAGGGACTAGAATTAAACTCGCTGGTGGCATTGCAATTGCTGAGCCTTAAAAACAGAAAGCAAACAAACAAAACAGGAACTTGTCTGATGAAGATGAAGCCAAGGAGAAGACAGAGAACAATAATAAACACCCCCTGGCAGTTCAGCAGGAGCTGCAAACATTTCTGCTTTGAAACCTGTCAGAAGCTGAGGAAGCACTTTCGTCTGAAAGGTCATAATTCCCCCGCTTTACCTCATAATGGCAGGTGGTCAGAATCAGTGCATAGGTATGTTTACATGTCTTTGATGCAAATATGGGACTACTTAGCCATAAGCTGAATTTCCCTTCTGGGATAAATAAAGTATAAATAAAGTATTTTTCATAAGGGGTGTCTTTACTATCAACTGTGTGGTTGTCCAAGTATTTAAAATCTTTTTGAGAAGCATAAAGAGGGAAAAATATATGTATTTTTTTTTATTGTTGTTATATTTAATTTTTTTGCACTAACTGACTCTGAATGAGAGACTTGAGCAAAGTGCCTTTTTATCCCAGCGTGTAAACAAACACTGTAAGAAATGTTTTTTGTTGTTGTTTTTTTTTTATCTCCTCCAGAAGGCGGGTCAGGGGGTATATGCAAACAAACACATGGACAGTTCCTATGATTAACTGTCATCATTCCAATCTGCCTGGTGCGATGACACAGTATGACATCGTCTCCTGCTGTTTGCCTCTAATCTTTTTTTCTTTCTTAATCTCTCTGAGCCGTCGTTCTTCATCCAGCCCTGGTTTCAGTCCCTGTCTTCCTATCATGTCTTCGGTCTACCACCATCTTCCTTTTCTCTTTCTTTGTTTTGTGTCTATATTTGTACTGCTGATAGATATCCAACATCGTTTTCATCATTTTCAGTTGTATCCTACAATCTTTAGAAACTGCCACGTTCATCTATGTTTTAATGATCTTGTTGGCTCTTTTTGGGGTGAATGGGTCAACCTCTTCCATTTGAGCAAGGACTAAATCCAATTCACCGAGTCAATAGCTGACAAAACTTTAACTGACTGAGCCTCTCCTCTTACCCTCCCCTTCTCTTTGTACTCTTTGTCCACTTTCTTTTCAATTGCTGCAGTAATTACCTAAAGCTTGAGTTCTGCTTTCTTTACCTAGCTGCATGTGTGGTTTATTATGACGGATTTCTGTGAAAACCTAATAAAAGGCTCAACAATCTTTAGTTAAAAAAAAAAAAAAGATAGAAAACAAAAGAGCAGGTGGTAGAAGAAATGAGTATAAGATGGTAGAGGGGAAAAGAAAGTGTCCTTCAGATAAATTGTCAATGACAAAAAATATAAAGAATTCAATTCATTTAAATGACTAGATGAAATATAATAAACCATCTGCACACACAATTTCGAAAAATAGGTAATGAATCATGCATGAGTTAGATCGGGAAGCAGGAAAAATGATTGTAATCTGTAAGCTTGTAAAAGCTTTTATGGATGTTAGTCCTGCAGAATGGTTAAGTCGACCCGTTTGGCCCTTATTGGTGCCAAAAAGAGGTAAGAGCACATAGCTGAGAGCTGAAAGAGACACGGCTGAAAGGGACTTAAAATAATGTCCCATTTTAAGGGACAGATGATAGAGATGAGCTGATACAAGATGAAAATAAATGAGAATAGAGATCCAGTAAAAAGACACAAGAAAGCAATTTATGTTCTTTAGTTTCAACACTTTAGGAAATGGTGCAAAATACATTCAAATTTGAGAATGTCAGATTGCGCCAAACAGCATTTTGCCAAATCTGTGCAATCACTGGTGTTTGGTTATGTTGATAAATAAAGAAAAATCTGAAATATACAAAATTCCTTATTCATTTTGTTTACACAGCAGATATACTGATATGTTTGTTGATTAGAAGAAAAAAAACACATGGTGAAGTACCACCAGGTAACGCAGGCATGTGAAGAAGAGGTAAAGAACTGACACAACAAACCCTCTCACCATTCATAACCATTTTAAATAATAGGAGGAATGAACAGTTTAAAAAATGACAAATTGTTTGGCAAATGTTGATGACTATAAGGACAGTGTTTATATGGTTATGATTTGTTTGTATTGCTGCCCTTTCTTTACATTTATCTTTAAAATGTGAAGCCAGTTTATTAGCTGACAGCATTGCGCACAGACTCATGAAGAACTGCAAATTTAAATTAATAAAGTAATTAGTAGATTATTAACATTTAGGAGTTATATTATACTTTAATGAAATATATTCATATTACAGTAATTCCTGTATTTAACTTTGGGATGTCTGTGTTATTAAATAATAAGGTTTCTGACCCAGTGCCCTTGTAGAACCACATTTATGTTGCACTGTGGAGAAATGCTGCTGGACTGCAAGCAAATGTTATTTTTAAATGTGATAATAAATAGTTTTATAACAGATTTGATTGATATCATGATCTAGTTGTGAGGCTTTATCACCCATCGCTACGCATATGACGACATTGATACACTCACATACCAGCCAATACAGTAGCTGATTCCAGGGGCTTTTGCATCAGCATGTAAAAAAGCGTGTGTTAAAAGGCAAAGCAGCAAGTTGCGACATATTTTAAAAAATGCAGTTTAACTTTCTGTCAGAGTCCACAAATTGTTGCAGGATTTTTACAATGGCCACAAAAGATATATGTGTGTGTGTGTGTGTGTGTGTGTAACGGCACTTGACTTTTTCTGCACTGTATTGATGTTGTGTTTTGTCAGGTCTAAGAAAAAGAAAAAAAAAACACTACACATGTAGGAAAAACAAAATAACGATTTAGTTTAAAATGCACTCTTTAGAGTGTATTGGGCTCTGACTCAGACAGTTAGAAGAAAATGGAGGTTTGTAATTTGCTGTAAGAGACACAAGGCTTAAAGACATTCATCCATGCACATTCTACACCCACTTCTTCCTGCGCCAGGGAGTTGGTGCCTATCTCCAGCAGGGGGGTTTCCACTCTGGACAGGTTGCAAGTCCAACACAGGGTCACACAGAGACAAACAACCACTCACTCACGTAGAACCACTTTAGAGTCACCAATTAAGCTAAAAGGTATTTTGTATTGTCTTCAGGTGGAAACCAGAGTCCCTGAGGAAAAAGTTTCCCGTACATGTTTCACTGTGCAGCCTAATGGCATAGATACACAAAACTCAAAACATGATCAAAATTCTTTAAAATTACAAACTGATATCAATTGGAAATTAATTTCTTATCTGGACTACGTTCAGACTGCAGGTCTTAATGCTCAATTCCAATTTTTTTGTGAGATCTGATCTTTTTGCAAGGTCATTCATATTGTCAGTGAAATGAGACCCGAATGTGACTTGCTCTCTGAACAGAATGTGTCTTGAATGTGTCATGCATGCACAGTAGAGAGAAGAGTGCCTCTTTGTTTTCTTTAGCATTGGAGCCAGGTTCGTTTAAACCTGCGCTCTGCCATTTCTTTGGACATTTTTTCATAAACCGCGTTGTTCAATAAAACCCCTCAAGTTTGACCTGAACAGAGCTGTCTCCCCAAATATTTATTAACTCAGACACCTTGGTTTTTCGACATTGACTGTTCTCCACGTCGTCCGCCATTATTGTTGTTTTCTTTTCGCTCCCGCTTACTCAATGCAGAATAGTCAAGTATGTCGCGTATTGATGACGTACAGGTCGGACGGAAGCGACTTGGCAGTTCAGACTGAAGTCACCAAAAGATCAGATACTTATCAATTTAGGACCACATGCTCAAGTGGCCTGGGTCTCATTTGAAAAAATCTGATCTGTGTCGTTCAGACTGACATGAAAAATTTCAGATTCAGGTTACATAGGGGCAAAAAAAAAGAATTGGATTTGGGTCACTTCAGCCTGCAGTCTGACCATAGCCTAAGATAGACTACATCTAGCACATAATGATATATACTACTTTTTAACTTTGGCAAATTGACATGAATTGCTTGTAACGGCTCATTTTGCAGTGAAAACTGGAATGTACAGTATAACAGTATATCAGAGCAGGGCTGCCTGTCTAAACTAATTCAATTCCACACTCATCTGTTAGGAGAGAATCAGCAAGCCTTGTTTCACTTTTCAACCAAACCTGCTTATGCAACAATATATATTAAAGTGAATTCCTGAGTCATCATCATTATGAAGTAGGCAGTCATCAGACTTTAATAGGTAATAGATCAAAGATACATGCTGTTCACAATGAACAGACATTTTAAATTACTGACAGTGTTAATATCACCAGCAGGGAATTTGGGTAGACTGCTGAGCAAACTTCGATAAGACATAAAAACTAATAAGCTGCTTGAGGAAATTATATCTGATTTTAATTTGTATGTGATACGCATACACACACATACACCCACACACACACACACATACACAGAAAATGACTAATTTGCCACATTTAACTGGTTTGCTGTTTAATATGATTCACTGATGTGTTTACTAACTGACATGCTGCTGTCAATAATCAATGAACTGAATGAGGTCTAGAAAGGTTTTAAGATTTAATACTGATGTTGGGCATTCAACATATTTTGTCTGATTCATTTTGTTAAAAGGGAAAGTCAATTTTTATAATATACTTAAAGTGCACGCGCACACACAAAACTAAAAACACCTGTCACTAAAACTTTAGAAAACTGGTGTCTAAGCGTTCATCCCTCAATCTTAATTTGTTGCTGTCAGGATTTTGAAATGTTTTCATTTCATCAAAACATATTAAATGTCATTTGAAGGCCATTTTTCATAATTACATCTGATTGTTTATATGCATATCAAGATCTGTGGAGTGCATTAGAATATTAGCTGTCATCCAATTGACAGCATTATGAATAGATTTGGAATCAAGCAGTGCTTTGTGATGAAATAATGAACTCAATTTGTCAGACAATGGGCATATCAGCTGTTGGTGCATAAATATAATGTGACATGAAAAGTTCTAATAAAGCGAGTTCATTTTATATGAACTCTGTGTGAAACAGTTCTTTGACCTACAGGAACATACGAGGAGTAGCATCAGGATAATTGTCTTCTTAGATGTTCCCACCCATTGTTATCATCTTTTAGTCCAAGTACCATACAAAACAGTTTGAATGCAGTCAATCAGTTGCTGATTATTTCCTCACTCTTTATATAAATCTGACAGGTTAGGAGTTTATTTCTTGGGGATTATTGTTTCAAATTACGACTCTATTGGCATAATCTGTGCAAAAGATGATGCGAAATGTCAACAACTCAACAAAGCAACATTTTACCAGATTGATTCTTCTAATCTCTTAGAACTAAACAAATTGGCAAGCTGAGTGATGGAGCTCCATTCAACTTGAACCCACATCCTTCAAAAAGTTCCATGTGGAGGTTTGAATTAATGTGAGAGGGCTTATTATGGACTGACGGGGGAAGACTATGACACTTTGCAATCATTTCTACCATCGGCCAGCAGACAAACACTCCTCACAAGGCCTCTTCACTTCACTCTGACAGTGAAATGCAGCCATGTTCAGCTTCAACAAGTCCAAGCAAGAGATTATCTTGTGGGATAGAAGTGGGTCTGTTGGCATGATAAAATCACTTGCAACGAATCTGACAGAAAAATCTGTAAACCATTGAATAATTTAAAGCCAATGTTGAATTATCAATGTGTACAAGAGTAATGGAATAACAATAATTGTAAAACTTGTTTGCGGTGTGTTGCCAAATAATATTTTAGCAGTATGCACCCATACCTTGTACCCAACCTCATATTTAGCTAGTGACATTTCATACAAATGGTGCACATTGAAACACTTACTTAAAAGGCCATTCTATTAAAAATTGTTTTTCTGAGGTTTCTGTTGAATATTTTAGCTCAACGGGGGTTCTTATCTGTATACTGGGTTTGAAAATGGCACAACAACTACTGTTTCAGTTTTTATCTCTCAACCTATGCAAGTGGCAATAAAACCCGAGTTCTCCCGACCTGTATTTGTTTCATCACAACTCCTTTGCTCACTAGTATTCATCAGCTCCCACAGAGACCACACTTAGCATGCTGCTGGCTAAAAGCTGTTAGCATAAACACGTATCAACCGGAAGAGACTCTGTGCGCTGTTGCCATGAGCAGCGGGGGGGGTGGGGGGGGTGGGGGGGTGGGGACAGGAAGCCTTGCTCTTATATTGTACAGCCATTCTGAGTCCAGCAAATTTGCATATATATAATAATGAGGTGCAGCTGACAAATTTTCAAGCCGTCAGATTGAAATGTCTGTAAATCAGTGTTTCCTAACATTTTTTACATAAAAAAAATGTTTCATATTACAGGTTAATACTTCATAAATAACCACAAAGTCATGAAATGTGTGTGAGATGTCTGACCACGCCGCATAAAATATTAATGTTATATAGCATTTTGTGTTTGGTTATATGCTTTATCATACCTTATGGTGATAATGTTATTTCACATTAATGCATTTTGCCTTTCATACTAAATTTCAGCATTTTGAATAACATTCAACACTTTATTTTATTTGTGTACGACAGAGTGAAACGACAGACATTTAAAAGTTCAATCCAGGAAATTCGATGAACCACTTTGGGGTTGTTGAAAAGTCAGATATAAAGTAGGTAGATGTTGTTAAAGAGAGTGTGTTTGGTGGCTTCTTTTTATATCAATTAAATGGTACTTTGTGACCAAAGACACAGAAGTACAACTTAGTTAAAAGAAAAAAATGTCCCAGATTTGCATAGAATTATAGAAAATACATGTTTTTGTATCCCAATCCCAATAAAGGTCTTTTAGTCTACCATATTTATAAAAAATGAATGGCTTTAAAATAGTCTAAAAAGCTGAACATTTGAGTGAGAAAAGAATTTCACTCTGAGCACCCCCCTTACCCAAACTTCAGAAATGTAGCTGTGGTAGCGGTACTGCTGTGAGGCATGTGGGTGCTATTTTCAACAGTTGACTAGCAACAAAAACAGGTGGGCAATCAACAAAGGTTATGTGCCAGGTTTGTGCTGCAGGATCAGTGAAAAACATTATCATTTATTTGAAAAAGCATTATCTGAATGTACAGGTAGAAAACAAAAAGTTGAATGCAAGTTCAGCTGCCGATGGCATTCAAACAGCATCAAGCAGCTGACATGCAACCACACACATTTCTTGTAACTCGGGTCTAAACATGCTGAAAGTAAAAGGATGCTGGTTTAAAGTTTACAGTCGTTTGCGTTTAAGCAGCAACATATTTATACTATCTCATATTAACGGTACGAACCACAAAATTTAAGCAACAGTTGTCCACAATTTATTTAAGGTTTCTCCTGTTGCTTTTACAAATGATGAATTGACATCCAGGGCCAGTGAGAGTAACTTAATGTTAATTACACACTACATTGCACCAGTCTTAAAGATGGAAAACCACTTTCTGCAGACTTAGCTGATTTATGAACACAGACGTGCACATCTAGAACTGCAGGTCCAGAAGACCGTGTTTGGTAAATAATTTTACCTTCTGTAAAGGCCAGAAGGGATCATTTTATTTACAACAAACATTGCTAAAAGCTGAGAGTACAAAAGATTTTCCCTTTGTTGTACCAAAATATAAAACAAACAAATATAAATATAATACAAATATAAAATATAAAAGAAACAAAATTTTAAGATTACTTTTAAATAAATTCAAGAAAAATTATGAGTTTTTGGATTGTTGTTTTCATTCTGACAATTCTGGCTTTTATAACAATGTGTTATAGATATTAAAAAAGCTTAATCGCATAGTGTTTATCAAAATTTATTGTGATTTCTGCTGTGAATCAATGTTGCCATAAATTCTGTCATGAGAGCATCTTGAAAATTCTGTCATGTTGAAGTTTCCAAAGAAAAGTCTGAAACTTCAGCCAAACAAACTAAGAATGAAGCTTATCTTACTTGGCAATGTTTAGTAACAAACTGGCACATCTTAGAAGTGGCCGGGTGTAAAAAAAGTCAGTATGCAAACTAAAATTTCAAACCATGCCATCAAACAAAGCTCATCTCTTTTTCCAGTAAAAATCAATGAAGCCAGATGGTGTTCTTTAGTGTATAAAGCTGTAAAAGCTTGTTTATTGTATAGTACCAATATAAAATCAAACAGATTACCAATTTAACAACATTTAAATAGTGTTTAGTCTATTGCATATTTAAGACTTTCACAACCAATCATTTAGGTAACTAGAAAGAAAGTCTGATTATTGTTATAAATACAAATTCAAATTAAAAAGATTAATACATTTACATCTAAATCATAAGGAAGGATTCTCCGTTACACAATACTTGATTAACTTCTAAAGCCCGAGCCCCTTTGGCACTGTGCTACACTTAAATATGCTGAACATGCCAATGTAAAGAGAAGAAATGCATCTAAATATAACATAACTATTTTGACCTGAACAAAACACAATTCCAACACCAAGCAAATAAAAGAAAGAGCAGAAAAAATATACAACAAACGGATGATTGTAAAAACCAACACTGAGCGTTTTCACTAGATCCTACCTAAACAACACACATACTGTCGGAAACCCCAGAGTCCTCAGATTACAATGATCTAAGTTTCATCCCTCTACAATAATCCCTCATAGCACAAGCAAACAGAACTTTATCCATTTTCTGTCTCAACTGTCTCAACTTTGCATCTTGTTCTGTTCCTCTATTGTTCCTTTATTGCTCCATTTTTTTTCTCAGTAGATTCTATACAAAGATTATATATATATATATAAATATATATGTATATGCATACATTTTATTTTTTGTTTTGTTTTGAACAAAGTACCCATGTCCAAACTGTTTGTGTGGAGCTCTGCGTGTTAAAGTTTCCAAAACCAATAGGGTGCCGTAGATGTTTATCATTGAAACTGTCTCTACCTCCTTGAAAACTCTAAGGAGAAAAAATATCAGGAAAGTTTGACAAAATCTTTTCACAACAATCTAAGAACAAGGACAGAAACTTAAGAAGAGAAGCTCACAAACAAGTACAAAAGAAGAAGCTTGAACTGAACCAAATATATATTTGTACTAGCAACAATGTAACTGAGTGCAATAAAGACTGTTGACTTTGAGAATAACTCCACAGGAGTCAAATGTCTGTAAGACTGAGAAAAGAGTTTCTTTTTTCTTTAAGTTTACTCTTTATGTAAGAAAATAAGAAAGACATCAGATAAACAATGCGCCTGAGTGATGGAACAATGATCCCCTTGCATGTCAGTATCAATTTATCATAAAGATTCTTTTTCTTTTCCAGTCATTTGTTTTCTCTTGAAGAACAAACTGACTGTTTATCTGAACTTAGACTGTTCATCTTAAGCCTGATTCACAAAGCAGGATTTTAACAGTGTCGGAAGAGCTTCAGACCACCACACAGCATAAAAAAAAAAAATTAAAAAAAATCGGGCATATTCCTGTTCTGCTCCTATCGTGTGTGGCCACATGACATGATGAGACACTGACTGATTTCACTCGCTGCATTCTCAGCAGAGATGGGAATTCTCACAAAAATCTCAGAAACCTCACGAGATCTGTGTGACTTCGGAGGGGGCCCCAGTACGCTGCTGGTTAGCAAACACCACAAAATCTTAGAAGAAGAAATAACTTGCTAAATAATTCATTGTTTAAAAATAAGAAAAAAAGAAAAAAAGTTGAATCAATAATCAGTAGGATAAATGGGTAAAAGTTGTTTTTGTAGTATATAAAACCAATTTTATTAAGGACGGTAAAAGAGAAAAAGTGTAAAATGCTTTTGTATTTCATAATCAAGATTTAGACACATGTTCAGAAATTACTTAATCAACACTTTTTTGAAGGTTAGTAAGGATCAGTGAGTTGGGCAAGAGCTGATGGCTGATGGGAAAGAAGTAAACCCAGGTGAGCAAGAGGTTACTGGAAGACACACACAGAAAAAACAAGTTGTAATGTATCTTGTTTTCACACCTGTTAGCACCGTTGAAGTCAACTCCACTCAATGCCAAATAAGATAATGCGAAATATTTTTTCCATCTTTGGGTCTGAAAGAAACAGTATCTGAGCAGTGGATGTCAACTCCTGCATGGAAATTGTGAGATGTCCAAGATGATAAGTCAAAATAAAATTAGGGAATGTGTTCACCTGAGTCAACAACACCTGCAGGATCATGATGGAGAAGACTGTGCTCTGAAGATACCAAAAACAGATGAACTGGAGTCAGAAGAGAATAACTATTTTGAAGTTTTTTGTTAGCTTTAGCCACCTTGCTAACTGCAAGAGGACACATCCCCTGAAGAGGAGCGATTGCTTGTAGAGATGCAAGAAAAGAAGGGATTCACCTCTGATCAAGATGAATTCAGCCTTTTTCCTCATCCAACCTACCTTTAACAACAAATTGGACCTTCTGTATGCCTCAGCTCAGATTAAGGGAATGTCAGGTTAAGTTATTTTTGATAATTTTATTTTTTTGCATTAATTTTAAAGTGAATTTTGATTGATTGAATTATTTTTAAATCAGCTGATGCATACTCACTTGCCAAAAGCATTTTATGAAAATTTACTCCAAATGGATAAAGTAAAGTTGTGGACATTGATTTTTTATTTTAGTTTTTTGCTGGTCAGTGAAATTACTGGGACTTTTTTAAGACAGATTTTAATAGACCTTAGCTCAATTTTAATGAAAACAAAAAACAAAAAAACAGCCATACTTTTTTAACCCACTTTTGTCCAGGCTATTAAAAATATTCTAGCCAGTTTGTCAAGAGCCAAAAACCAAGGTTGTGTATCCCAGATGGAAGCAGGTATAAGCTAGACATGTTTCTCAAACTGCTATCCCAAATTAACTTCAATTCTTCCTCTTACTCTTTCGTCATATGAGTTTGGACCAGATAGATAAAGACACAGACACAGATTCACATGAAACTACACAACAGTGAAGGTGTGGGTACTTGAACAGACCCAGCAACAAGTTAGAAGGAAGTGAAACCGTCATTCATTCCTAATCAAAAGGCACTACGAGGGTCTCCAAACAACCAATTTTCAAACCATAGGTTTAAATGTGAAAGAAAAAGAAGCACCTATGTGCTGTGGCATCTAAAAATAACGCAGTCTATTGTACAGGTCACCATTGTGGTGCCCATGGGCATTCAGTTAGGGAGCACATAACTGCCCCCAGTGCATTTTCTAAAATCATCACTAATAGGAAAATAATTATTTTTATTTTTTGGTCCCTTTTTCAGTGATACTTGAACTAACATTAGATTAAGTGTTTTAACACTCAGTGTGATGAGTTCATGGACAACAGCAATACAGCCCAGCTGATGATGTTTATTTGGATTTTCTTTTTTTGTTGTCTTCAGGGACAATTGACAGGAACTACTCTATTGTGGAGACATCATCAATGAGGTGAGATGACATCTATGATGCAGTGAATAGAAAAGGTACCGCTGGATAAGCTGGTGTTGATAGGTATAATCAGGGGTTCCACCATGACTTGCCATTCCAAAAGCTTCAATGCACTGCAGTGCAAAGGTAACACAGGTATCTTTAACTACCACCACATCATTAAACAATAAACAATATATGCAAAAGTGGTCAGCTTTGATATTTTGGTACCAAAATATCAGCAATACCCAACTTTATATTAATCTTTAGTACACTTATGGGGCTCAAAATCAATGCATTTTGACTTACTAAAACAAACAAAAAAAAATTATAATTTTGGATTTTGGGGCTGCCATCTTGGAAATTTGTATGTGCAGTTGTATTTTGGAAAAAAAAAGGAGGATCTGAAGAGCAAAATTCTGTGTGTATCACCATTTGAATGATTCTTGCAATGTTTGCAAATATCTGTTCCAAAAATCGATATCCCTGAAGTAGCTCTCAGTTTCAAAAAGGTTCATAAACTTTGGTCTATCGTCCATTCAAATTAGAGCTCAGATAAGTTATTTCATTTAAATCCTAAAAAGCAACATGTTCTTGTGGTTGATAAAAGTTGTCACTGACTGTTTTTGATGGTCCCATTCTCCTTTTGTTTTCCTTCTTCCCAAATGAAAAGGAAAAGCCTCTCAGGCACTTGAATGCAGCATACCCCCTGATGATTGGGGGTTCACAGCCAACACTTACCTACAACAAAAAAGAAAAAGACAAAAGTAATGACAACATTAGATTGAGAAGATGGAACTGATTCAGTCAAATGCATTTCAATAACACTATATAACAGAGAAATCTCACCCCAGTGAAAACTTGGTCTTAATTGTCTCTGTAGAACAAACTAATACAATCCAGTCTCAGCTCACTTCTATGTGAACTAGATTTGTTTTATAGACACCTAAAGCAAGCAGAAGTGGTGACTTTAAAAAGACAAGCAAAAAAAGTATTTTGAGGACAAAGAAAATCTAATCTCATCATAGCTTCTGATCCGTATCTACAGGCAGAATGAGGGAAAAAGAAAGAAAAGATAAGGATATTATTTAGCTCTGCCAAGGTTCGCATAATGTTACTAGCAGTGAGCAGAGTTAGTGAATCTCATTGATCTGAACTGAGCCTGATAAGTGAGTCATTTTATTTAATGTTTTAGCCCACTGCACAGGAAGAAAAAAAGGCAGACAAAGCATCTATTTCACAGTTCATAGGCAGATATTCTTTTATCACTTTCATGCTAAAGTTTATCAGATGCAGACAGGAGAGTAAGATTGGTAGAGATACTTTGATCTGCCTATCAAAATACTAGAGAACCATTTCCTGAGTGTTTTTGGTTTGGTTTTATGGTAATCTTTTTTTTTAAGTGTATTACCTTCAAGATTTTTTTTTTTTTATGTAAGCAGAGCTTTTATTTTTCAGTCAGTGTGTTTCTCTTTTGTTCTTTGGAATTCAACTCAGCTGCAAAAGCTGTTCACTGTCAAGATTAATTTAGGCTTTAAGTTGGTGACTTACCCACAATCGGCAGTTTCAATGATCCCCACCCACCCAACGTGAATCACAGTGAGTGTTCAGCCCTTGTGATTAGTCCAGCATGACTTAAATGAAACAATATATACAACTTCTTCCAATTTGCATTTGGAATCGGTTGTGTTTTATTCTCTTCAGATAATAAAAGAAAGGAGAAAAATGCCACAGTCCTCCCTTGTAGGGATTTTTGACACAAAGTGTCCCCCATGGAGAGAATGTCAGCACAGAAGGTTCCACACAGATGACAGGCGGTCACCCCCTTACCAGCTTAACAGGCCTGTCAACAGGCCTGACATGGAGAAATCAGTTTTCACCTCACATACACTCCAAGATAATTACGCATCATTAACAAGGTTAGACAACTTTAAATCTGTTGACACTGACAGAGGTTGCACTCCAAATAAAGACAGAGTCAAAACTAAGGTTGAGGGTTGCAGAAAATCAGCAAACTGGATTCTACAAAGCAGGAACAATGCTACCGTCTCCTCAGTAGGGAAAGTTTCTTCTTAACCTTTTTAAAAAGTTGCTATAAGTCCATAAATATTGTCATCCTTACTTTTGATCATATGTATATAACTGGACTCTGTAGGAGAGAAGAATAATGTTAAGGAAAAGAACGTTTAAAAAAACAAAACAAAAAAACATCTTAAATAAATATAGTTCGAGCAATAATTAGACTTTTCTCTGTTGTAATTTACTGCACGAGGACGGGCGGTCTATAAGTCTTTGGAATGTGGGGTGGAATTACCTCTTTGAGCACAAGCAAAGATATGGAGAAACTAAAGAAGAAAACATAGCACCTGTTCAAAATCTGAAAAAAAAATTCCCCTAAGGTAAAAGTTAAATGAAAAATGACAACTAAAGTTGAAGAGGAATGTGTAATAAAGGTTTTATATGGTGCACCTCTAGAGCATTTCTTTCTCTTTGATAAACACAATCACATGAGGCATAATTTCCTTTACAATTGTTCTGCAAATATAGTTGTGGCCAAAAAGTTTTGAGAATGACACACATGTTGGGTTACACAAACTTTGCAGCTTCAGTTTTTATAATAGAGATTTGCATAAACTCCAGAATATTATGAAGACCAGATGAACTGCAAAATCCTTCTTTGCCATGAAAATGAACTTAATCCCCAAAAAACAATATCCACTGCATATCATCACTGCCATAAATAAACCTGCTGAGACCATTTCTATAACCTTCTCAATAACACAGGTGAGAATGTTAATGGGCACAAGGCTGGAGATTATTATGTCATGCTGACCGAGTTAGAATAGCAGACCGGATGTGTTAAAAGGAGGGTGATGCTTGAAATCATTGTTCTTCCTGTTAACCATGTTAACTGCAAAGAAACATGTGAAGCCATCATAAAAAGGACTTTACAGGTAATGATAGTGTTGCTACTAAAATCCACCTAAATCTACCATTTATCAGATCATCAAGAACTTCAAGGGAAGAGGTTCAATTGTTGTGAAGACCGTCTCATGGTGCCCAAGAAAGTCCAGCAAGCACCAGGACCTTCTGATTCAGCTACAGGATTGGAGTACCACCAGTCACAGTGGTAAAGCTGCATAGGAATGGTATAGGCAGGTACAAGTATACATCTGCACTCACAGTGAGGCAAATCATTTTGAAAGTCACATTAACCATACTACAGAACTGTCTTTTTATCACTCAAGAAATATATATATTCTTTTATTTCATCATCATCATCATCAATTTATTTATAAAGCACATTTAAAAACTGCAGTGACGCAGACCAAAGTGCTGTACACAAATAAAAACAACAAATACAGAGATAAAAATAAACATACTATAAAGACAAACATGAAAACAATAAAATAAGGTCAGCAAGGGGTTAGACTGCCCCAACAGAGTTAAAAGCCTGAGAATAAAAGTAAGTCTTTAAACGGATCTTAAAAATACTAAGAGATGGGGTGAGTCTGACCGTCAGGGGGAGCTGGTTCCATAAACTAGGGGCGCAAACTGAGAACGCCCGCTCACCGCGGGCCTTATAGCGGGCTGGAAGAACCTGCAGCAAGTGCTGCTCAGAGGACCTCAGGGAACGCCTCGGGACATAGGGACAGAGAAGCTGCGCCAAGTAGGGTGGCCCGAGCGCATGGAGAGATTTAAAAGCAAATCACAATTAATCAAATTCATTCAATTCAAATTGATCAAAATTAGATTTAGTAAAACGAATTCACACATTCATTATATTTGATTACTGCTTTGGACTTTTTACAGGCCTTTCAAAATATATAATTTACATACATCAGCCGTTTCAAAATGCTGTTGCTCGTATTCTCACAGGTACTAAGAAATCTGAACAATCACGCCTGATCTTTGGTCTCTGCCCTGAGAACCTGTTGAAAATGGAATAAATCATAAAATGTTGTTACATGTACACAAAGCTTTGAATGGCCTGGTACCACATTATATAACAGACATGTTATGTACCAGTGGGATCACAGCAGACCAGGGTCATTTATTTTTACATGCAATCTCTCCAAATCAGGAGAAGCAGCTTTCGGTTTTTGTGCACCAAAGAAATGGAACGTCTTGCCTTTAGACATCAGAGAAGCCTCAACTCTAGATGTTTTTAAAAAGAACTGTTTTTACTGTATGTGCACTATAACATGGTTATTTTTTTTAGCAGTTTTCAACTTCTATGCTGGTATTACTGCAGCTAGTTTTTTTTTTTGTTTGTTTGACTGTATGTTGATCCATTTTAAGTGTTTTATTTGCATCATCCTTCTGGTATGTGGACTGCATCTGTATGTATATAAAAAGTATGTGTGCGTACATGTATATATGTTTGGATGGGCACATATACAATCACATGCACCATTTTATTTTATTTATACTTGTCTTTTTTGCCCATTTTATTATACATTTTTAATTCCCACCTGTTTTCACAGTATATATTTTTTTTATAAAATGAATGTCAGTATTTCCATTTTGAGCTCGATGACCCCATTTTAGTAAAAGAGACAACAGAGTAAAAGATGCTTCAGAGCAGGACGACCTTATTAGCATGAACAAAGTTGATGTGTTCTTCTGCACGACTCCTCCCTTGTGGTCACGACTGGTTTCAAAAAGTCAAGATGATGACAGTTAAAAAACAAATGGGTGACATCAGAATAAAAATATTTCTTTGCCCAATTAGTTTTGCTTACTGCTTGGCTAAATAGGACATGCTTCAGAACTTTTGGCTGACTCACCTTCAATTTATAAAGCTACTGTGATGAATAAGATGTTAAGAATAGAAAAATGCTGCATAAAAATGATCTACATAGTGGCAATTTTAACCTGAAGGCTATTGTTTGTCTGCATGTCCCACCTACCTTTTCTCTCAACATTTGTCTCCTCTTCTTTGCCACATCTTTTCACACATTGTTGTTCTTTGCCTTCACTTTCATTTTCCTTAATCACACTTTATCTCCCTTTCTCAACCCATTGTTTCCATCTACCTTCCCCCTGGCATCCTTTTATCAGGTCTAAACCACATTTCCACTACGCTTCTTATTCAGGGAGATCATTTTCTCTTCAGATGCCAAGCTTTTGTAGAATAAAAGCACTTGTTCAAAATCAATTTCCACTACTATCTATTATGTTATTTTCTCCTTCTACCCTCCATTCTTCTAAACCCTTTCCCTCTCTCAACTCATTGTTTTCTACAGAGTGATAAGGAAACCAGATTCAGCTCCGTCATTCAGCATGAAGATTGGAACAAGGGCAGACTTTCTATGACAAATACTGCTGTGCTTGGCCTGATGGGTATCTAAATGCCTCAATGTGCAAAATGTATTGAGTTACAGGTGTTTTAAAACTGGATTTGGTTTAAAAAATGATTTTTATGAAGGACTCAGACTATTCAGATATATTTTTTACATGTCTAAGTTGTTTTTAGATCGCATGTAGACTGTTTTTTTTTTCTTTTGTTTATTTTCCAGGTGAGAAGTCATAAACTAAACAACCAAACCACTATAACCAACAGGAGGTTAAGTATAAAACAGTGTAAGTTCTCATTTCTATAGAAGAGTAGATGTGGATGTTAGTTAAGTTGTATATTTGCCAACTGATCGCACAGTTAGTGCCTGATTTATCAAAATTCCAAGTAAAGAGCGCATAATTGCGTGCGCGGCAAAGGTTTTGCGCCAAGGGCGTGTTCCTAATTTGCGGGTGATCTACTAAGACTGATTGCGCAATTGTTAACCATCGCAAAAAGCAAATGAGGAGTTTGACAGCGCTATTCTCTTTTGGGCGCAAGAAAGGCGCAAACAGAAAATGAAATTCGAGCCATTGGAGCTTCAAATATGAGCGGAAGAAGCAAAAAAAATATATATATTGTTGAACCGCAGCAAAGACATCTTCAGGCTCCGGTATGTGATGTGATTGAATGTTGTCCAACACACAGCAAACAACAGCAATCAGAGCAACCTGGTGCGTAAAGTTTCCCGCCCCCGGCGCGGTCCAAACACCGACACCTGCTTTTCAGGATGTGGTGCGCTCCAAAATGTTTTTCGTACATATGTGGGCCAGATTATATCAATGTTACTCCCCAGCAGTCGGGTTGAGTGCAGGGGGTAAAGGGGGCCTGCGCTATCTTCTTATGAATAGATCACGAGCTGCTATTAAATTCATAAATGTGTGGAATGATATTTATAGGGCACGGATAACTTAACACACGCACCCAAGAGCTGCAATCTCCATATTCACCATCTCTCAACCTCGTAAATATACCACTGTTCCTCAGAATGAAAGAATCGTGAGCCTGGATAATTTGCCACAACGTTTGCATCACAAGTGTTTTTCTATAATTAATGCATCTGCTCAAGTAACACTGCATTCAAAACCTGTGACACACGAGTCCATCTACCCTGGGAGACGCAGTACTAATTGTCACAGTGTGCTGGAATGATCCACACGTCTGTCTGTGTCTTCTCCTCGCAACAATCACTGCAGTCATTAAAAATACGTGCAAAATTAGAAGCCGCAAACAGTTTCAGGTTTGATAAATCACATCGCGCCTGGAACACCCACATATTTACATGTTCTCCTCCCAATATGTTGCGTCAGAAACTGACAGAAACGCCCACGTTGCATATTAATCAAGGACAAATGCGCAAAAATGACTTTGTGCGTCTAGCGGCAGGTTTAACAGGCGCAGTTTTGCCTGCGCGCCGTTAATAAATCACCTGCTGCTTGTTTATGCGGCCGCTGAGTGGTTTGTGCCATTTTAACAACCGCAAACCTTTGATAAATCAGACCCTTACTATATTGTAGTCATTGCCACTTTGTACACAGTGGTAACTAGTTCTTATAATTAAGTTGACAAAAAATGGTTTGCACAAACTATTATACACAGGGGTGCACATAATATTTTTGGCCTGGTTCTCAGAAGAGAACCTAGGGTTGTTGCTTGGTCCTCACATTTTTAAATGTGCCTCGCTGTGTCTCTTCCGAGCTCCTCTGCTTTGTTTTTGGTTTCATCAAGCTTCAAATTCAGTCTGTTTACTTTACCTGGCTCTATATTTGTTTAAATAAAAATCCTTTAATTGTTGAAAAAATCAAGAGAAACCAGTAAAATATAAAAATACTGGTAAAAAAAAATCCCTTCAGAGTTCAGGTTGGATTGTTTACAGGTTTGATTGTTCACTTTAATCTACATTTAACAGTTTGGTGTTGACATTTATTAGTCAGCTGTTGGTGCTTCTGTCATTTACTGTAACTGTTTTTTGTTTTGAAATGATGAGGATGTTTGTAATGTGATGCAGTCAGATAAAAAGATACACTGGACAGTTATGGGGCATTGACTGCATATCCCATAGTGCTTTGCGCGCATTCAAAATGGCGCGGATCACAGACAAATACGCTGATACTGTTGATTAAAACAGGTGGTTTTCTGTATTTTATAGCACAAAAAGGTAGTTCTACACGTCTGTACCACGATGGTCTATTTGTCTTATTCAGTGAATTTTTTCAGTTTTGACGCGATGCAGAATCCTGCAGTCAGCTGCACTGATCTGACTGACTGAAAATCCGTCACACTGGCAAACTGATACACAGAGACAGAGAGAGACGCAGCATCAGCTGATCAGCTGGAACTTCGGCGCTCTGGCTGAGAAACATATCAGTCAAACAAAAGAAGTCAACGGGATTCTTCATTTATTTGACAATGAACCCGCCTCTGATTAACCTAAAAATTCACGCAGCTCAGCCAAACCAATGTTAAGTACGCAAACGCGTGTTGCAACTTTTCATCTGGTGCATTTTATATTTTGACAGTGTGTGCAGACCTGCGGACCACTTATGTGCACCCCTGGTTATACATACTTATCTCTGTAAGCACCAACTTCCAGTGACACATTTTTTCTTTTTTTTATTCGTCATTAGTCACATTAGGTGAACACCTTGCAGGATGTGATGATGTTCACAATAAAATGTTTTCTGTCACTTCAAATCAAATCAAATCAAATCAAATCAAAAATACTTTATTAATCCCCGAAGGGAAATTCAAGTGTTGTTGTAGCTCAGTTATTCTTCAGGGAGCCATAGAGAGTTCTAGGTGTGGACAGGAAGGATCTCCTGTAGCGGTCTGTGCTGAGAGTTGATCAAGTTGATCTTGCTTACATTAACAGTCCTGTTTGCTTCTGCCGCTGTCTTTTTTTTTTTCTTAACAATTCTACATAATTATATATATTTCATAGAATAGTCAATAACCTTCAGTATACTTGTTTTCCATTTGCTCTTCACTTGAGGGTGTATTGGTCTTATTGATGTATTCAGGTTTGCTTAATATTAGCTTAGCATTATAATAACTGCAGCAATAAACTTTTTTCTTTTGTTTTGTATCTCAGTCATTCAGTCACACAAATAGTATTATCCAACCACTATTAATTAACACGATATTACACTGTTTTCATGCACAGAATGTGGAAAAAGCATGAAAAAATGAAAACTAAAGCCAGTACAAAGTGAGCAAAGGTGAAAAAAAATGCACCTGTGGCAAATGCTTTTTTCTCTTATCCCCCAAAATAGGCACTAGATTACCAAAGTCGCAAATGAATGATTTGATGGAAGCATGAATTAACTGTCAGATGTCCGATCAAAGGTGGTTCATGGAACAAAATTTTAAGTTCAGTCTTTCATAAGCAGCTAAAAGTAGATATCAGAAAAGCAAGTTGGATCACTGAAGGATCCACCTCAAGGCTTACAAGATCTACCATTGATCTATTTGTGCTGATATGAAACACAAAATAAAAGACCAGGTATCTTCCATGTCTTCTTTCACTGTTGCATTGAAAAGTGAAGCATGGTATCTGTTTTCGAAGAGCTATTTAATATATATATATTGAGCAAAGGCCATAACACAACAAAGTAAGAGCTGTTTTGAAAGCCCTAAGGTGACTTACTTTTTTTATTTCTATAATTTGAGTCCAAAGAAAGAGAGAAGAATCTGTTCTTTAGCTCTTGCTCTCCAGTTGACACTTTAACACCTTTTAAAGGCACAGCCACACACTGCGATTTCAGCTGTTGTCACTTTTAAGCTGACAGTTGATTTCTTTTTAACAGATGCTCCTCAATCATTTCCTGCATTGGCAAAAAATATGAAAAAAACCAACAAATACAAATGGCTTTCCATTTACATCGGAAATGATTTAGAATTTTGTTATTTTGCATAAAGAGGGGAAAAAGTGTTTGTTTTTCAGGATGGTCACAATTCTTTTAGATTATTTAAATGTAAAACTTTGATATCTTATTAATTTAAAAAGGATGGTTCAGATTTATTTTTCTTTTGATGATATCATCAAAGTTTGTTCTGCTCTATTAGATGGGTGTTATTTTATTTATTCAAACTTTAGTTATCATTATAGTATAACATCAATGACAACAGATTCAATTTCCTCTTCCTATTCGCACAATGGGTGTTATAAACAAATTAAAAACACTTAGTCTTCATTCTTATCCAAGCCCTTCTCACACAACTCTTTCAAGTCAACGCTGATGTTCAACAGAGCCTGAATAAGGGGTCAAAGATTATTTGCTGTTGATATGCTTCTGAGTCAGAAATAGAGCTTTTCACAGAGCTAAATTAGTATTTATGTGTGAAGTGGGAGGCAGAATTTTCTGCTCATTGCTCTAATCAAAAAGGCTACAGTCCTTCAGCTGAATCCACAGCATCATCATGTGTATAAACTGAAACTTTTGTCTGTCTGAAGAAGTAAAGAAGAACAGCTGAGTTTAATGAAGACAGTTTAAATCAACATGTGGAAAAAAGAATACAGGTTTCAGAAAACAGCAAAATTGATAAAGAAAAATTGCTTTAAAATTGTAGGGAGTTAGAGGGTGTTTCTGTAACTACCCTTCTGTGGATTACATATAGGTCGATTGGGACAGCTCCAAAATGCGACTTGTGGGCTCCAGCAGAGACTAACTACCAACAGTGCATACGCGCATCTTCGCAGAGAAGCGGCTAAATACGCAAGCGTAAGGTTTCGCTCTGTTCAGCTGAACAAAACAAATTCTGCAGCAATATGTCATTTTAATATAACAGCTAGCTTTAAAATGTAAAGAAAGATGCACACACTGTATAGCTGAATGTAAAGCAGACCACTTGTCCGTCACATGTTCACAAAGAGACAAACAACCATTCACACTCATCCACAGAGAACATAAAAACTCTATGTAGAGAGTCTCTTTCTTTGTAATGTTTTGTGTTTTGACTGAACTCTTATGCGACAGACAGACGAAGGATGATGTTTCTTTAAAAATGCTTGTTTTTGAATGAAGATGTTAAACACATGATATCAGGTAATGATAACAATCACTCCACGGGGAGTGAAACCAACAGGAGAGTTCACAAGAACAGTGCAGGTCAGAGCACAGATTATTCTCTTTCTAACAGATAATCCATTGTCCACACTCCAAATCCAAAATCTGAGAAAACCAAAGCATAGGTCAGTATCTTTATGAGCCGTGGAGTTGAGAACATCAACAAAAATCTACCATGAGAGCAGACAGAGCCATAGTCAAAAAAAAAAAAAAGAAGTAATCCAATAATCCAAGGTAAACACAGCGAGAGTAATCCATAATGGGTCGGGCAAAAGATGAGTCGTGAGTAGCAAAGGTTGGTACACTCTGTGAAAAACAAGACTTAACAAGGCACAGGCACATAATAGGCAAAGCTATCTAACCAACTGGAACAGAGCAGCAGAATATTTAACTGGGAGTGAACGAGTGAAATGAATAGCCAGATTGACCGTGTGGAAGGTGTAGTGTATGAGTGTGATTAGTATGGTGCTGCAAGGTGCAGGAGTGAGTCTGGCATGAGAAATAGTGACCTGACTTGAAGTGAAAGGAAAAAAAAAACATGATAAACTAATAAATAAATAACTCTAATCAGAAACCAAAACTCCAAATCAAATAATATGATAAAAATATTTCTAACTAAATGCTAGGAGGTAACAAATTTAAACAAGGACCCAGGAAGTAAATACTAAAGTGAAAACAGGGCTAAAATTAAATAGGATGAAATGTGGAGTGGACTAAGACACTCTTTATTTGGTTGATTTTTTTTTTTCCAGCCTTTTTCAACCACTCCAAAAACAAAACTGCAAACGGGCAGCAGCTCACTCTCTGGCTCAAGGCTGTCTTCTGATTGTGAAGAAGAAATACATGCAGTGTTTCGTAATCTTAATTATGAAGATCTGTTTTTTTTATTTGGCAAAATATGCTTAGTAAGCATGATGGAAACATTTTTTTCTAATACTCAACACAAATAAATACAGTTTGTATTGTTGAGTTTATTCTGTTCTGCCGATTGATTAAAAACTGTTTATGTTTTTAGGCAGAAAGTAAGCAGCTTTATGGAATCACAACTCTGAAAGTTGAGGTCATTCTCTTAAAAAAAAAAGGTTCTTTCTTGTTCCTGGAACATCAGGTGTTTCCCTTTGGGAGACATCAATGCAGCCCTTTCACCTTCACACGCAGAGAATCAAGTTCTGTTGTCAATCAAATTCACACAGGCTATAACAGAGGCGCACACACTGAGACCACACAAATCCTTCTCATCTCACATTTTCCCCTCTTGAGATTTGCCATCTTCACCTCACTCCCCCACTGCTTGTCTTCATTTCTTTTTTATCTTCCATGCAAGTTTTCTCTCTTTGAAAGCAACATCCCTCCCCCCCTCACTTCTGCAAGCACCTAATCTAATTTTTCTCTTCTCTGTTCCCGTGAGATTTTCACTTCCATGCCTCATTTACCAACAGTTTTCCTCCTTTTGTCATCAGTTGTTTTATATGCACCGGTCTCTTTTGTTCAAGCGACAACGTTCACAACAGAGCGCAACATCTTCCATAAGAACCAGCAGATAGACTGCATGGCATCAGTTTAATTACTGCAACAAACTGACATGGCAAAATATTAATGTCGCAGAGATTACTCATTATATTGTGATAATGATTACATCTGAGATTCCATTTCTTCTTTTCTGAAAGAACAAAGTACGACACGCACTCATCTCATCATTTATTTGCACCTCTCGTGTCTCAAAAGCTGAACCTCCCTAGACAAGTCATATTAAAGGTCTGACTGAATCTTCCACCTCTGCTGTTTCCCATTCCTAACCTCCCCACTATTTCCACTCTTCACCTCTCCAAATGATATTTTGTCATTTCAATTCGCATTATTCAAATACTGTCATAAATATTTATGCTGAGTTCTGTGGAAGGAAGGAGGGAGATATGTGTGTGATGGTGGCCAGCAAAGGCTTTCTACTCCCACATTCCTGGACATGGAAATTATTCTGTACAACATTTGAATGACAATCATTTGCTGCAAATGAGAGCGCAACAGTGACAGGTGGAGAGAAAGGAGCAAAGAGAGTTTTAATTGCTATCTCCTGCATGTATCCACTAAACTCTAAAACCATTGAAACATATCTCATATTAACCGGGGAACCTTAATAGCACACTATGTATTAAATGTGTTATTCCACATGTTTGTGTCTTTAGTTATTGCAGAGGTGTACAGTTGAAGAAGATGGTATTCTAATTGAAATTGTAATCTGTTGAGGATTCTAACCAAAATTTGTTTTTGCCAAATAATAAGTAAACTGTGGGGGGGAAGCAATACTAAAAAAACAATTTTCTTTGGATGTAACTCACAAGAGACTAAAATGGAAGTGAAAGAAAGTGAAAGAAAAAAGAAAATAATTTAGGAGTTAAATCTGGGTTCACTTTTTTCTTCTTTTCTTTTTTTTTTTTTAAACCTCGGTGCTTCTTCTGTGCTTTTTAATAACACACATTCAGCAGTAGAGGCGTCAACATTTTGTTTTGATCACTGACTTATGACACCAATAAAATCTAGATGATAAAAATGCATGTACTTGTATAGCGCTTTACTCAGATCCTCCAACCCCCAAAGCGTTTCACACTACAGTATGTCATTAACCCATTCGCACACACACTCACACGTTTGGTGATGATAAACTACACACATGTTGAAGCCAGACACTGGCGCCGCCGGACCCTCCGAACACCACCAAGCAGGCAGGTTGGGTTAGGTGTCTTGCCCAAGGACACAACAGCCAGGTGATCTTTTCTCTGGGCAGAGCGGGGATTCGAGCCAGCGACCTTCCGGTTGCCGAACGACCCGCTCTACCGCCTGAGCCATGGCCGCCCCACATAATACAGCAAGTTTATTATTTTATTTTTATTTAGTTCAAGGAAATGTGAAATACTGTGACGTATCAAAGATTCAAAGGTTTTCTGATCTTATGTAGAGCATTTGAACAACAGTTTCAAATGCCAGCAATGTTTTTAGAACTAGTGGTGGTTATTTTGACCAGAACCAGGAAAACAAATAATGTATATATAAGTTTTCCATGAACATTATGTCTGTGGTTAAACTAGTCCCATGATAAACTAATCATCAAGTTTTAACTGCATCCAGGTGCACTTTAGGGAGAATGGGGGAATGGTCTAGTCGGACCAATTTTTTAAAATATTTTTTGTGTTTGTTTTCATACCATAGTAACAGCATACTTTCATGTACATTAGTGTCATAAAGTCTGCAAATCAGTCGCTTGGTTTCAACCTGGAACTCATCAACCAAGCTGTTACATGGGTTACTCTGAACTGACAAACTGATAAAATAATTTCAAAGACACAAAAAGATCTTTTCTCAAAGAGAAAAATAAACTAAGGGAAAGTTTGTCACTTTTTGTGAAGACGTCTTTCTTGGTCCAAAGGAGTAGTGAACATTTCACAGGTTGGTTACCAGATACTGAATTATAACATCTTAAATTATAGGGCAATGAGAATTATTTTAATTAGGGTTAGGGTTGGTAACAAATGGTAACAAAAATGTTTTTGATGACGACGAAGACGATACAAAAACTCAAAACAGCAAAACTGAATAAATAGTAATGTTTTGTGCTGATATTCATTAGTATTCAGCAGGAGGACAAGACTGTCTGGAGGACAGAGAGGAAGAGCGGACAGTTTGCAGAATTATATAGACAAGTGTTTCAGGTATGTTGTCATGGGGAAAACAGACAAGACGCTGACTCCCTTCAGCAGAAACGGTGCCCGGCCCACCAAGAGGAGCTGCCCCGCAGACTCTCCAACTCCAAAGAGATGGTGGACATTTGGGGGTAAATACACAAATAACTGTCCACTTTGGACGCACACCTCTCCGGACTGGACATTCTCCACAAGGATTTTGAAGCACTATGCAAATGAGTGGAGTTGAGCCAGCAGCAGGTAGAAACTTGCAGAAAATGAAAAATCTCTCAGAGGGAATGAGCCAACTCTCAGAGGAAAATTAAAAAAAAAAAAAAGAAACGGTTATTAAGCTCCAAGCCCACAGCAGGAGACACAACCTGGTGTTTTCTAAAATGCACAAAAAGGCAGAGGAAGACCCAGTTAAATAGTTAAAGGATTTTTTCAGAAGCATCAGAAACATCCAGTACACCATTAAAACCATCATTTTCCAACAGGTATATAGACCCAGACCAATCATGACCAAGTTTAAACATTTTAAGGAAAAAGAACTAGTGAAGAGATAACTCGTGCTTTAATGAAGAGTTTATTCATATATTCTGTATATTCTTCATCATTGATAATTCTGATTGCTCTTTTTTCTGCATTATGTTCATTGTTTATTGTATATTTGTTTTGTTTGTGTTCCCCACACCTCCAAGCCTTAACTAAGGTATGGTAGAAGTAATTGACAGTATAAGGTATGGAATGTTGTCTGATTTAGGATGTCAATTTGCCTAGAGTGGCAATATTTATTTTATTAGTCTGTTTCAAATATGGGTAAGGCTTGAAAATGGAGAATAAAAAAAATACATTTTTTATCCAAAAAGTATTTTATATTAAACTTATCATTCAGTTTAAACAAATTGATAGATAGTATTGGACAGCGCACTTTCTGGTCTCCTGACTGAAGGTGTATTACCACTTTCAGTCCCATCAGGACCAGAGGCACTTTCTGGATATTCAATTTAAGGGCACGTCTACAGATAACTACCTTTACCCTGTAATGCCTGTTGCTCACTTCCTACACATTTACCACAAGGTATGTTGAAGCACTGTTAGCCCCTCTCAGAGAAAAGCCGACTCATGACTCATGCTTTGGCTCACAGGGCACACTGAGCTCTAACTGTACGTTCTGGAGAAAAGCTGTACACAGCTTCCCAATCATAACCTCGAGTTTGTTAACAACCTCCCTAGCTCCGGAAAACATTTCCCCCAAGTCCTGATGGGCCAGAACTTTCTATCAAAACTTGTTTTGCAGTGTTGATACAGATAAGGAGGAAGCTTTTCCCATCACCTGCTGAAACTGTTCTTCTTGATCTTGCTGTTGTGCAGTCTTTAGCTCAACTCTAACAGACTAACTATCTGGTGCCAGCCTTCATCTCTAGAGGAAGGAATTGGGATTCAACCCATCTTTAGTAGGCTAGATGCAAAACTTGTTCTGCAGTAGATCTTTTAGCACAAAAGGGATATATTATACCGTATATACCATTCTTTTACATAGCACATTAGAATGCTAGCCTTGCGCTGCAAGATGGATTCTCATAAAATTTGGAGTTTTCCAAACCCATGAAAATCTGTCTTGAACTGCTCCATTGACAACCGTCTATTGTGATCAAACAAACGTTTGCACCAATTATGTGTTAACATTGTGCTTTGGGGCGGGTGTTCAGGTATGATTGGCAGCAAGTGCCCAGGTAGACAAAGCAAAACAAACATGACTGCGCCGGTGGATGTACGCATAAAAGTGGATATTTAATCTGTTTTAGGACTAGAGACGATTTCTTCATTAAAAAATGAGCAAAGGTAAGAACTTTGTGCATTTCTTGGTGGTAAAGATGTGTGTGTTTTTCTCCCGAATGGAGTCTTTAATGGGCCATCATTTATTATGAAATCTCAGAATAAAAATAAAAACACATTTAATCAGGCAAATACAATATAGAACCAGAAGTCCAAAGTCGGGTATTTCTATAACAAAAGCACAAAATATTGAAATTTCACATCTTCACATTAAACTCATGACGATTTGTGTTTGTAGTCTGATTTAAATGTAAATTTCCAGCCGCAAGATTTGTGTAATTCTTTCCTCAATTACAGCACAAAAGGAAAAATATGACCAATTAGCTTTGTGTAACACTGTAATGTGGGTCTGCTGCAGACACATGTAATTAGCATGACAGTGATATATAGAGTTTCATACTTTTCTTTTTGCATGGTATGGCTGGCCACAGCCACTTATCTGGAAAGTGGATATTTTCAAACACATGGCGAAAGATTTTCTAATTCTAATGTAAAATGTTCACATGACAACCAATTAATTTAAACTCTAAAAATGAATAGGTGATCAACATATGGACATTCAAGGCAGTTCCTAATTTATGCATTGTGTTAGATTTAAAATGAGGGGATAAGAAATGAGCTTGTTGAATGTACAAGCTTCTTTTTATCTGCATAAAACGCCTCGCTGGCCCAATGCCACAGCAGTGTTATTTAGTAGCAGTCAGTGTACTATCCAGAGCACAATGCTGCCATGCTTGTACATCAGTGGCACTCGCTCCTAAATATTTCTATACAGGTCATTTCTCAAATACATAACAGATTCAAAATGCAAATTGTGCAGTCAGTGGTTATTCACCTTGACAGAAAATGCCAACATCATAGTCAGTTAACAGCTCTGAATTTTTACTCCTACACACTTTGTATCCCTGTGCAGCCATGCATGGCCAAAACCTTTCAAGTAGCTCCACAGAATCAGTCCTCCAGACTGGGCTGGTATTGCTTTGCATTCTGTCAGGCATCTGCTATCTTCTGAGATTTTTAGCTATCTGGCAGACAGTTACTCTTGGGAGGTTACACACTTCTTTCAGCTGCCAGTGACAGTTTGGATGTTAAGTCATCTATAGTCAAAATGACTCTTTACTTGATGCCTCTAATGTCGGATAAACTCGAAGTGGCAAATGGCATATTTTGAGAAATTTTAGAAATAATGCAGTGCACTAATATGGTTCCAGGTTCTATTGTGTGTTTTAAAAGACAACAAAAACATTTTAACCACTGCATCTTTTTTAAAAATCTTTTGCAGAAATAAGAATGGTGAAATTAATGAATACAGTTAAAGTGCTACACAATTAACTTTTTTATCAAAGTACATAAAATAAAAAGTATATTGCTGTAGCTAATAATCAATCACTGCCATTCTTCTCAACAGGTAAAATAAGTTGCATCTTTCCTTTAGTCTATTTGGCGGCTTCTTTTAAATGGTTTCCAGCATGTCAGCCACTCCATGTTTATCAACATCTCTGAGGTATCATCCATTTACAGTATTTCCCAAAACAAAACAACCTTGCGACATATCTAATGAACACATTTTGCAAAGTAAATATAAAAAGCAAGAGATTGGTACATGTCACTATTTGCCACAAAATGCAATAAGAATGCCAGAGCCTAAAGTGACATCTCTAAATGAGTCAGAAAAGCAAACAAATACCAATATGACAACTGAATGTTATCCCCCTTCCCCCCCATCTGCCAATTATATAAAAATATTAAATATATTAAATTATTTGATTCTCTCTCTTTTGGGGGGGTTAAATCAGATTTATGCCAGTCATGGAATCTATTCACATTCATTACCAATTGCAGCAAAACCATCAACACAGATGTCAAAAGAGAAACAGGAAGATGGAGGGCTTGTAAAGTGGGCAGTAAAGGAGAAGGACCAGGACGAAAAACAGAAATGAAACAGATGAGAAAAGTGTCCTTGTCTGGCCCATGCACCACTTTTATATCAAGTTGTTCATCCATTCAAGTGCTAAATCTTTGCTCTGACCTAGACTTACCTTCAAATACGAACCCCATTCCTAACAGAAAACATATGCACACAAGTGCATGTGAGTTTAAACAGTCTTCTTTTGTTTATTCTCGAATATTGCAAGCCAATATTATAAAGTTCAAGTGATCTATGACTTCACTTGCTAATTGAGTTAGGTTGGCAGGAAAATGACTTCACCTGCTCATCAACCATCTGAAAGCCTAATTAAAGTGCACAATGACTTGTCATGCTCTAGCTCTCCATTTGTAGACTAAGGGGATCAGATGTGGCTTGCAACAACTCAACTCAGTTTGCTGTACTTCTCTTTTTTGAGTTTACAGCGATCTTAAGAATTCAGTATTATGCAAAAATCAGGCTGTTGCATGTTTGGGTTTTTATTAATGAAGCAGTACTTTTAAAGAAATATCTATTGAGCTCCAAATGAGCTGTTAAGAGCATATGGAAAGTAATCTTAATGATAATATTTGGAAAAAAACAAAAAATAAAAAACAGTTCTTCTCACAAAGGTACCTGAAGGAAACATTAAAAACACAAATAGTCTATTATCAATGGGAGAACACATCTCATACAAATATTATTATATTAATATTATATTATTAGTTTCTTCAAACTAATTTATAAATCTAATATTATAAAGTGGGGTGACCCTCTTTAAAAAAACAAAAAAGAAATCATCTTTAACTATTTTTATACGGTTCAGATGAGCAAAAAATATGCAGAACTTTGCCTTAAAGGGATAGTTTGGTATTTTTCACATGAATCTGTATGGCATCACCGTCTGCAGTCTCGTGCAGACACACTGACTTACCCCCGACAGCGTCCTGTGAGCCGAGTTTTTGTCCAGTTTTGGTCAAAGCGAAAGTAGTCCCGGCAGCTGTCCTGGGGTCAGCAAAGTAAAACGTTTTTCTTCCCAAAACAGTGTGTGTTCGAATGAGTGATTTATTTGCATAACAAAACCCTGGTAGTCCAAAAAGTCACACCTTGTAATTGCTTGGGACTACTTTCTCTCAAATGCGATCAGTGCGCACCGCAACCGCAAGGTGACAGGTAGCTTAGGCTACCTGTTTCAGCCACTTAGTTTAGTGTTTGGGAAGTTAACGGCGCCATCTCTGACTACAGCGACGATGAAAGCATTGATTTCAGCACACAACCAAGGGGATATCTATATGAACCCGAATATACGGATGCTGAAATTCATCAGATGGAAGTAGAACGGGCAGAGAGAGAGAGGGTGGACAGAGAGGTGGAAGGTGAAGCCGCAGCTGGAGCTGCAAGACCTCGGGTGACGGTCAAATGGTGGTGTACGTTTTTCAAGTGCGAGGTAATGCAGACCGAGGTCGAATGCTACTGTTGCCACGAATGGGACCTTGTTATGCCACAGATGCAAGACCGCTCAATTGACGAGGAGGCCGGCGCGTCAGCATCTGTTTGCATCACCAACAATAATGATCTACCTGCGCTCCTGAATGCGGGTGACTTGGAGACTTTTTTCCACGTCCCGAAAATAAAATGGAAGAAGCGTCCTAGACCAGCTGGACCCGATGTGTGAGGAGACTCACTCACATCTTTGTTGGTACAGCCTGGATAGTCGCAAATGCGCACCATTTTTTCAAAGAAACATATATTTCTTTAGAAGCTGATGAACTTCTCGCTCTAGCTCTCGAACCAGCTCGTAAGCGTCGCAGGTCTGTACTCTGTAAACACTGTCGAACAACTGATGAAAGTTGTTGGCTAGTGCGCACAGCTGTTAGCAGTGACAGCGCGCACTGATCGCATTTGAGAGAAAGTAGTCCCAAGCAATTACAAGGTGTGACTTTTTGGACTACCAGGGTTTTGTTATGCAAATAAATCACTCATTCGAACACACACTGTTTTGGGAAGAAAAACGTTTTACTTTGCTGACCCCAGGACAGCTGCCGGGACTACTTTCGCTTTGACCAAAACTGGACAAAAACTCGGCTCACAGGACGCTGTCGGGGGTAAGTCAGTGTGTCTGCACGAGACTGCAGACGGTGATGCCATACAGATTCATGTGAAAAATACCAAACTATCCCTTTAAGGAATGCAGACACATCTTGAACTAAAACAAAGAAACAAATATAGTAAATCATTTAATGGTATTTACTGATCAATAACAGATATCCACATAATTTTTTCTTCAATTTACCTTTGGTACCTTTACTGGGGTTTCATCCCAGTACATGTTTCATCACCCAGTAGAACATCACCGGATATCAGCAAGTTTGAAAAACCTCATTTTATGTACATCCAAAATACATTCAAATACACCCAAAAACTTCACACAAACCCAAACTAGTTCAGTAGTAAAACACGTTCATGCTTTTTGAGGGAGATAGAGGAGGCAAGTTGGAGTTGTAACTCACCAAAACTGAAATTAGTCCTGCTCAGATTAACAGTTAGTATTAATCTGCTCAATTAATCTGAGCAGGACTCATGTTAACAGTTAATCTGATGTGCTCTTAGTACTACTATTATTTGTTTTTCTTTGCTATTTTCTGGATCCCCATTACATTTTCTTGCATTCTCACCATGATCTATGATGTATGTACATCAACAGCAAGATTCTACAATTATCTTTCCACACACCCTGAAAAGCACTCAACAGTATGGACCCCTTCACTCTCAAACCACATTCAAGCTGCAACTACACACTGAAAGATTATATGCCAAGCTACACTAGACAACCTCTATTGTTAGAAAATATCTAAGAGTTATATGCATTACTTTGCCCCTGCCAGCTCAACGTGGACACGATGGATCATTGGTGTCATGTCAGCATGGCCAGTCCTGCTAAAATTCTCCATGACCATGACATGCTGTTGCTTATAGGTCCAACTTTATGGATAACGTTATACTGCTGTCACTTTGCTTCCCCAAAAAAACATTTTAAATGTTTGTCTCATCAAAATGTTATACCTTTGTATAAAACATCACAGCTGATGCTTTTAGGATAAAATATAGTTTGACCCAGTTGGGGTCAAACGGTGGAAAGCCATTTTGACACTGTATTATTTAGATATAGAAGGTCTGGCAAACCCTCTGCGGCAGGCCCCCACCCATTAACAGGATAATGCATGAAATACAAGAAGAATAAAAAAAGTATAAGCTGGATATCATAAGTACAGTACAACTCTGAAGAACATGCAATAGGTACAAATTGTTTTAAGCTCTGAATCTTCTAATTATAATGTCCATTTATAAGCAGGTGACTCGTTTTGTAAAGGGAGTTGAATGAACAAACTGTATTGATTAATTTGGTTGCTGGCAAGCTTCGATTTTTGCATAGACACTTTAAAAAGCTTTTCTTTGCCCTTTTAACCTAGGAGAGAAAGTGGGAGGCCAAGGCATCCCTGAGGGAACTTTGATTGACTTTGTTAGGGTTTTGAAAACTCTACAAGAGATAAATGTTCCACGCTGCCAACACAGCAGTCAGCTACTACACATGTAGAAAATCCATTGGTTAGAGTAAGCAAATGCTAATTAAGTAGGTTTAATGCCTTTCTTGCAACAGAGGATTAAATATACGGTGTACAATGCACAATGTCATGTATGTCTGAAACCATCTTTAGAAAATGAATTGTTGAGAAAAAGGCACTTTCTCCAGCATCATACAACAGTGACAACTAAAAATAGTTGACGGCAGAATAAAAATACATTTGCCGGTCTAAAAGTGGTATTAGGTATGTCTACAGTGTTTTTATAACATTTATTATTAATTATGGCTACAGTTAACAGACAATATGAATTGATTATTTGTACATATAAATATTTGAGGAATCTATTTATGTTTGAGTTCTTATCTCCTGTTTACATGGAGTAGCAGGATTTTTAAGTTTTACTGTGTCCAGGAACCAAAGGATGCTTGTTTTGTTTTGACATGTTCCATCAAATTCATGATGTAGAGGTTTGATAGCTCTTTGCCTTGGTTTATAAATAAAACTTCCTCTATCAATCCACCCTCTAATCCACGAGGTCGCCAGGTGTGCAGGTGGCTATCTCTAGTGGTTACTGGGCAAGAGGATGGGTATCCATCTCTGAGAAATGCCATCACTATGGATAATATGACTTCAGTTTTACAATCAGGTTTATTTGATTAGTTCGTCTTTCTGAATTCAGTCAGTCATTATCTATACCCGCTTATTCCTGTTCACGGTCACAGGGAGATGGTGCCTATCTCTAGTTGTCAGTGGGCAAAAAGCAGGGTACACAGGAGTACACAGGAGTACACAGGGTACAGCGTACAAGGGACAGGTTACCAGTCCACCACAGGGCCACATATGGATAGACAACCACTCAAACCTAGGGACAATTTAGATTTGCCAATTAACGTCAAGCATATTTTTGGTCTGTGGGAGGAAGCTGGCGTTTCTGGAGAAAACTCACACATTCACAGGGAGAACATGCAAAACTCCATGCAGAAAGGTTCCAGCCCAGCTTTGAACTGAGGACCTTTTCACTGCAAGGCAGTGGCACCAACTGCGCCCCCATGCAACCCCTCAGTAAAAGTGAGCCACACTTCGGTTCCATTTATATAAAATAATTGATAAACATACAATATAACATTAAACAAATGTGCTAGTCACTCCTTTATTATTGTTGTTAACACAGTTCTGTTTATACAATGCTCTATACAATGTTTAGTGCATTTTTTTATGAATATGCACGGACTTAACCAAAAAAAGAAGCTCAAAATGAATGACTATACTACCACAGATTTTAGATTTTGTCTAGATTTCTTATAATTAACAATTATGAATGTTATTTTTCTTTATTGTACATCACATAAATATAATTTCAGGTTCTATTTTGAGGTCCCTTATGTGATGGTTTTGATAGGTTTCCTGCAACATCGTGTTTGAATAAATGTAAATCTACATGCTCATAGTATTGATGTATTCCTTAATAATAACACACATTGAACGGGAAGTGGGGAACTCCCTAATTTGCCCCATGAAAACATTATTTCATATTTCAAGACCAGATGGGTTTTCTGACTAGTTTGTCATACAATTAGCCATAAAATTTTACCCATTATATGACAATAGGGTAAAAAACTTCTAAACTAGTGTTTGGTATTGTTTTTCTACCCCAAGATTATCAGTGGCCCCCATGTGGAAACCCTTTTGATACATTTCTGGATGTGTCTCTGTATTTAACTAGAATTTACATAAACATGGAGGCGGAAATGTGTCCTAAAGATTTCTCTTCAACTCAGTAGAGGCTGAGTAGCATTTTTTTAACCACAACCCATGTCATACAGCCCTTTCAAAACTACACATTGAAATAGTAAATGGGCAATCTGTGTTTTATTAAAGTACTCTGACTGCTGCCTCTTAAAGTGAAGGAGGTCTTACAGGATACATTACAATTACAACCACTGGGAGACTTCAGAATTAGAAAAGATCTCAGACTAATTTACACCAGAAACGCTGACTGAAATTGATAATAATCTCATTCCTGCACAGAGTGAAATAATTTTATATTTTAACATGTTAAATTGCATAAAATACCAGAAAAAAAATCAAACTTATACAGATTCATTTTAGATGAATTATGCCTACTGTCTACTTTTTCATCTTGCCTTAATTAATTTTACTCTAAACTGATCAGACAAACAAGTTACAAGTTTGTTTTGTTATTTAATATGTTTTTAATTTCTAAGTCAAAGTCACTTCTGTGCAAGTGCAAATGTACATTTATGATTGCAACTCTAGAAAAATATGAATTATGTAAGATAAACTGCTTTTGTAAACCAAACTAAACATAAAACTGGCATTTGGTTCTCCCAAGTATGAGATATACAGTACAGACCAAAAGTTTGGACACACCCTCTCATTCAACGAAAATGAGAAGTTGTGTCAAAACTTTCGAATATATTAATCAGTGAAGACAACCAAGAAAGAACAATAATTTCAAATGTGACATACTTTATGACTGGAAATCAAATTTGACAAAATATCCTTAAATTCTCTTTATTATGACACTAAATTGCAATTTCAATGTACTCTGTTTTATCAAACAAAATCAAATGAATACATGGAGTGACATATATTCTGAAACATCTGTCAGATCCTTTGAGCTGGTCTTGAGTGCAGTCGAAACTTGAACTTCTATTTTCATTTGTTATCTAATTAAGTTTTCTTTATGGATAATAATAGACTAAATCAAGGAGAATTAGGAGCTGGCTTCCCAAACAAATGCCTTATCAAATGTAATTAGTGATGGGAAAACACTGTGCTGCTGTCAAAACAAATGCAGTTGCATCCTTCTCCCTAGGAAAATTTTGAAATCTACCTGAGCCAAGACTAAAAAATGGTCTCTCATTTCATTTTTGTCCTTTTTATGTGATGTTCTTTTTTATGCTTGCTGCTGCTCTCCAGCTTAGTTATCACCCATGGTGAGAAGTAAAATTTAATCCATCCAGAACTGTCATGTCATGAGGGAACAAACTCAATAATGAAACTGCCCCTAAAGGGAATATATAAGAAAGATGAGTTTGTATAAAACCCACATTTTTGAGTAAACCCAGTTATTTGCAGATTGTGTGTAACAAAAGTCTTTTGTTTCAAGGATTATCTTCATGCAGCATGTTCTTCTTTTGTCTTGTTATTTTTTATTCCTGAAGGATGAGTGTGACTTTCTCTTCAACTGAAGTCAACCTACATTTACAGTAAACAGATGGTTCACAGTAAGTTTATCTTCATACGCCTCAGCATAAAAGTCTTTGTGTCAACAGAGAGCGGCAGTGACATTTCATCCTCTGACTGCATAAACACAGGTTGAGCTGATGGCAAACCTGCAGCCTCTCACATTTGGGTATAAGCTTGTGTATATTTAAATATAACTCATCCTAAAGAGAAGCTTTTACTTTGATGGCAGAAACATGTGTAAAATAGTGATCTTCTATTCAGTCAAGGAGGTCTTTGTCATTGCTAATCTAATTTAGGTTGCTCCATCACAACTTAATATGGCAGACTTATAGAAACCACTAAAGGTGACAGAAGTGAGACGGCTGTTAAACTCTGAGAATAGTGACAGGTAGTGACTGCAACTTGTTAAAAAAAAAATATTTTTTTAAATCTACCCACTCTCCTCTTCTGTTTTTGTCACCATTTCCACTTTTCTTATTACATTTATGTCAAGGGAAAAAAATCTGTAATTGTTTTGTAATATTGTAATAAAATAGTTTTTAATGCACCCAGCTTTCCCAGGGTATTTCTATGTTTCTGGGATAAGGAAACTGTAAGCTTTAAGTTAAAAAGAGCTTCCAATATAACAACACGTGAGAGTCTGTTGGTTGAGGGAGGTGGTCATTTTAGTCATTTCACACATGACATGATGAAGGTGGCTCAAGCCTGACCTGAGAATAAACCTAGCATTGTTTGTGTATGCTAAAATATCAGTTGCAACTTATTCTATAGAGTTGGAATCCACTTTAGATGAAATTAATCATACCAATACAATCTGTCTTCACAAATACATAGTGTTACAATAATCTTATTCTGTAATCATTACTGTGATATTTTAGTTTTAGTTTAGTTTATTTCTGTCAATATCTTCACACGAACACACTTAACTTCAAACTTAAAACAATGAAACAATGACTGAAAAGGGTTTTGGCTGAAATGAAACACTAAGGTCAAACCCTGTTACCAATTACAACTTAAAGTGCTAAGCATACAACAATTTTTACAGTTGGCAAGATGAGAACAAAAATAATAATAATTTGTATGAACTGCTGCAGGGTAAATTCACAATAATCACACATATATTACATCAACAGAATTACATCTTTACAACAAATTACATATTTGATCAAAAACATTTTAACCAGACAACAATACTATTTACACAGCAAAAAAAAGAAAAAAGTTAGGTTATACTGACTGAATTACTAATGCCTTTAGTAGACACTTCAACACCGTCAGACTAAACAGTGCTGTCTAATCTAATCTAACCAAGCACTGGCTTGCAGAATTGTAATAGAAAAAGGCACTTCCATGGTTTCAGACCTCCATCCCAAGAAAGTAGACTATCATTTTACTATAACAGAAAAGAAAAAAAAAATCTTCAGTAGATTCACTTGTAAAGAGCTTTTGTTTATTTACTTTACAGATGGGAATTTAGAAAAAGGGCCATAGCTTATTACTTTTTGAACAATATGCGGCACGTGATGTAAGAAATGTAAAAGAAAATGCTTATGCTTAGATGGAAAGTATTTGTGAAAGTGTATAGAGTTTTTTTAGAGTATTTGTAACATTTAACTTGCAGCACATCAGGAAGCAGCAACTGATTGTTTTCTCTCTTTGTGCATTTCAAATGGACTCTATCAGCCCAGACTGATACTCTCTCTTTTTGCTGAAGAATAGTTACAAAAGCCGCAACGATTTCCTCGCTGACAGTCCATGAGCCAAGTCTCAGCCAAGTTTTCTCAAGTACCTTGTAATTAAGTCTAAATACCTTGTAATCATGTTTGCTTCTTGTCTTTCTTTTTCCCCTTTCTGTGAGGAATCAATACAAGGAAACTGTCCACGAAAAACAAATGTGTCATTCTTACTCAAATGCAATAAAATAAAGAGAAGAGAGCTCACACACAAGTCTGTCTGGAACACACACACATACACGGTGTAATCTAATAAACCATTTAAGTGAACATCGGGACACTGAAATGACAACTACACAATGCAATAAGTGTCTCAACTCAGTAATACATATATTAGATAAACTAGAAATAAAATGGGACTGAAATCTTCTCTCTTCAAAGCTTCGCAGAGCAACTGTAAAGTAATTGCATGTGCTCTGATCTGTTGTAACTCATGCAGCAGAAGTCAAACATAATTTTGTACATTTTTGTCGGCAGATGTTTACCCACAAAAAGAGATAATTCCACTGTAGCTTAGAGTTGAGTTTATAAATATCTTAGCGGCTGATTTGCATGACCTTTGATTTTGGCTTCCATCCCAAAATGAAACTGTAACTTAAATGGTTGGAGTGTTTGATCAAAATCTGAGAAATCTAATTAGAAAACATAACACTATTCTTTCATTCCTATTGACATTTTTGACATTTCAAACACTATTGGCAGAAACCTCCTCCTTAAAGTGAACAATGCTGTTACTGTTCAGCAGATGATGGAAGCCAAACAAGTCTATCATGTTTTGGTTTGTTTTTTTTTTTCTGTGTACAACTGAAAAACACATACAGTAGTATATAAAACCAAAACTGTCTGATAAAATGTTGTTATTAAATTAATGTGTACTCAAAATGAAAATTAACTTACATAAATAAAGAATATATCAAGTTAAAAACACAAAGTACAAGATTTTTTTTACACCAAAAATAAAGTATCAGCAGAAAAAGCCGAAAATACTCCAGCCGTTGGTGATAAAACCATTACAATTTTGCTACCATGTTGAAGCCTGCAGCCTCCTCGTGTAGTTCAAGAAACAGAAGGACAGACGGTTGGGTAGTTAAAGTGATAAAACTGCAGCCTGCTGGCAGTAGCAGGTGGAAAGTCACAGGATTACAGAGACATAAGGGTAAATCCTTTGAATGATGTCAAAAATGTTCAGCAGGAATGGAAGTATTTTACTCACAGTGAGGTGAACATGTACAATAACCTCTAATAAACTCAAATCAGAATTATAAGTATGAGAGTTTTTAAAGAAGTTTTAAAAACAATGAAATTAACTAAATTGGTTATAAGAGAAAAGCACAAACAGCAATAGTCATCAGCAATCTGCTCACTGTGTTTTTCTCAAGGCCATTATATGACCCTTTTCACACTAAGGGCCTGATTTATCAAAATTTCAAGTAAAGAGTGCAAAATTGCGTGCGCGGCAAACATTTTGCACCACGGGCATGTTCCTAATTTGCGGGTGATCTACTAAGACTGATTTTTAACCAGTGCAAAACGCAATATTTAAATGAAGAGTTTGACAGCGCTATTCTCTTGAGGGCAAAAGAAAGGCGCAAAGAGAAAATGAAATTCGAGCCATTGGAGCTTCAGATATGAGGGGAGAGACAAAAAATATATTGTTGAGCTGCAACAAAGACGTCTTCAGGCGCCGCTCTGTGATGTTGTGTTGCATAGAGCAAACAACAGTGCAGGACAACCTTGACTGGTGCATAAAGTTCCCCTCCAGCGCGGTCCAAACACCGACACCGGCTTTTCAGGATGCGGTGCGCTCAAATATGTTTCTAGTGCGTATGTGGGCCAGATTATATCCATGTCCCCCCTCAGTAGTCCGTTTGAGCACAGGTGGAGGGGGTAAAGGGGGTCTGCGCCACCTCAGGAATAGATCAGGAGCTGCTAATAGATTCATAAATGTGTGGAATGATATTTACAGTAAGAATAACGTAACACACTAACCCAAGATCCATCTCCATATTCACCATCTCTCAACCTCGTAAATATAACACTGTTCCTCAGAATGAAACAATTGATAGCCTGGATAATTTGGCACAACGTTTGCATCACAAGTGTTTGGTTTGTATCTGCTCGCGTAACACCGCATTCAAAACCTGTGACAAACACTGGACCATCTACCCTGGGAGACACAGCACTAACTGTGGTGGAATGATCAACATGTCTGTCTGTGTCTTCACGCAACAATCGCTGCATCCATTTTTGCACCGAGTTAAGACATGCTTTTCAAAGGCGGTAAAATTACGCGCAAAATTAAAAGCCGCCAACACTTCCAGGTTTGATAAATCACACTGTGCCTGGAACGCCCACTTATTTACATGTTCTCCTCCCAATATTTTGCATTTTCTGACAGAAATGCCCACGTTGCATAGTCATCAAGGGAAAAAGCGCTAAAATGACTTTGCGCGTCTTGCTGCAGGTTTAACAGGCGCAGTTTTGCCTGCGCGCTGTTTATAAGTCACCCGCTGCTTGTTTTTGCGGCGTTGAGCAGTTTGCGCCTGTTTTAACATCCGCAAACCATTAATAAATCAGGCCCTTAGTGTCTTCATATACAGAATCTATTGGTGGAAACTGAACAGACTGATTTGGACATTGGTGTTCTCACATCCAACCCTTCCTAAAAATAGGGGTAGGATTTCAGGGCTGCTGTGCTTGAGTAAAATTGGATCTGGACTCTCTCTTCATGCTCTTCCTTTCTTCTTTGAAGTATGATTTAAGCGTGTGATTAGCATGCATAATTACAACAGGATAAGATAAAACCAGCTTCAGTGTATAGAAGGTTTATGAATATATGAATGAAACTTAAGATGTGTATTGTTGTAAACAATCTGCATGACTATTTCTACCTAATTCAGCATGAGCTTTAAATCTCCAGTCTCAGATGGGGAGATCTGAGCTGTAATTTCACATCCCTGGTGACAAATTCTCAGATAAATATGAGAAAACAAGTACATCATATTATTGCATCAGATATAAATATCCTGATAAATGGTAAATACAGAAGCACAAGTAAACTTTTACCAAACTCCATTCACTTTGCACTCTACCTCGAGTAAACACACCACCTTTCAGACAAAACATCTTTACTGAAAGCAGGCTTTATGAGGTCTGAAGGGTGCTGAAGGGCATGCTGGTGTCACTGCTATTAATCTGGAGTTCACAATAGCTTCCTGCAGAGCAGCGGAGTGGATCATTGTAACGGAGCAGCTTTGAGCCCCAACAAAGCACTAACATCTATACACCAAACCACAAAGGGCTTAAAAAGGGAAATAAAGATGACCATCAGTGTAATGGCTCTTTAAAGCCCCAATATGCTCAAAACAAAAAGCACAATTCCATTTATAGTCTTTTCCTGTTTATTCAGTCAATATAGCTGGCATCATAAATGGAAAAGATGTTGATGTGATTGTGCAAATTAGAGGTACAGTATGTAAGAATTTTACAGTGAAATACACAACAGTCTAATGTCCCACTGATGTTGAAAATAAAGTCTCATTGTAATAGATCTGATCTCAGCCGGCTGGGTGGTCGCTAGTTTTGGTCATTTTAAAAAAGCTAGCCCGGACGGGAATCATTATTTACATGTTCAGACTTCCTGGTTCCATAACGAATCACATGTGAGTCTGCAAGGCTGCCAAGTCTTCAACACAAGCAGCTGTAATTCCACAACGAGCAGCAGCAAAAAGTAAGAAACCACCACATCCTTCCAACTGAGCAGCCGAGCTGCACGTGATGGGACGTTCAAATGAACTTAGGAAAAATCAATGCTGAACAAACAGACATTCCCAAAAATTGAACACATACAGGTGAAACAAAACAAGAATCAAAATCAGAACTGTTTTTTTTTTCTACATGAACTGCGGGATTTGAATTTGACAACAAGGTCTAATTCTTACATACTGTACCTTTAACAAATGCAACAGTACACGTATGACTACAGCGAGGTGAAGAAGAAATCTGAACTAGACAGATGAAAAGGAAGGAATCCTAAGAGGATACATTTGGACAGTTCCCAAACTGTTTTGATCAAAGGTTAACTAAATCGTGTTGGTTTATTTTATATTTTGTGGAAAATCCTTGTAAGAAGAATGAGATACAAGAAGAAGGCATGGGTCAACATGTCAAGATTTTAAAAATGCAGACTAATTTTTATGGATCTAAAAGATATCAGTTTGGATGTGTACATATTGAAGATATTAATGTACTAAACACTGTGTTTAAAAAAAAAGACAAATGTATTTTAATTTACATGTTTACCCACAGTGACCCCCCCCCACCCAAAAAAAAAAAATAAAAATCCTTAGAACATTAATTGACTTTAGATCTTTACTTCTGGACTAATAGAAATGTTAATATACCACAATAATACGTATATATGATTGTTTTTGAAAAGTGTTTAATAATGGCATTAAGTTATTGTCATGATTGTCATTCTAATTCCGTATCAGTCTCTAGATCAGAGAGTTAGAGAGCTGGATCCACTGTGGATCACCATCTCCATCCCTGGGCTCAACCTGGATTCAAAATGCACATGAACAGCTCCTGGAATGATGTAACAATCCTGAGGAGGGTGGGAACAGAGCACTGCAGATACAATGTATGATGGAGTCCAAAGTCATTCAGCCCAGGCCCATTAGTTATTTTAGAGACAAAGATAACCATCAGCAAGTTGAAATGGCCTCCTGCTGAGGATGTACAGTTTCTCCCCCAGCCCCCAAGTCTTACAGGATTGTCAATTCAGTTGCTGTGAATAAAAATCATATTATATGAAATGGATGGAAGAAAGATTTAAACAATAAGGGAAATGTTGCAGATTAAAAAAACTGCTCCAACATTCTGCAGCTACAACTATTTTGTCAAAAGTAGCTTAGTACAAATACATTTTGCCCTGACTAAATAAACTTTGCATCCACCAATTAACAGGCTGTTACCAGGAAATTCCACTGGTGTCAGTTTTTTGCAGTTTTTTCTGTGTCAAATAATATTTGTCTGCTTTACAGTTTAAAGATGGATCACTGTTACGAGTAGAGAAGAAACAAAAGTAAAAGTGAAAGAGAAAGATTTTTTTTTTTTCCCACAGTGAGCCATAAAGATGATTTGTGTATCTTAGAGCAATGACTTGAAAATACATTATCTTAATGCATAATTTTCTAATCTAAATTGACTTTACGTTTGATTTTGAGCATCTATTCACCTCAGCGTGGCCCCATGATCTGTACAGGGTGTACCCTGCCTTTTGCTCAATGACCCCTGGAGTCCCGTGACAACATACAAGAACGGGTAGGAAAAGAAAATGGTTGGATGGACAAAAAATATAGAGGCAAATTAACAACAAAAAATCCCAGCATGTGAAGTGACGACCTCGTGTCTGACTTTTATTATTTGGAGTGCAGACACCAGTGGTGGCACTAGTCAGGCTGGCAAACGTGCACTCCCTCACTCGTAAGAAGCATTGCTTCTCCTCACCGAGAAAAAAAAAAAAAAAGATTTCTGCAGATCTGCTGCTCTGTGCTTCACTGAAAGCACTGAGCACATCCCAAACTCGGCAGTACATCTGCTGGGCTTTCAACTACTCTGTGCAGACCATAATACATACAGAACTCATAGGGAAGATAAATGAAGGCTGATCTACAGAAGGTGTAAAGATGTCACAGTATTCAACAAATCATGCAATCCTCATGTGGAATTTTACTCGTCACAGGATTTTTTTCCCCATCCCTTCCCTCCAGGCCTGTATCAGTGAGGCTTTAGGTGACCATGGCTGACCACATAACCAATGTGCAGCATAATCACAAAGCTTCTCTGCTCATTATTCTGGGGAACTTTAACAAAGGTAACTTCAGACATAAACTCTCACTAGAAGCAGATATATTCTGGATCACTGCTAAACTATCATAAAGAATGCTTATCACTCTGCTCCGTGTGCAGCAATGGGTCTACCTGATCACTGTGTGGTTCATCTTTCTACCTATAGGCAGGTATTTGAGTTTGTGAAGCCCATAGTCAAATCTGTGAGAAAATGGGCCACTGAGGGAAAGGAGGAACAACAGGCTTGCTTTGACTGTACTGATTGAACTGCTTCTGAAGCAGTTGCATCAAACTTGGATGAACTCACTAACACTGTGACCTGTTACACCAACTTTTATGAGGACTCATGTGTGCCAACAAAAACCTTCTTCACATACAACAACCAACCCTTGTTTATCCCCAAATTTAGGCAACTTTGAGAAATCAATAAGATACCTTCAGCTGTGGGAACAGATTCTTGTACAACCAGGCCAGAAACACACTGGCAAACAAAATAAGAACAGATGAGAAGCAATACTCTGAGAAGCTGGAAAACCAATTCTCTAACCAAATACTCCTTCTGACAGACCTGTGGTGCAGATGCAGTGACAGGGAGCAGAACACCAACATTCCCTTTTGCCTCAGGATGGAAAGTATTGATTTATTAGCAGAGTGACATGACAATACACCAAGAATGAAAGACCAAGACACTTTTAATTGTACCACCTTTGTACTTTCTAACCAGTTCTCCATCTACACCAGGGGTGGGCAACTCCAGGCCTCGAGAGCCACTATCCTGTACATTTTAGATGTTCCCCTACTTCAACACACCTGCTGCAGATGAACAGGTCGTTAACAGGCTTCTATAGGACTTGCTGAGAGGTTGCAGATTTGAATCAGGTGTGGTGAAACAGGGGAACATCTAAAATGTGCAGGATAGTGGCCCTCGAGGCCTGGAGTTGCCCACCCCTGATCTACACAAACTGCTTTTCAATTATAGTTGTGGCTTTCGTTCCTACTGTCAGTTGGAGGGGGGTTTCTGCCTGTGTGATGACATAAGAAATGTCAAAATATGCACTTGCACACTGTTAAAATCATCTAGGGGTTGTCCGTTCACTTTATTGTGAATTTATTCCAACAGGTGTACCAAATTGCAATCATAAGGGGAAAGAACAGCAAGGACAGTGTTCACAAAGTCTTTGACGGGTATGCTTCAACATACAGTATGAATTGTATGTTGGTTTCAATCTATGTATTTTTATTTAGACTCTTCACTAATAGCCTGGTTGCACATTATTATGAAAGGGGGGGGGAATCTCTGGAGACGACCAAGGTTCATATAGTAACACAAGGTAAGCTGGGACTCCATGTTGACCAAGGGAAGAAAATTAGTTTCTGCTGATCTGCAAACAATCCAGAGGCACGAGCTTGAACAGTAGCAACAAACCCAAATTAGATGGCTAGATTGAGGCTGGTCAAATAATCCAAATCATTGCTGCCTCTTCCCAATTAAGAAGAAATATTCATGATAATTCTCCAGCTCATAAATAAGAGGACCCTTGCCAGTTTCAGCATTTAGACATTTAGAGGCCCAATGAAGACACTTGACCAACAAGTATCCAAACGACATAATAAGAGGAGATTTGCTCAATACTAATTATGGTAACAGCTAGCAATGAAAAGGGTAGACTCCAAGCTGGTAACCACTGGCAAAATTGGTAAGCTGACAACTCCAAAAACACAGCAATTGGCTCACATAAAGTATCCATAAGTTTTTATGTGGCATTTGTAGGCAGAAATATCATATGTATGATTAAATGGTAAGTTCAAAATATGAATTAAATCACCATTCTCAGGTGTCTTCTAGTTGCACTAGCATTCACCCTAATCGTAGGTGATTGAGGGTTTTCTATCTTGCTTCTTTCATTTTCTTTTAGGCTGTCAAAATTATAGAACAGATGAATGCAAGCTGTTCAGAGAATATTAACATCGATGACAATCCACAACAGCAAGAACTTCCCCGTACCACCTAGGTAAAAACACATGGAAAAATAGTGTAGTTTTTGCTTCCAACAATGCCATGCTTGCAATTAGTTATTCATATTAGGTTTTTTTGTTTGTTTGTTTTTCAGCAATAAATACAGAAAACCATGTGAATGACTTGAAGCGGCTTTTTAAGTCAAGTTTTGTTTCATCTTCTCCTACATCTCTTTTTGAGATCAATCAAATCAGCAGTCAGCTCAAGGGGAATTTTTAATCTCTGACTCCACCTCACAGTCTCGGGCAGTTTCCTCCAGACAAAGCTGTCAGGATTCTTAGCTCCCTGTTTGGCTTCAGGAGGCAGACAAACTTTTGAGATTACAATAAATCATTATGAGTAAATAAACAATCTGTTTTTTAAGCTTAATCAGTTCCAGACATATTCATGTATGTGGATATACACACATATATTTATATAGATATAGACTACACACTACAATTGTTACTTGAGCCAGTAAACTGACATCATTTTAATATAGTTTATCAACTATAATCAATAGTCAATAAAAATCAGAGTAAAAGTCTAATCTTTAAAATTGACAATTTGCCAGTACTATATGATTAGTTTCATTCTGCCTTAGAATGAAATTGTCAAACGGTGTTTAAATAGAGCATGTCAGCAGAACAAAATTGATGGGACTGGATTAAAAGATTCTCTTAGCTTAGCACTCAAAAAGGAAAGGTCTTAAAACACCTTTCACTGTTGAATGATTCCACTTCAAACGATCAGCACAAATTGGATGTATTTTAAACTCTGAAGGTGACACACTAAGGTAAACAGATTTCCATCTCAGTCTAAATGTGAAATTCTAATCAACAATTTCCTCCTAATATTTTCAGCAGATGCCAGACTTCCACAGGTAGATTTATTTGAAAGCCTGTTCCAAGAATTCTCACACATTTGTTTGGCTTCTTATTTTCAAAGATTAGACCGGGACAATGTGTCCTTGTGTTCCAAAACACTGACACTATCATTAAATTCGAAGACAATAAAGCATTTTGTTCTGTTTCCTTTTTTCTTGTTGCTCTAATTCTGATGTTTTTGTGAATTGATTTTGTATGAGCAGTACTACATGTGTATATTTCTTTTTCTCTGTAAAAAAAAGGCAACAGGAGTATTTTGGATCTTATGTTTCCCTGAAAAGGCTTCTGCAGTTCTGATCAAGAATCAAAAGTTTCAGGTTTGTGAATCATTGTGATCAAGTCATGATGGAGGTGTTGAAGTCTCAACAAACAAACCCATTCACCCTTAGACTTGTTTTTTTTTCCCTCTCAGGTTAAAACAAAGGTGATTTCTGTAGCTAGCTCTTTTTTTACATCCTTTTTAACCCTAGCACTATTCCTAGGGTACGCCTAACCAACCCTTACTATAGGATTGATCCAAAATGAGGAAAAATAACTATAGTCCTAAAAATACACCTTATGGTTTAAACTTGAAAGCTGGTTTCTCAAGAGAGGAGCCTGATAATTAAAAGCTCTGCCTCCTTTTGAATTTTTTAAAACTCTAGGTACCGCAAGTTCACCTGCAGTCTAAGAGCAAAGTGTGTTTGAAAAAAAAAAGGCAAAATTGTTTTAATATACCGTAATTTCACGACTATAAGGCGCATATAAACGTCTTAGATTTTCTTCAAAATGAGCGATGCGCCCTATGGTGCGGAGCGCCCTATGGTGCGGAGCGCCCTATATGAGGCGGACGTGATAGAAAAAGCATGAGAACGTTAAAGAGGGAAGTGTGGGCGTGGAGCGGACGTGATAGAAAACGCATGAGAACGTTAAAGAGGGAAGTGTGGGCGTGGATTGTGTATAAAAGAACAGGTATGTGCTTTATGCAGAACAATGTTGTTTTAACAACCCTGAAAATGGTGAAAAGACACGCTTATGAAGCTCAGTTTAAACTGAAGGCAATCAGCTACGTGGAGGAACACGGGAATCGAGCCGCCGCGAGAAATTTCAAAATTAACGAGTCGATGGTTCGTAAGTGGAGGAAGATGGAAAACGAACTGCGACAGGTGAAGAAGACACAGCTGAGTTTCCGCGGAAATAAGGCGAGGTGGCCAGAGTTGGAGGCACAACTCGAGCAGTGGATCATTCAGCAAAGAACGAGTGGCAGGAGCGTTTCGACGGTCACTATTCGCCTAAAGGCAGAAACGCTGGCGGAGGAGATGAAAATCGAACATTTCAAAGGAGGTCCGTCTTGGTGCTTTCGCTTTATGAGACGGTGCCATTTATCGATCCGGACCAGGACTACGGTAGCGCAGCAAAGGCCAGCAGATTACAATGAAAAGCTGACAAACTTTCTCTCATACTGCAGGAAGCACATCAGCGACAAACGGATCCAACCGAGCCACATCACGAACATGGACGAGGTGCCGCTCACGTTTGACATCCCGGACAGTCACACGGTGGAGAAGATGGGAACCAGCACGGTGTCAATACGCACAACGGGGTGCGAAAGGGCTTCGTTTACTGTTGTGCTTGGCTGCCACGCCAATGGACAGAAACTGCCCCCGATGGTGATTTTTAAAAGAAAGACTTTGCCTAAGGAGACGTTTCCAGCGGGCGTCATTGTTAAGGCAAACGAAAAGGGCTGGATGGACGAGCAAATGATGAAAGAGTGGCTGAGGCAGGTGTATGTTCGGAGACCGGGTGGTTTTTTCCACGCATCACCCTCGCTTCTGATTTATGACTCTATGCGTGCTCATCTCACCCCTGACGTGAAACAACAAGTGAAGCAGATGAATGCTACGCTTGCTGGGATTCCGGGAGGGCTGAGGAAAGAACTCCAACCGCTGGACATCGGCGTGAACCGGCCGTTCAAAGTAAGGATGCGAGCGGCGTGGGAGCGATGGATGACCGAAGGAGACCACAGTTTCACGAAGGGTGGAAGGCAGCGCCGGGCGAGTTACGCTACAGTTTGCCAATGGATTGTAGATGCTTGGACTAACGTGTCTGTTGGTACTGTTATCCGAGCTTTCGCAAAAGCCGGTATCATTTCTGAGGAGCCGCACGGTACAGACAGTGACTCTGACAGCGAGGAGCGAAGTGGACCTGCTCTGTTAGATTTTGCGCAGCTGTTCGATTCCGAAACAGAGGATGAGGACTTTGAAGGATTTGAATAAGGACTATAACCGGTAATGTGCTTGTTTAATATTGTTATATCATCTTAAATAAAGCACAACCAAACTCAGTTTTGCTCCCGATCTATTTTTTAATACGCACATTTGCATGCTTTTGTGTGTGTTGTTGTAAGGCGGTGTGTGTGTAGACTGCGCCTTTTCGTACGGTGCGCCTTATGTGTGTGTTAAATACAGTAATGGCACACATAACTGAGACTGCGCCTTTTCGTACAGTGCGCCTTTTGGTCGTGAAATTACGGTAATATGAAACAAGCTTGTTAAGAGCTTTATATGTTAGAAGTACAACACAAAAATTCCTGGGGATTATTTTTATATTATATAATAACAGCTAGTGTATTTATGAAATCAGGCCAAACAATTCATAAAAAAAAGTTATTTTCATAATCACTTTTTTTTTTTATTCTGAAAGTATAATTTCATATTTTCTTGCTTAAAACTGTTAGCAAAAGATGGATAAATAAAAACAATAAATAAACAAATAAATAGAATCCAAAAATAAAGTAATTTCTTTACATTGTGCGGGTGTTTTAGAGATAGAAGTACACAAAGAGGCTGTTTATTTGTTTTGTAGCAGAACTGTGTAAGAATCAGAAAGCAGAAGAAAAGAATAAAACATAAAGAGAGAGAGAATGAAATACATAAAAGAAGAAAACAAACACCAATATGGAAAGTGGCAGATCCAAAGGGAGAGCTGACACAGAGGAGTGAGGTGACAAAATGACAGATGGAAACACTCCCAGTATCACAGCATGTCTCTATCACCACACAGCAGTCAGCCCTCAGAGATTCCCTCTTCGCTGAAGCAGATCACAGCTCTAGATGAGTATCAGTGACTACACAGTCCTGAACATGGTATACTGTATGAACAAGTCCAGTTCAAGTCTTGAAAAAAGTTCCTTTTTGTAGAGATTTGGCACAACATCTACAGATCTACATACTGAGATTCACTTTTAACATGTTGGGAACTTATGAAACAAAGAAATGTTACTGAATTGAGTTTTCTGAAAAGATGTAGCCAGTTAAGATGTATCCAAACAAATATCCAATGAAATTATATAACAAAAATTAAAGATTTCAAAAACACCAGCACAACTCTACTTCCATACATATTGAAAATATAGCTACAGAGCATATGTTGCATATTTACATAGTTACATCCTGCCCATAGCTGTCCAGACCACACAGAATTATGATTCTGGTTGTACGTATTACCAAGTTTGAAATAATCAAACAGACCTCCTCAGGGTAAAACCATGTCTGAAAGAATGAAAAAAAAATCCATAACAGAGCACACCTGAATGTGCTACATCATTCATGGTTGCATGTCAATGGGATTTCTTCCTGAATAGTCTTTTTAACCCAACATTATTTCAGGAGCTTTGATTTTATTCACAACATGCTCATTTAATTAGAAAGACCTTTGGATAACACGAACTGAAGCAGAAATCAAATCAAAGTCATCAGGATTGAAGTCTTGTTAGAAAGATGAGTAGGCAGGAAGCAACCTTAGCAAGCTGTGTGAGTGTGAGATTCTGAGGAAGTATGTGTGGTGCAATCTTATTTTCTCCTTTCAGCTCAGTGATGGTGTTACTTCTTTGGCAGACAGTGATGTGAATCAAAAAAACCACATTCATTCATGTGCACAACACAGACATTACTGATACTCACAGAAGGCAGATGCAAAAAAGACTTTCCCCTTAGAATTCACAAAAGCAAATACACTGTAAACAAATTTGCCCATATTTTTACAACATACATCAGGAAATACAAAAAGTAAAATATGTTATCACAGTATTAATATGACAATGCCTGGCCAATAAAGCTGATTCTGATGAATGTACATCAGAAATGATTTACTTGTCAGTTATACCATCAAACTGATCAAACTGAGCGAAAAAACAACACAGACATTCATTCACAGCAAGATACTTAAGCACAGTATAACCTGACCAAGATAGTGCAAATGCATGTAAAAGACCAACAGCTAATAGAATGGTTAATATACTATAGTATACGTTTACAATTTTTAGGCTCCTAATTTTCCAAAATTCCAAAGATCTTTTTTGATTTTTGAAAGATTCATCATTATCTTATGTATTACTTATTATAGCCTTACTAATGGTGGAACATTAATAAAAAAAAAATGTCATTAATGGCAGGCTTTATAATTCATTGATTGATATTAATCACCTTTTCCTAGAGCCACCACCTTATCATGGTGGGGGCTTTTTGAGTGCCCGAATGGTCCTAAGAGCTATGTTGTCTGGGGCTTTGGGCCCCTGGTAAGGTCAGACAAAGAATGGTTCAGAAACCCTTTTAAATAAGTTAAAAATAAAAACTGTGATGTTTCCCGGTATGGCGCAGCTGGCCCCCCCCCCGGGGCCAGGCCTGGGGTTCGGGCTTGCACACGAGCGTCTGGTGGCCGGGCATATGCCCATGGGGCCCGGTCAAGCTCAGCCGTAGGGGTCTGGTGCATAGAGGACTGGGCAGCAGTCAGGGGCAGGTTCCTTGATGACCCGGTCTGGACACACAGCTTCTGGCTGTCAGGACATGAAACGTCACCTCGCTGGGAGGAAAGGAGCCTGAGCTTGTGGTTGAGGTTGAGAGGTACCGGCTATACATATTCATGCTCACCTCCACGCACAGCTTGGGCTCTGGAACTCAACACATCGAGAGGATTTGGACGCTCCACTTTTTTGTAATTGCCCATGGGTAGAGGCAGCGAGCTGGTATAGGCTTGCTCAGGTCAGTCATCTGACCTTCGGCCGCATGGCTTGGACACTCGGGTGAAGCGGCAGAACTGTCTACTGATCACCACCCAATGGTGAGTTGGATCGCTGGCAGGGAAGGAAACTGGTCAGACCTGACAGGCCCAAACATATTGTTAGGGTTTGTTGGGAATGTCTAGCTAAACCATCTGTTAGTGGGGTCTTCTGCTCCCACATCTGGGAGAGCTTCTCCCAGGTTTCAAGGGAGGTTGGACACATGGAGTCCGCATAGACCACATTATTCTCTTCTATTGTAGATGTGGCTGCTAGAAGCTGTTGTCGCAAGGTCTCCGAGGACTGTTTCAGCGGCAACCCCTGTACCCCTGTCAGGGGTTAGGGTTAGCTGAGCCACGATAGCACTCCCGTCTGCATTACTAACCTTATCATCTGCAGCTACATGCAGTACCTCCAATCACCACACCCTACTTACAATCTTATCTTTTTGCAATAAAACAGTTAACTGTTCTTCTCTCCATCTGTGCATTTGAACTATGAAAGAATTCTGTATTTCAAACTTTACTGAACCGGGTTAGAAGGAATGTGACTGAACTGGACTGGATTTGAACTGAAAAACCTTGGCATTTAATAAAATAACAATGTTTACTTTATTAATCCTCTTGGGGAAATTCAGGCTCTGCATTTGACCCATCCTTACCCGTTAGGTGAGGAGCAGAGGGCAGCCATTTTGTACGGCACCTGGGGGGCAGTTGCAGAGTTCAGTTTCTTGCCCAAGGATACTTCGACACATAGCCAGCTGGGCTTGAGCTCTGGTCTCCCGATTGGAGGACAATTTCTCTACCCGCTACGATACATTCACCCGCAAAGTGTCCTGAGCTGACTTTTGTTGTGAATTGATGTAAACACACTATATTGTAAAAAAAAATCTTAAATATGTTATTAGAAAAGGCTTCAAACAAAATCAAGTCATCGTCAACGAAAAAAAAAAATCTGTTAACCACCTTGATCCTTTACTGCATATTTTAGTCAAAGTAAAATTGGACACTAGGAATGTCAAATTCCAGCCTATGAGGCCCACTGCATGTTTTACACATCTTCCTGCTTTAAATACTTGAATCAAACATTATAGTTACCTGCTTTAGTATGCCATCAAGTTCCACAAAAACCTGTTATTGACCCATTAATTCAAATCTGATTTGTCAAAGCAGGAAAACATCTAAAACATGCAGAACAACAGACCTTGTGGTCCAGATGTGGACACAACCCTCTTAAACGTTGTGAAATTAGAAAGAAAATAAGTTTTCTTTTCCCCAAAATACAATAATAATAATAATATTGTACTCGATTTATTCATCCATTTTCTATACCTCCTGTTTTCTATTCAGTGTCATGGGAAGCTGATCTCCAGCAGTCTTTGGGCAAGAGGCAGAGCCAATTATATGTTCCATTTTTGTCAAACCTTAACATATAAAATTACTTTTCCTATTGCTGGCACTAGAGACTGATGGGTATCTAAAGCTAGTTATGCTGGGCTGTGAAAAAACTAAGGAAAAAGAAGAGATTGTAGTTGTATAAAAAAGGAAACCATCAATTCAATGAATAGATGTGTCCAACTTTTGACCTGCAAGTTTCATACACAGTACTATACTTTCAGCTGACAAATTGGAGGTAAATACAATAAAGGTAACGTGTCAAAAGGAGCATCTCCTATATCAACATATTCACACAATACGCAGTGTGTTTAACATGCTGTTTTCATTTTACCAAGTACTCACTGAGTGTGAAGAGGTTTGAGAGAGTGTTAATAGAACTTGTGTTCACAAGGGAAGAATATGGCATTCATTGTTCAACCAGCCTTAGTCCTGATGGTGGTTGTTCTTTCCATTGTACTTGAGAAACTGATTTACTGCTTCACAGAGTTCTCACTTTGAGAAAATGGACTGAGGGAAATCAATTCCAAATTTGACCCTACGAGGTCAACAAATTGATCTGGTCTCCATTGCTGTCTGTGCTCTTCCATGATGTTCCTGTAAACAACATCAGACAACTTTTTTGCTTTTTTTGCTTTTCTGCTAGGAAAAAGTAAATGTGGCATTATACTATGTTTCAAAAAAAATTATTTGCTCATTACAAAATGCATTGTTTTAGGAAGACCTAAGCATGTTTAAATGCAAGTTGGACTTCATTTAAAAAAAAAAAAAAAAATTAAAACAACTTTTGTGAACATCCATTCATTTTAGGATTTTTTTTTGCCAAATTTCAATGACAAAAAATGGATAAAGGACACAGTACTGAGAAAGTGGCCAGACCCCTTTACTATGATCATGTAGGAAGCTCAGTGACAAAGCAGGGAAATCAATGAGTAGGACTTCTATTCTCTTTATAAATGCCAGTTCACTATCAGTGAGGCAGCTGTAGGTAAAGCCCATTGAGCACAGCACAGCCTGTATTGAATGAATCAGCTGTGGAGGCTTTTACACAAAGGCTGATGACTAGGGCAGAATAATGAAAAGCTTCACATACTTTTTGAGGCTGAATTTCAGAAACAGATAACAAAAAACAGTATTTTTTTAAAAAAGAATATAAACCTTATCTCAAAAGTAAAATTTCAAATAGTGTTTTCTGATTTAATTTTCATCCATATATCTACTGTATTTCTAGTGCTTTTATGTGACTGGATCTGAATGAAGGTCCCCAGATCTTCACCCATTGATCTACTTCTTACATACCTTCCTGGGGAATATAAAGACATTCCCAAGGTAAATCACTTCATCTGGCTCTTTTTGAAGTCAAGGAGCAGGATCTTTATTTTAGTCTCTCCCAGATGACTACGCTCATTGTTATATCATTGAGAATGAGCTGGCCCTACTCTTCTTTTCTTTCTTTTATACAAGAAATAATCTGAATGGTTAATGCAAATAGGCTGCAGGTTCAATTATACAGTATTAGCAGCAACAGGGAACATGGAATCAGAATCAGGTGTATTTGGCATGTTCATCATAGAAACTGTACTATTGTATATTGTGTATGGGGGACAGTAATGGAGTGCTCTTCGTGGAGTGCACTGCTATTTCCACAGGTTTTAGAGTCTTAAGCTTTAGCTTGTTTTGACTCCACCAGAAGTCTAACTGTTTCACTCCCTGTTTGTATGTAGACACGTCACCATCCTGGATGTGGCAGATGACGGCAAAATGAAGGAGTTTAACAGGTTGACCACTCGAGGAGCAGCGATTTGTGTAAAAGGAGAATAGCAGTGCATACATCCCTGGGGGACACCAGTGCTTATGGTCCAGGTGCTGGATGTTATTTTCCCCAGCCTTATCTGCTGCTTCTTGTTTGTCAGAAAGTTTGTAATCCACTGATGGAGGCTGAGACAGAGTTGGGACAGTATAGTCTGGAGGACTTCTGAATGGTGTTAAGCGCCGTGCTTAAAGAGGCCATTTCATACACATTGCAGGACTTTGTGGTTATTTCTTAAGTATTAACCAGTAATATGAAACGTTTTATTTGTGAAAAACGTCAGGAAACACTGATTAACAGACCTTTCAATCTGTCTGCTTTAAAATTCGGGTGCTTCCAGCTCCTTCCGTCAGGCTGCTTCGGCTGCTTCGTCAGCAGCTCGTTCATATTCATTGTTCGGATTTGCTGGACTCTGATTGACCAACAAAGTAGTCTATGAGAGCAAAGAATAATGTTTCCTGCCCTGCTGTGCATGGCAACGTCAGACGTCATGTCTTCCTGTTTGCTACGTTATGCTATAGCTTTTTAGTGAGCAGCATGCTAGGCGTGGTTTCAACTGCGGGAGCTGCCGAAAACTAACGAACAAAGGAGTTGTGACGAAACAGATACAGGCCGTTCGGACTCGGGAGAAATCGGGTGTTATCGCCACCTGCATAGTTTGAGAGATAAAAACTGAAAGAAGTTGTTGACCTGTTTTCACACCCACTATGAAGGTAAGAACACCTGTGGAGCTAAAATATTCAACAGAAACCTAAAAAAAAAACGTTTTTAATGGAAGGGCCTCTTTAAGTCTACGAACAGTATCCTGAGTAGAGGTGTTGCGGGATGTAATACAGCCCCATGTTGACTGCATCATCCACTGACCTGTTTGCCCTGTATGCAAACTGCAGGGGGTCCAGCAAAAATTCCTGTAATGGTTTACAGGCAGTTTAACACCAACCTTTCAAAGAATTTCATCACCACAGATGACAGGTCTGTAGTTATTTAATCCCTGGGTGGAGGAAGTTTTTCAGGACTGGAATGATGGTGGGGCTTTTGAGGCAAGATGGGACTTTGCAGCACAATCTGTTTAACACCTTTGTTTATATAAAAGCAGAATCCATCTCATCTTGTCTTGTCTGTGAGGTCTGGGTCACTGTCCATGCGATGAAGCTGAAAGTCTAGCAGACGTAGTGCTGAGTCGAGGATATTCTCACTAAGGCATGTTTCAACTAAACAAAAGGTGGCAGATCAGCAGAAATCACATTTTTTTCAAGAACGAAGAAGCAGCTCATACATTTTATTGGTGAGGGGCCACACATTTCCAAGATAGATGATAATGACAAGGAGCACAGTACAAAACCCATCTCTCTGAGCTGATGAGCTCTCCAGCATGTTTATTCTGTCTCCGTCTTTGGCATATTTCAAACAAAAGTCCACAGCAGTGCTGCCAACTGTTTCTGACTGGAAGTAGCTGAAGTTCCCCCAAAAAGTTGCTAGATATCGCCAGATGACGCCACGTACTAATTTGCATATCAATGACGTCATCACGCTAATGTGATGACGTCATCAGTCTTTTAGAGTAAAACAAATAAAACCAGCGTGCTTAGAATAAGGTCAAAGTAAAAACCCCATAGAACCAAAAAAGCAGCCTTTAAAAAATCAAGGAAAGATGGCAAAAAAAATGGAATGAATAGTTTTATTTTGTCTGATGTTTACTATTGAGAGAATGGAACTCTTAAACAGGAATTTTAATTGATTGGGGTGTTTGTATGATTGAATTAAAATGACTTTTCTTGTAGTTCTCAAGTGCCTTGAAATGACATCTGTTGTGATTCAGTGGTATATATTGACCTAATAGATAATATTTTTTTTAATTTTTGTTTGGTTTTGTTGCTTTTAGTACTTTTAGTAGTGTAAAAATAAGCAGGCCGTATTTAGTATTCGGAATTCAATAATGGTTATATGCCAACTACCAATGACCTGAGGTGTTTGTCTTATAGTATTATTCTGTTTTTGGTAAAAGTTTTAAATGTGCTACATTATCAAACCCATCATAAAGTTCCAATGTTCCTTGAATGTACCACAGGTGGTGCAAAGCCAGCCATGTGTGACGCTGCCTGCCTGCTGCTGGCAGGAAGGATGGTCCTGTCGCTCTAGATGCATCTCTAATCTGCAGGTATAGAGTCAGCAACAGAGTTCTAGTAAAAGTAGCTGAGGGAGGTCAGAAATGTCACCAGATTTGTTGCTAGGCGCTTTATGGGAAAAAAGTTGTTAAGGGAGTCTAAGAAGTCATTAAAAATGGCAGCAAAGTCACTAAGTTGGCAACACTGGTCCACAGGTGAAGGTGGAGAAGTTATTCTCATGTAAAAGCAATAGTAAATGCAACATGCAGGCAGGCACACATGCACGCACACACACACACACGTACCGGATAGCAAGTGACCAAGGTTTCTGTCCATAGTGCCATCCTTGATACATATTTTTCTTTTAACTATGTAAGGGATAAGTCAGAGTATCATTGTTCTGACATAAACTTACTAAAACTGTGAACATTAATGTGTGCATCAGACTGAGGTGGTCTTCACTTCTTATTTTTGTTTAAAACCCCATTTCCATCGAATGTGCAAGTGATTGTGCAGCAATGTGAGAATAGTGAGCTTAAGCACCAGTTCGAGACAGTAAAATTATAATTATGAAAAGAAATCATTGCCACTACTGCGACATCAAGTTGTACTAAAAGGTACTATTTTACACTGATTGATATTACTGCCATGACTTACACTGATGAGATCTTCGGCTGCAATAATGACAATAATTTGAAACCTCTGTTGCTTGGCCAATCTAAATTAATAACATGAACAAATTGTAAAGGCCTTAATCTATATCTCTATCAGGCTGCTTATTGTAACACAAGAATCACACAAAAACTGAAAGTTGAATAAAATTATAAGAACATGTAAAATAAAACAAAACTATAGGTAAGGATGAATGAATATAGATAAATGTAAATATAAGCCAATCCACCAAAACAATCATGTGGCTAATTTTCAGAAGTCAGCCATCTGTAAACTGAAAAAGTTCTCATCCACCAGAACCTGATCTAAGAAAAAATGTTTGGTGCATTAATATTAGTTAAAATAATTTAGGTCAATCAAAGGAAAATTTACTGTCAGTGCTCTATGGAGTGCGTTGATTGATGGAGCCGTAACTGGACCACCCAGCTGGGATCTTTCTGAATGGAGTTTTCTTTGGGTGTTCGTGTATTTTTCCCAAAAACCAAAAGCATTCATGTTAGTTTTGTGAGTGATTGTTGTTCCCCTCTATGTGTAACCTTGGGCTGGGCACTCCCTTAGAGATAGAGTGAGGAGCTCTGTCAGACCAAGAGAAGCTCGGAGTAGAACCGCTGCTCCTCCATATTGAGAGGAGACAGCTGAGATGGCTTGGATATCTGTTTCAAATGCCTCCTGGTCACCAGCCTGGGGAGGTGTCCCGGGCCTGTCCCACTGGGAGAGGGACCCTGGGAAGACCCAGGACATGCTGAAAAAGCAGCAAAATATTTAAGATATTTTATAAGTCTGTTGTGGAGCATGTGATCACATCTGCAGTCACCTATTGGGGAGGAGCATGAGAGCAAGTGACATAAAGAGGCTGAACAAACTGATAAAGAAGGTTGGTTTTGTTCTGGGGACTGATCTGGAGTCTCTTAAATTGATTGTTCAAAAGAGGATGCTCCAAAAAATGAAAAATATCACTGAAACCCCCTCATCATCCTCTTCACAACACAGCAACCCAACAACAGAACGTATTCCATCCAAGGTTTCTTCAGATCAGCTGCAACCCAAACCACCACAGGAGATCCTTCCTGCCCACAGCTAGAACCCTCTACAATGGCTCTCTGAAGAAAACCTGAGTTATTACAACACCAAATTTCCCTTCAGGGATTAATTAAGTATTTTTGAATTTTAATTGATTTAGAATTATCTATGACATTTTAAAAACTTTTTTTTGACCTGAAGGGGTGTTTCCCATTTGTCATGATGGTATTAGCAGTACAATAGCTATCTACCATGATCATTATTGAACAACTGGTAACGCCTATAAAAATCAAAGGTTCTTAAGCCTTTAACCGCCAAAGTCACAACATTGTGAAAGCTCCATCTGAACAAAGATAGAATTAACAGGCCTTTCAACGAATCATTGGTACTTTTACTTGCCACCACTGTTTAACAGTAGGCTAATGTACGTATATTCTTGATTTAAGCACATTCACATGCAGTCACACATAAAATATTAGGATACAAAATAAAATGAAAGTCAATAACAGTCATTTGCCATGGACTTAAAAGAGTGTGTTTTGGAGTATGACACATACTTGGTGACTTAGAATCTATACAATCCAACTGAACTTTTTTTTTCCCTTGAAAACAATTCAACTTTCATCCAAATTGTTTCTTCAGTTCTAATCGTTGTTTGGGAGTTGTTGTGACTGCAGAATGAATTAGCTCATTAGAGTCACATGGGCCATAGTTTGTTGACACACCTGACCCATCTGAGAGAAGTTAAGTAATTGTTCCCTGGGACTTGTTTGCGAGAGGTGTTGTAGTCAGCTGTTTCACAGTTTTGAAACTGTCTTGGTAGTAGAGACAAACAGCACTGTAGGTGCTAGATAAGTGAAATCTGAAACCACCTCCTCAGTTCAGAGTCAGTCTCTTTTTAACATACTGTATATGGCTTCCTTAACTCATCTTTCTTCTTCCTCTTTGACAGATGGTTTAAGGAAGCCATATATGTTAAAAAAGAAAAAAAAAACAAAAAAAAAAACACTCTGAACAGAGGAGAGGATACGCACACAAATATGTATATGTATGTATATCATCTCCTCTGTTCAGAGTGGGTTTTTCCCTTTAAACATGAATGGATTCCTTAAACCATCTGTATATGTAATTCATTGTTGTCAAGTGTTTTGTGATCTCATTAATTTACACTATACCTTTATCCATCACAATTTTTAAGCTATAGGTTTTTGATTATATGTGGACTAAACATCTTAATTTACTGAGAAAACTTTGGTGGCTTAATGATTAATGCCTGCATCTTAAAAACTGACTGACAGTGAAAACCTGTGTTCCTAAAGCATGCACATGACAGAGGAAGTATAAAGTGACTTTTGACAGATGCAATAACCAGTTGCTGACATGCTACTCTATCTGTGGCGCTTTCATAGCTTGAACCAATACAAAACATGAGTGACAACAAATTTGTGCCTGAAAGATGGATCTGGACCAACTACCCATGACTAAACTGCAGACAGGACACATTTACAAAGTGAATAATAAAATTGCCAGCAAACTTCCAATGAAACTGTCCATGAGTTTGTGTTAGTTTGGGCTTAATTAACTTTCTACATATTTAATCGCCAACCAAGCTAAGATTGGTAGGCTCCCTTGTACAAAGTTTACTAACCATAATTTGCTGCCAGACATAACACTATGGGTTGGCCAACATCTCACACATACCTAATTTTCCGCACTATAAGGTGCACCTAAAAGCCTTTAATTTTCTAAAAAAAAAACACCATGCGCCTTATAATCCGATGCGTCTTGTGTATGGATCAATATTGGTTAGGCTACCGTAGTCAGGGGGCTACAGTACGAGTTAAAAGCACACTAATATGATGCTTGTTGTCATTCCGGATGGATTGACTTAAGAACTCCAGCCGCGTGACAGCAGTGGATGACCAAAGGTGAGCACACATTCACCAGGACGGGAGACAATGCTGCACTCACCCAACTATTAAACTCAGACACTGAAGATGAACTGAAAAAGTAGCAGTATCAGACTGTTTCTTTTCCCAGATTCAGTAAACACGTAAAAGTTCCTATTCACGCCACTACAGTAATTTCTATTCCATGCGCCTTATAATGCGGTGTGCCCTATAGTGCGGAGAATATGGTACCTATATTCCAAAAGGATAGAATTATCATCAATAAATACAATAACAATTCACTTTTAAATCTCTTGACGCATGTACATTTGTAACTGAAACCAAAAAAAGTAGATATATTTAAAGTGCGAAGTATAGTAATGAACTGGCCCTTCCTGGAACCTTTACCAAACACAAGGAAAGGATCTCCCCCCATTCTGTAATGGTAACATCGAGCAGCTTTTCTCCTGCAGCTGTTGAAGACATTGCATTAAGACGTATTCAAACCTTCAAACAGATTATACCAGCACTTCCTCACAACATGACTGTAATCCCATTAAAATAGGGAGACTCCAAGATTCTAAATCATCTGTCTAATTATGTTTTTCGCTAAGCAACTGTTCACCAGTGTAATGCTTTACATACAAGTCCATGGCCTAAATACACTATAATTAGATAATAAAAAAATCCTGAGTATGTTTTAAGAGCATGAACTTTACCAAGATTATTCTCATGTCAAGAGTGGCTAGTTGTGTTAATACTGTCAACAGTGGACACATTATTAAGAGCTACTGCTGATGGAACTTTGGAGTTGTGAGGCTCTAATAAAAACTACGTAAAGTTTTTTTTAATATTGTTTCAACTTGCTATTTTATGAAATTTATTCTTATTACTGATGTCAAAGCATAATGAATTGATGCTAGGTATGTTTATAAATATTAGGTCCATGCATACAAATGGGTTCTCAATACACGGTGTGCTTCACCTGCTTAAACTCACTTATACTCCTTATACTGTTTTTAAATTCTGCCTATAATTAAATTAGTAGGTAGGTTTCCAAATGGAACAGAGTTTTATAGTGGGGAAAAACCCAGTGTGCTTAAATAGGCAAGATTCTCCGAGAATTATTGTCCCATAGTGAGCAGGTGGAGGATAATACATGAAAGAATAAAAAAATGTTTTGAAAACAACTCAAGGCAATATGTATTTAAGTGGTTTCAAGTAGTCAGGGCTTGCCAAGTGCACCCCATAGAATATTTGGAATTGTTTGGAAAGAGATAAAGTTCCTTGTACATTTCTGACCTGTCACTCATTGTCAGCAAGAAAGTAACCTCAGCAAGAGTATAACCTCAACGTTGTGTGTGGGAGTGGTAAACACTGAGTACTGAGAGGCTGAAGGGGGCAAGAAAGTGCAAATGAAAAGTCAGGTTGGTTAGTGACAACTCACATGAAACTTTGTTTCATACAGAACAGACACAAGCAAATTAAGCTTTACTTCAGGGTACAGCTTCTTACAGAGAATGGCCCAATCCTTATACACAGTGTCAGTGTACAGCAAAGCTATAATTCAGCTGATTATTGAAAAGTTGCTTTATTCAAAATGGGACAAAGTAAAAATTCATTAGCATCAAACAACATCAATAATTTTTACACTCACATGTCTTGTTTGCAAATCTTCACATTAGATGCAACTGATTTAAGACTAAAAATAGGCAGTAGGTCTTAAGGACGGATTAAATGCTAATAAAAACAACACAGAGACTGCTTGATCTAACTAGTTAGGCTATGACTGGGTTTTCATTACATTTTTATTGCCATTTTAATTTTTGTTTCAATGATCACAGGAGAAAGGCACCAGCTCCCGAACCTAAAAAGATAGAGAAAGTGACTGACTGACAGTTCATCAGTCCATCAAAGGGCCACATCAATACGAACAACCATTCACTTACAAATGCACACTCATGGCTACTTTAAAGGCACTAATTAACCTATCATGCATGTTTTGGGTCTTTGAGAGGAAACTAGAGTCCCTAGAGAAAACTCGTGCATGCTCAAGAACATGCAGACTCCCACAGAAGGCCTGCAGCTATTATACAGAACAAAACAATAAAGATCCTGGATTACATCAGAAAGAAAGCCCCCAGAGACCAAATGCTAATTAATTGTCTCAGGCAGGCAACTCCCAATGTGGGGGAGGAAGAGGAGCAGGAGGAAAAATCAAGGAGGGATAAGGCCCTGCACAGCACAAAACATGGATTGAAGAAATGGCTGATATCAACAAATACTGCCAGCAGCTAGAAAAGGCTGGACAAAAGGACAGCACAGATACACTATTCATAGCAACACAAGAGCAGGCGACCCTCAGTATAAAGAAGTAGAGGCTGGGGTCTACCACACTAGACAGAAGATGAAGCCTGTGCAAAGATACCCCTCAAACACTCCAGGATGTAACAACATGAAAAACAGGATGTAAACCTTTGCCAGTCAGTACATTTCCATGCACATCTAAACCGAGCTATTGGCAGAAACCGAACTAATGGATTAACCCCCTGTTGAGAGCTTGGTCTGAGTTTACATGTCACTCTGAGAAGCGAATTATTGAAAAAAGAGCACTCGCCACCACTCCAGGTGTTGACATGTGACCCTTCTTGTGGTATTACTTCTGGTTCGCATCACACGAAGTACCAAGTGAAGAAAATGCAGTAAAAAATGGACGACAACAACTCTGCATTTGTTACAAGCTGTACTGTTTGATGTTATTATCAGATTCACGCAAAGTCTTGTGGCAATGATATTATAATTATTGATTACAGCTTCAAACGTTGCGTCATTTTCTGAAGGGGCGGGGATTAGCTCCAGAGATATCGGTTTCTCAAAATGGCCATACATGCAGAGAAATTCAAATTTCCAATCACATTATCAGCTTAGTCAGACATTTCAAAGTTAAGCTAAGGTGTATACATGCAAAAGTCTGCTTTCAGTCAGACTAAGGCAATAATTCTAATTTTTCCTTGTTGCGTGTAAACGTACTGACTGTCAGCTAAGTCTTGATATGTAAGGAAGCTCTGAATTACTATGGGATTGGTTTCTAGGTTTTTGTTACTTTTTAAATTGCATCTGTCAGTGTATTTGACTTTTTTTGGCGCATCAGTTATGACAGTTCTCAAGTGCTTTTGGCTGTTCTTGCTTCTTTTTTTGTTGGGTTTTGGTTTGTTTAGCAAATAAAACCACTGTATGAACTTTAAATGGATGGGGTGTTTTTCTTGCTTTTTACATTACATTGTAGTGCAAATGGAGCTTGAAGTCAACAGTTCGGTGGCCTTGAACAGAGCAAAGCTCTTAACATGAGCGTGACTTTGTAGATATACAGGGATTATTCCAGTGGAAGCTTAACACAACCATGTCAGACAGTGTAAGTACACAGCTTGAGATCAATGGAGCAAAGAAATCTTGTTATTCAGTGACAGCATGACATATCTCTTGAGCCTGAAACTCAACCACACCATAGATAAATTCTCAGTAAATGAATGCTTTTGTGCTTTTAGATGCCACTTTTTTCAAAAAATAGGTTGAACAATTACCATTTAGATTAAATTTTGACAGTGAAAAAAGGTTATTATACTAACTCTTCTTCTTCTATAGCACATGTTTGAGTATTTGTGTGTGTGTGTGTGTGTGTGTAATTAAGTTTAGAAACTTTTCCTAATCATGCATTAAAAAACAGTCTCTAATTTGTGTTGGAATATCCATCCATTTTCTATACCCACTTGATCCTGTTTGGGATCCCAGTGAGCTGGAATAATGGAATCCCTTGAGAAAACCCACACATGCATGATGAGAACATGCAAACTCCATACGGATGAATCCTTGCAGAGTTTCAAAGCCAGGATTATCTTTTGCTACTAACTACCATTGTTCAACCCCAGTACTGAAAAATAATACCTTCTTGAAAAAGTGGAAGAAATTGACACAGGCAAAGAGAAGTCATAATGACCTTTATGAAACAAAACAACAAGTATCGGGCCCAACTGAAACCCAAGCAAGCACTTAAGTACATTCTTATAAGGACACTCATTTCAAGAGGACAACAATAACTACTAATAAGGTACATGAGTAGCAACCACTTCAAAGGCCATTAACTGAAGCTGACACTCTTTTTTTTTATCTTAAAAATGCAAATTATGCCATATAATACTGTTTGTGTTCACAGACCTAAATTATACAGAAAGACAAAAAAATGGTGCTACTATGAAATATAGTAAATACATTAAAAATGCTAGAATTTTTCTGATAGGTGAGGAAGTGATTAAGAAGCCTGTTGCCAAACTGCAAAACCCTGATGAGTCAATCTCTCCTTGCCTGTGAGCCACACCACATATATTTGAAATGTTTAAGTAAAATAGCACATCAGTTTGACTCAAAAATGTGATCAATTACGAATACTGGTTTTGGTATTGATCGATCAACTCAAAAATATATATTTTTTTTATGTTCCCATTATCTTCTCATAGTTACAGTCTTGTTTTATGTTATATTCATTTATGTATTTTTACATGTATACTCATATGCACACATCTTATCATTGTTTTTTTTTTTTAATGCATAGCCCGGGCTTCTGTTTCTAAGCCAAATAACTCAAGTTCAATCTTGTATCATGTTCTTTACCTGGTCATGTCTAACCATTTGTTATTTAACTTGCCTGTTCCTTGCTTCATATAACTCTGGTCCTATTTCATTTTTTGTTAGCTTAATGCAATATCAGTCCAGCGCCTCCATTATAGACACCTGTCTTGGTTAGTTTTTACTGTCATAGCCTGTCTGAGAGTTTTTTCATAGTCTGTTTATTAGAGTGTACGAACCTTGTTTCAGCCCCCTCAACCATTGCCTCTTGCTTGATTATTTGTATTTTTTACATTTAGATTTCAGACATTTTGGAATTTCAGCTACCTGCCTGTCTGTTTTGCTGACCACACCTTTAGCCCACTCCCTTCAACCAGCAAGTTAAGATTCTTGTCACAGCTTATATAACTGAGGTTCTGACCCATGCTTCTTGCATGTTGGATTTTGGACTTGTTGGTTTGAAGAGTATTTGAAGTTTGTATTATAGTCTCTTCCATAACTAATACGTCTCTGCTTTGCCAGTTGGGGGGTTGGTCGCACAGAATACATACATACATACAGTACAGACCAAAATTTTGGCCACACCTTCTCATTCAAAGAGAATAAGAAGGTGTGTCCAAACTTTTGGTCTGTACTGTATGTACCCTCTTTTAGTGTTAATTCTAGAAATTGAATAGTCATTGTGTTACTGACATATACATCCTTACACATGAGTCATGTCAGAAGTGAAAAATGGATGGGTATGGCTATAGCGTCTCCAGGCAAAGAGGTCTTTAAACCTAGCTGTTTAAACTAATCTTGAGGGCACAGGTGATACACAAGGCCTTGTCACTTCCCTATATGTTTTTCCTGTGAAAGCATCACTACCAATTTGTTATCCCACTAATCAAGACAAACATTCCATCACATTAAGTTATATTTTCAAACATTCAAATTTGAAAAAAAATTGTTTTTCAACCGAGTGTCTAAAATTTTACAAACTAAGATAGTGGATCAAGGAATATTTAAAAAAAAAATGTAAGAACTAATTATAGTTTTGTTATGATGTAAAATGTAAACAGCAAGAAAAACATGTTGCTTGTAAAAAATGCATATACTTGAATTGCAGCATATTTTGATCAAAAGCTGTTCTATTTAATTTGGTATTAATGATGCATTCACAAACACAATTTAACCTTGTCATGTGTATTAATGCATATTCATGCCACCATGTATGCTGTCTTTTAGTCTCTGAGAATAGTGTGGTATTTCTAGATTGCCGTTTATAGTATTTCTTAGCATTGTTCAATTTTAACTTATATTTGTTGATGCAACAACACCATGTGGAATAAAACCTGATTTTCAGAAGTGCCTTTGAGCCCAGTCAGTGATTTCCACTACAAAATCATGTCTCTTTTTATAGCTGAGCTTCCAGAGGGCCTTGCGATTATAGTTATTCAATGTGTTTTTGTCTTTGTTCTTTTTACACAGAGATTTCCCAGGATTCTCTGGATCTCTAAATAATTGTGTGCTCAGAAAATCCTAAAATTCTATAAAGTTTTCTATTGAAGCCCTCCCTACCTTATAAATGCCTTTGCTTCCAATTTCATAAACTCCAGAAGGTGGTTGTTGCTGGCATTGAGATTAATGAAAGATGTGCATTTGAAAACAATAACAACAAAACTTTCTTCGAACACAGTTTTCCAATAAAGTATTCATATTCAAACTAAGTACTGCCATGTGTTTAGCAATTATACCAAGAAAGTGTCAGTGATAACTCTTAAGTAGTAACAGTATTATTGGGTGTGAACAAATCAGCCACGAGATTGTGAACACAAACAAAAAAGTGAGTAATATAGCTCACTACTGGCAAAGTGCCGCTTTGAAAACCTGTCAGTGTTGACATGGACATTAAATCAGACACTTGCCATAAAGTTAAACATATCTTCTGACCAATTACAGCCCACATATGGTGATAACACTACCACATGCTGCATCCTGAAAAAAAATGTAATTGAGCTTCAAACCTTAATGAAATTAACAGCAGATGCTTTAATGGCAACAACAACAAAAAAAAGATAAGAAAACATGGTTAAATACTTTTTGTCACTGGCTGTGTAGCACCTGTTGTCCTGTTGGGCACACTTACAACACCAGGTCAGTCTGCTACAGCAGGTCATAACATGACTTGCTGGGTATTTCATTGCTCTGTGCTGATTTGGACCTGTTTGATTTGGCTCAGCTGGCCACCAGGAGTGTTAGCTCATGGCTGATGGGGTATTCTGTTTATCTAACCAGATCAGATTTACTCTGCTTCTGTGAGTACAGCGTTTCTGATTTTGATTAAATAAAGGATGTGATGTATAGAGAGTAAATCTTTTTTGTATTGATTAATAATTACATTTTTTGACTGGACATAAAGCCTTTTGATTTGTATTGTGAGGGCTAATCCGCACTGGCAAAATGTGTTTTGTCTTTGTTTGTTTGTTTGGCTGTGTACCTGGTCAAAAAGCTAAATAAACTGCAGTTTATTTATGAAGAACAGAAAGTAAAATTATAAGCTTAACCTTAAAGAGGCCATTCCATTAAAAACTGTTTTTCTTAGGTTTCTGTTAGATATTTCAGCTCCACAGGTGTTCTTACCTTCATAGTGGGTGTTAAAACAGGTCAACAACTTCTCTTTCAGTTTTTATCTCAAACTACACAGGTGGCGATAACACCCGAGTTCGAACGGCCTGTATTTGTTTCGTCACAGCTCCTTTGCTCATTAGTATTCATCAGCTCCCGCAGTTGAAGCCGTGCCTAGCATGCTGCTGGCTAAAAGCTGTTAGCATAAAGACGTGTCAAACCGGAAGAGACTTAGTGCACTGTTGCCATGCGCAGTAGGGCAAGAAACAGTATACCTTAATCTCATAGGCTAGTTTTTTTGGCCAATCTGAGTCCAGCAAATTAATAAGGAATATTAATGAGTTGCAGCCCGAAGCCAGACAAATCTTCACGCAGAGAGATTGAAAGGTGTTTCCTAACATTCTTTAGATTAAAAAAATGTTTCATATTACAGGTTAATACTTCAGAAATATCCACAAAGTCATGAAATTTGTGTGAACTGGCCTCTTTAAGGTAGAAAAAGTGTCTGTCTCGCAAACAATACTATAGGATCTGGTTTAGAACAGAACAGTAACAAATGAACTATAACTTCTCTAGGGAAATTTTAAGGGGCCAGAGTGGGAAGCCCTCAGCCAATCAGAAAGCTGCATTTTCCAGTCACCGAGTGTGTGTGACAGCTGAGAGGTGCTGTAAATGTGATGAAAGGGCCATAAGAGTGAAATTATGACAGTATGGGGGAATAATGATGATTTTAGAGATTACATGAATTTAATATGGCTGTGTTTTTAATGGATTCCATTGTCATGGTAACCCCAAATTTCCAATAAATGTGATAGAACACTTCTCTTGACCAAGCCACTCAAAATGATGGGTCACATATACACAGGGTCCAGAGTGCTTGCTGTGAGCTGACCTGGTATGATGACAAATAGCATCCTCATGGTAATACAGTTGCAGATATTTAAAAGATGCTTCAGTACATTATAGCCCAATGTTGAGTGACCAGATAAAAGTTGTAATGACATCTGTAGGTCAAAGTTTGTTCACACAATAATCTATCAAAAAAGACTCAATTTTAAGGATGATATTTAAGGAGCTCTTTTAATGTAGGGCTTCAAGTGGGGGCAGGGTTTTTGTGAATTCCATTGTCAGGGAAATTCAAAACACCACAGGCCCATGATAAACAGTGAATCTCTGGTGAGCAGCCTGATCAGTTTGATGTGCCATATGCGTGATTACATCTGGCAGTTAATGCTGTGGGGCATCTTGGTGTAGTTTTTGGCAAGATGTGTCATTATAGTGACCAAAAAATTAATGTGAATATGTTAGTACTTTTCTAGCAAACAAACTGATCAAATGTGTATATGGTGATATATGGTTAAACTGACACATGCCACATCTATGTGTAGTCCCATGTCGAGTCAGTGATTAACATAGATCTGGACTTGCTCCCATAGAAAGTGTCTGAAAAAGGGAGAGTCATCTGGTATAATATTTTGAGCTGATTGGAGGACGTGTCAGCAAGTATCTGCCTATTATGATTTGTCTTTAGCCGATCACAGTAAATTAAGCTCTTGCCAAATCCAGTTGGGAGAAAAGCAAACACATCGTTACCATCAAGAAATGCACAAAGTTCTTATCTTTGCTCATTTTTCAATTATGAAATCATCTCTAGGTTTCTTGAAACAGATTCAATCGCTGCTCCTATGAGTATGTCCACCAGTGCAGTTATCATGTCGGTTTTGTTTTGCCTTGTGTGTTGTACGCACCCCCCCACCCCAGATCATAGGACTAATTACAGCATGTATTCAGCAAGCAGCTGCCCCAGAATGCTTAGAGGGATTTAAGCCAATAAAAGCTGTAGAGACGTCAAGACGTCAATGGCACCAAGCGTTCTGATTTAGTTTGACGTCTATAGATGTCAGTGGCACTGAATGAGTTAATATATGCTCACAGGTTATAATTTCTGTCCTGTGCAATCAATGGGTGTGTCTGAAGTTGAATGGCATTGATATGGTCACATGATATAAGCTATAACAATTTCTTGTGACCAGAAGAAAATTGGAACAGTATTATTAGGTGAGAGTACACTCACCGGCCACTTTATTAGGTACACCTGTCCAACTGCTCGTTAACACTTAATTTCTAATTAGCCAATCACATGGCGGCAACTCAGTGCATTTAGGCATGTACACATGGTCAAGACAATCTCCTGCAGTTCAAACTGAGCATCAGTATGGGGAAGAAAGGTGATTTGAGTGACTTTGAACGTGGCATGGTTGTTGGTGCCAGAATGGCTGGTCTGAGTATTTCAGAAACTGCTAAACTACTGGGATTTTCACGCACAACCATCTCTAGGGTTTACAGAGAATGGTCCGAAAAAGAAAAAATATCCAGTGAGCGGCAGTTCTGTGGGCGGAAATGCCTTGTTGATGCCAGAGGTCAGAGGAGAATGGCCAGACTGGTTCGAGCTGATAGAAAGGCAACAGTGACTCAAATAACCACTCGTTACAACCAAGGTAGGCAGAAGAGCATCTCTGAACGCACAGTACGTCCAACTTTGAGGCAGATGGGCTACAGCAGCAGAAGACCACGCCGGTGCCACTCCTTTTTAGCTAAGAACAGGAAACTGAGGCTAGAATTTGCACAAGCTCATCGAAATTGGACAATAGAAGATTGGAAAAACGTTGCCTGGTCTGATGAGTCTCGATTTCTGCTGCGACATTCGGATGGTAGGGTCAGAATTTGGCATCAACAACATGAAAGCATGGATCCATCCTGCCTTGTATCAACGGTTCAGGCTGGTGGTGGTGGTGTAATGGTGTGGGGAATATTTTCTTGGCACTCTTTGGGCCCCTTGGTACCAATTGAGTATCGTTACAACGCCACAGCCTACCTGAGTATTGTTTCTGACCATGTCCATCCCTTTATGACCACAATGTACCCAACTTCTGATGGCTACTTTCAGCAGGATAATGCGCCATGTCATAAAGCTGGAATCATCTCGGACTGGTTTCTTGAACATGACAATGAGTTCACTGTACTCAAATGGCCTCCACAGTCACCAGATCTCAATCCAATAGAGCATCTTTGGGATGTGGTGGAACGGGAGATTTGCATCATGGATGTGCAGCCGACAAATCTGCGCCAACTGTGTGATGCCATCATGTCAATATGGACCAAACTCTCTGAGGAATGCTTCCAGCACCTTGTTGAATCTATGCCACGAAGAATTGAGGCAGTTCTGAAGGCAAAAGGGGGTCCAACCCGTTACTAGCATGGTGTACCTAATAAAGTGGCCGGTGAGTGTATGTTGTCACAGTAACCTTTAGAACACAATTGAGTTTTGACTTTTTTGAAGCGTTCTGCTTTAATTCTCAATAAGTCGTGGGGTTTTTTGTAAATACAGTTGATATTGCAACTGGAAATGCTACAGAACCAAGACAATGCAAATCTGGTGACCAACCCAATCAGTTCAATGTAGCATACAGGTAACGTCTGGAGGTTTTTTTATTGTAGGGCATTTCAGGTGAGATTTTTGGAGAGCTGTGTCACCATGGTAAAGCATTGCCAATTAAAATAATTGCACACTTTCCACAATCAATGATGTATGACTTGTGTGGGTCTATCTTTCTATTTAGGCCACATTAGTTTTGACGGAAGAATAATAAATAATTCTGTCCTATCTATAAAGAGACCTATTTAGAGGTGAATAATAAAAGGGGCTTACAAAATTAGTTTAGCATTAAAATCTCAGTGCCTTTGAAATTCAACACTCATGTAGTTTTAACTATCTTTGTATGTGCGTGCACAATTCATCTTCCATGCACATACAAATTCATCACACATGCATATTCAACCATTTGCATGCACAATTTCCTCAGGTGGACATACTGTGCCCATGAAAAGAAATTCTACTAGTACTTGTATCTGACTTTTGACTGTTGGGAGTGGATACCAGTGATGGCATTGACCCTCATGTGATTGGTCATTTGCAAGCAGTCACACCCACATGATGAGCTCATCACAAAAATGCACCATTTAAGCAGATTCCAGCTCACGAACTTTTTCACAAAGAACCGTATAATTTCAAAAATTTATCTCCATCAGTCAGATAATGCAGTTCTATACAACTGCATTATCTATAAACTATGCTTGTGAGATCTGATGGAGGGTGATGGGCATACTGTCTTGCTGCTTTCAAATGACTTCCTCTCGCCAAACAGCAGTCATTTATGGTTTACAATTTTGTCAAACTTGGAAAGGAAAATGAAACAGTCCTAAGTCAATAGTTCACTGAAAATATAAAAATAGATTTTTTTCACAAAGCTAATGCTACACTGAACAGGTCAGATTGAAAAAAAAGATTATACTGTGGGCTTAAACAGACCAATATAAAGTTTAACGTGGTGTCTGGGAGAGCAATACATTTCTAAATTGGTTTTTGCATTTAAAGCAAAAAATCCATGGAAGAAGGAGAGAGAAAATAAGGCAATGAGAGGTTAAAGAGGGGAGGCTCAGACAGTGACTGACTGATTAAAATGACATTCATAGTGTCAGATGTGGTGCTGTGGGGAGATTTTATATCCTCTCCTCTCAGATACTACTGCTAATGGAGATGATTTAAAAGCCTAATATAGTCCACTAGACCTCTGAAATGGAATTTTAGATGGCTTAGCTAAAGTTAAGGAGAGAAAAAGGAAGAAGTTTGAGGGTTTTCATCATTTGCATCTGCACATTTACACACACACGCATATATATATATATATATATATATATATATGGTAGGATGGTCACAATGCGAGGCAAGGTAGTCCACAATGATGGGATCTCACTCCCAGAGGGAACAATAGCAGACATTGAGGACAGTTACAAGTACCTAGGAATACCACAGGCAAATGGCATCCTCGAGCAGGCAACAAGGGAAGCAGCAACAGCCAAATACCTACAACGAGTGAGGCAAGTCCTAAGAAGCCAGCTCAATGGAATTAACAAATCCAAGGCAATAAACAGTTACGCCCTGCCAGTGATCAGACACCCTGCGGGAATAATAAGATGGCCAAAGGATGAGATACAGACCACAGATGTTAAGACACGAAAGCTCCTCACCATGCATGGCGGGTTCCATCCCAAATCCAGCACCCTGAGACTGTACGCACGCCGTAAGGAAGGAGGCAGAGGACTAATGAGCGTGAGAGAAACCATCCAGGATGAAACATCGAAGCTCCATAAATACATCCAGGACAAGGCCTCAACAGATGACGTACTCAGTTAATGCCTGAGACAATGGCAAGATGAGGAAGTGCTGGAGGAGCAACCATCATGGGAGGACAAGCCCCTACATGGGATGTACCACCGGAACATAACTGAAGTGGCTAACTTCAAGAAATTCTACCAATGGCTGGAGAGGGTCGGCTTACAGGACACCACAGAGGCACTCATCCTGGCAGCACAGGAGCAGGCTCTAAGCACCAGAGCGATATGCCGCTTTTACACATGGGCCGAATGTTGTCGGGTTAGGGTCGGGTCAGTCTAGTTTTATTCACACACTCGCCTCTGGAATGCGGCCTTGGGCGTGAGCAATGCGCATGTGGGTGGGGGCATGGGCTGTTTCGTTTACCTTATCAATGACGGAGGTCTGTGACGCAATTCTTAAGTGACACAAGACTAGTAAACAACTGATGGACGAGAGGCTGCTCCGTGTTGCAGCACCACACCGGCACATTATGCAGTAGACGAGGGTGGGAAAGCTAATCGTAAATCTCTGATGCTACACCTTCCCGACCATTTAGTCTTAACATAAAGTTTTCATTTTTCTGGTATTGTTTCTGTCTTGTCCTCTTCTTTGCTAAAACATTTAAACTAGTTACTACCAGAGCATGTTTATTCTGAAAACACGCTCAAATTCTTCTTCAAATAAAAACATGCTGATGGGATTTTACTTACACAAATCCCATGTAGCCTCCACATATTTCTTTTAATAAGGTTGAATGGAGCTGTTCTACTGTATATTATAGAGTAAAAAACACCTTTTTTTTCCTCTTATCCGCGCGTCCTTTAATTACGTTGAACAGGAAGCTTGACTGGATTCATAATAAAAGCATTTATATTTGCCTTAATTAAAAGTGATCAAATAACGAAAGATTCTTAAACATGGCATCATTTACAAGTTGAGTAATATAACCAGTTATTAAAGAGAAGAAAAGGGAGATACAATTGTTGTAGTTCTGCAAAGTTTATTGCACACTTTGTATTTTATTTATTCACAAAAGGAAGCAGACAGCGTCTCAGCAGCACCCGGTCACGTCTCCCTTCCTCTGCAGAGAAGCTCACTTCTCTGTGGAGCCCGGTCTTCGATTCCACATCTTCTCCATCAAACCACCAACGTCGACCTCGGATACAGAGATAAAAAAGCGGTCTTCTGTCTCCCGCATGTCGCGGGAGCCATAACACAGATGGCTAAGAGCTAGCCGACAGAGCTAGCACATCTGCACACTGCGAGTTCACAACAGGAGTTTTTCGTGAGCTGCTTCACAGTGTTTAAAGCACTTAAAATGAATCACAACTCACCCTTACAGCTGCCATGTCCTCTCCAAACACTCTCCGTTCCCCATAAAAAGCATCCATGTCCTGGAACCACTTCATCACTTGTGGTCGTCTCCACTCCGACCGTTGCAGGTTCTTGATCACTCTGTACTCACATTTGAGTTTTTTCAGCTTGTCACGGCACTGCTTTTGTAGTTGTCATGTTAAAAATCATGTGAAAAAAAAAATAATAACATGCGTTACAGGAGACCTGTTAAATTCCATCGGCGCGGTTCAGTGTCGTCACACACGTGCACACTAACGGGCCAATCGTTGGTTAACCCTACGTAGGTAGGCTCGTGACTGGCATCAGTTTACTTGACCAATCAGTTCATAGGTAGGCGTGGTGAGTAGGTATGGGGTCGGCTTGGCCCTGATCGGACTACAGAGCCAGTGGTTCCAAAAAAGGTGCCTGTTCGGGCGGGCTCTGACGGGGCCGGCCAAGTATGAACAAAGCAGGAACGGGTCCGTACCGACACCATTTGGCCCATGTGTGAAAGCGGCAATAGAGGCCCAGATCTACCACACCAGACAAGACCTAAGGTGTAGGCTGTGCAAAGAGTCGTCTGAGACAATCCAGCACATAACAGCAGGGTGTAAAATGCTGGCAGGGAAAGCATACATGCAACGTCATAACCAAGTGGCTGGCATAGTATACAGAAACATCTTTGCGGAGTACGGGCTGGAAACCCCAAGGTCAAAGTGGGAAACACCTCCAAAGGTGGTGGAGAACGACCGTGCAAAGATCCTGTGGGACTTCTAGATCCAGACAGACAGGATGGTAATGGCGAACCAACCGGACATTGTGGTAGTTGATAAATAGCAGAGGAAAGCACTTGTGGTGGATGTGGCGATACCAAGTGATGGCAACATCAGGAAGAAGGAACATGAGAAACTCGAGAAATACCAAGGGCTCAGAGAGAAGCTAGAGAAGACTCGGAGCACTTGGGGCAGTAACCCCCAAACTGGAGGAATGGCTTCAGCAGATCCCTGGAAGAACCTCAGACATCTCAGTCCAGAAAAGTGCAGTACTTGGAACAGCTAAAATACTGTGCGGGACCCTCAAGCTCCCAGGCCTCTGGTGGAGGACCCGAGCTTGGAACGGGAAAAACACCGCCCAGTGGCAAGAGGGGTATGTACGTATGTATGTATACATGTATAACTATAAAGTTGCTCCTTCCCCTCTGCGGCCAATTTCTCTTCCCTTCAAACTTGGGTCCTTGGGCCTAGAAGATTGAGGGTTCTGCCCAGTATCTTTGCTGTTCCCAGAACTGCATTTTTTGGATTTGAGAGACAGAGTGAGAAGCTTAACCAATTAAATATATCCCAAATGTTTCATTACCTGTCTTACAGAAAGAAAAAAAAACACACTACATTTCATATCTGGAAATCACGTTTTCACAAATGACAATATGTTAAATTTACATGTACTGAAAAAAAAAAACGTATGGACTTTACACATTTTGAGACAGGTTTCTCAGGGAACATACTGTAATAAAAAAAATCACTTAAGCATCACCCATGGGAGTTAATGCATTTTTTTAGATATGATTAGTTAAACTGAAATATGTAACAGCTGTTTCACATGTGGTTTTGAATCATTCTCAATATGTTTATGGTAACATGTAAAAAAATGTATTAAATTCACGTATTTTTGGCTGTTAAAGCTGAGAGAAACAGGACTTTATTTCTTTCATTACAGCTTTTAAAAGTTCCTTGTATGAAGAGGACGCCATTAGATCAGGTATCTTAACTGCTACAACAATATACAAAGGCTTGAAATGTGAGGAGGTTGTTTACCTAGTGATGCTTTTGCAATAAACTTCCTTTTTTTCTTTGATTTAGAGAAGTTTATCTTAAAGAAACTTTACAAGGTGCAGGGATGAGTGTGTAAGCATTATTCTTATGAAACTATCTCTCACGATGAACAGTGATTAACTTTGCACAAGGGAAATGAGAAAGCGCTTCTTAATACAGAATAGAACCAACAATTAAATAAAAGCTTTTTTTAAACACTCTAAAAGCTACCTTCTTACTTTTTAAAATGATGTAGCTCTATACATGTCTCTCCGCTGTTTTACAAGCTATATTTAAATTTGATGTCTGACCCTGGATTTTCCACAACTGTATAGACTCACAGCCTCAGTAAGTGACAGTGATGAATGTCTCTGTTTCCCTGTGATAACTGTCAAATTATCATGTCTCACGTCCGTGTTTAACTTTATGCACTGAGTTGTTTCGCTTGAAATTTACAGCTTCTCTCTGTTGAATCAACTTATTAGTGCCTCCATGAATAAAGAAAGATAACTCAACAATAGTGACAGCAGCAGGGAGGAGGAGGAACATCATGACACAGAAGACACAACAACCATTGCTGTCAGCACTGCAGATTTGTTTTCAGGTTCCAGAACCATTAGAACTGTAAAATCCTTGCAGCAGAATATTCCATTACAACAGTCACTGGATCAATGCTATTCACTACTGATTTGAGATGTTTAATTGTTGTGAATGATTTTTAACTAGCTAATAATACTCACAAAAACGGCAGATTATACATTAACTCGGCGCCAATGCACACATGCATAAACAGGCAGTCACAGTTAATACACAGACACACAGAGCGTAGTTAATCCTGAGCTGTGTGTCAGCTGGTATTTTCTATTCTAGGGGGAAATGGTCTGTGACAGACATGACTGCAGAACACACTCTGAATAAGAAAGTAGTCACTGTTTCTTTGTTAGAGACATGCTCAAGGTTACGACTATTAGCATGGAAGAGCCAGACACACATACACGCAGACAGAGAGACAGATAGATAGAAAGACAGACAGATTTTGACATGAAATGATAACCTTTTCACCAGTACATCAAATAAAAGCAAACGCAGCTGCAGACTGCTAATCAGTGGATTTCTAACAGTTGCATAAGAAAAGAACACAAGTTTTGGTAAGAGGTGACTTCCTCGTCATTATGACAAACTTTGCATTCAAATGAGCAGACATGTTTTTAACAAAAGGACTTCCAGGACCATGCTGAGAGTCTGGTCAAATGCTTAACCAGAGCTGAAAGTGCAAAAGAACTGAAAATTAGAATATTCATGAATGTTTTTGGGGAGTTGTGCTTTTTTTTGTAATCAAAGCCTAAAATGCACAATTATAAATAGGTTTTTTCAGTCATTTTCATGAGCAGTTGTAGACTTGTCTCAAATGTGCAGATGACAAACACAAAATGTTACATTTTGTTATGTTGTGTTCTCATTTCTAATAAATCGAGAACTCAACATGTCAAGCTGCACAGATGTCAAATAATTCACATTTTATTACAAATTTCTAGCAGCTGCCTCTGAGTTGCAACATTGTCACAATAAGTATATATTTTAGCAGACTACTGAAAACTTTATCATTAACACATGCTATATAGTCAGGAATTCACTGAATGTCTTGACTGCATCCACCAACATGCTAATAAATCACAATCATTGAACAGCAGGAGGTGAAGCCTTATGATCAGCTTTGTTCTGAGTTTAATTACAAGAAACCAAATTCTTTATGTTTTGTGGTACTACTACACAGTGTTATTTTAAAGTAAAAAATAGGCCAAATTATGTACTCTCAAAACAATTCCAATCATTTTACATGCCATTTTGATGCAGTACAATAAGACAAGAAACATTGTCTCATGTTGAGTCTCAGTAATAAACAGTTTCTTTACTCGTCAGTTTTTTTTTTTTTTTAAGAATTTGTTATCCAGATGTTTAAATCATAATCTGGCTGTAGAGGTTAGATTACATATCATTTGAAGTAAACATTAGTTGCGTCCCCTATTTCAAGGAAACAACTCATGTGAATCACTATTAGACAAAGACTAATAAGAATATTACAGATCATTATTGAAAAGATAAATAATGAGCTGTTTGTCTTTGTGACAAATCCAGAGTAATATTAATCTTGTTCTATTAGTTTAAGTTCAGCCCTGAGACACAGTCTGATATTATTAAAGACTGCAAATTAGGAGGATATTTCAATTTGTGAGTTCTTAATTTATTGAGCTTTTAAACATCAAGTAACTACATACAACTAAAAGCATAAGAATAATTAATATTTGGATATATTTTGCCAAATTTAACAGAATAAGATAAAATAAGATGATAAACTACAATATACAGCCCCAGTTCCAAAAACAATTATCCATTTTTTTAGGAACTTTTTAATTAATTTAAAATCAGAAAGCATTACATTTTAAATTTAGATTGTTGGTCTAAAGTCCATAAAATGCTGTTAATAAAATACAGTTGCACAACCCAGTCATTTAAACGGCAACATTACCATGATGATACAATTTGCACTGACAGTAAAAGGAAGACTTATGAATATAAAACATAGTCTGGAGTTCACTTCAACAATTTTACAATGACCTCACAAAGTCAACAGCCATTTTACAAAATATCTAAGTTTTAATATCTCATATCTTCAAATAGTGGCTCACTAGTCCATCCCCAATATGGCAAACCTTCTGCTTGAAACTGATTAGTTAATTTGAGTATGAGTATGTGAATAATAACTGTGTGTAATAAAGGTACTTAGTAAAGTACCCTGTACTGTGAAACCAGGGTACGTAAAATTTGAGTTCATGTGACTAATAGCAGGATTAATGCTGACAAAACAACTTCCTGTAGCTTGCATCGCCACCCCTTACACGGAAGGAGACCTGAATATGGATGGACAAAAAAACTCATGGGGTCACCTTTCTATTCACAACACTTAACTCACAGCATTCCCATTCCATAGCATAATATTTTAATCGTCATTTTTTAAAATCTGCCCTATATATTATATACAGGCTGAACACTTCCGACTTTGTCTTTGATTAACATTTTGTTTCAAAGAAATTTTGACTCAAATACATGAACTATTACACTTATTTTTACATTGTAATCTGGTGTGGTCTTAGTTTAAATAATAAGGTATGACAAGTCCAGATGTCATCAAGAGAAATCTAAAACAGAATTATGCAAGATGTTTATGTGAGATTAAAGTAAGAATAAAGATTAAATGTGTGAATGTATCAAGAAACACAGTCATGGATGATTGTCTCGACAACAATAAAAAGACGAGTGCAGCAGCAGATGTAAGATAAAGAAATTGGCCAGATAACGCCATAAATGACAAAATTCAATGCCTTTCTGAGCAGAAGAAAACACATACATCCACATATGCAGTATATAAGAGACTCATGGGGGCACATCAATAAATCATGAAGAAAAATCATAACCAAGTCACAAGTTTATTTCTTGGACATGTGTGATAGAATGCAATTCGATATAACAGCATAGCAATAAATCCAGTGACCATGAAGGTATTGCTGCTTTTGCAGATGCTTTTCAATGGGGAGTTCATTACAACCACTCCAATCTCTCACTTCACTTTCTTCAGTCAAAGCATGTAGGAAAGGTATATTTTTATAGAATAATTGAGTTATTAAGTCTTATTATTTTGCTATTTTTTAAATTGTGATAATAATGATATTGGCTTTAGACAATAGTATCATGTAACACCCAATATAAGACTTATAAATGATAGATGGCAATACAGTGGTGTTGCCATTTATCATTTTCAGTGTTCAAAAATTATGGTTTGATTTTGTGAAATGAGGAAACAACCCTGTAAGTTTTTTGCAAAAAACTGCCATTTTGATCAGGTCTGTCATGAAAAGAGAAATACTAATATCAATAAAATAATCACATCCCACTAACTGTTAAAGGCATAAAGTGTTCTACCATAATAAACTTTTGTGATATGACTCTTTAAGACTTACATTTTTCAGTAACTCGGTGATCGAACTATATGTTTGTGATATAGTAAATACACTATATTTCCAAAGGTAATAGGACATCTGTCTTTACTTGAACATAAACTTTAAAGATAATCCCTTCTTAATCCATAGGGTTTATTTACAAGTTGGCTCACCGTTTACAGCCAGGACAACTTTAACTCTTCTGAAAAAGACTTTCCACAATATTTAGGAGTGTCAATCAGTCGTTACCTATACCCACTTTTAATGTTCAGGGTTGAAGGGAGCTGGTGGCCATCTCCAGCGTTGTCAGTGGGTAACAGTGTACATATGGTAAATTTTGACAGGTTTTGTCATGATTCTGCTTTGATCAGTTCATGTTTTGTTCTGTTCCTGTCCTGCTACATATAGTAATCAGCCTCTTATCACCTGGACTTGGTTCTCCAGTCCTTCCCATTTCTCCTATCAATGACATGATAACAGCTTACTTAATGCTTAATGGAGCATTTGGAGCAATGCTTCATGCAAAAAAAAAAAAAAAAGTTTTAAAACAGCAATAAAAAAAACAAACAAAAAAAAAACTGTTAAACTAATAATCATCCCAATAACTCCCAAATGTTCAAAAAGTATTGGTTCAGATTTTTAGTGTTGCGTTGTGATAGACTTTTGGAACAGTAGCTTGCTACTTTTAATAACCTAAATGTTTAATCACTTGCCTCAGTATTATGTTTTAATCAATAAGTTCATTTTTCTCCAGGTGTGATGTGAGCTGTGAGAGGTTTCCTGACTTAGATGAACCAGCCAAAGAAGTCTGGAATATGGACTCAGAAATGTTAATAGCTTAAATGTGTACTTTGAATTTTATCTTTAAAAACTTCTCTCTCATTTTTTTACTGATAAATTTTGAATCCTTATTTACATTCACAAAACCAAGTTATTGTTACACTTCCTATAAAATACTTAATTTCCGGGTAACTGAAAGTGTTCAGATATTTTATTTGGCAAGACATCCTCTACGTAAATCATTGATGTGATTTTACACAATGTTTCAGAGGTTTTCTACACTCATTGGGTCATATGTGTTTGATATACTACTATTTCATAACATGTGTCTTATTTTTGAACAAAAGAACAGCTATATAGTTTAAAGACATCAAACTCCAAGTTTACGTTCTGGTAGTTTCTCTCTCAGTTCAGACAAAGAACCATAAATCTAACTGATGGACTGAACCTTCATTGGCTGAGTTTTAACGGAAGTCTGGACTATGGACTTGACCAAATAAAACCCCACAACACTGTCTTCACATGCAGTTCCATTTTTTGAGTATCCAACTTGGTGACTTAATAGACAGTTTTGGACACTTGAAGCCTTCTAACCACTGGAGTTTCCAAACAACTGACTCACCATCCAGTGAGTAGCAGTGATCCAGGCCGAACAGAGACAGATGCCCCACCTGAGCAGGTCCTTTGAGGTTTCGTCTTTGGGAGAACTATCTGGAAATAAAACCAATTTTAAAGCTCATCTCTTGAGCTAATGCAATTATTACTAAATTCCACGTTTCTTTAGTTATGCCTAAGTTATCCCTACAAAATCGTTGCCATGTTAAGCCTAACACCAGACACTGGATCTGGATCTCCAGACAGCAAAGCAGATTTAAGTTTCACTATGAAAAAAAAAAGGTTTTACAGTTAAACATGGTTCCTCCACAGGAGAGTTCATAACAGCTATAGAGGAAACGATGAATGAATAGAAGATTCCTTAAAACCTAGTCCATGTTGTTTTGCAAGATAATACCAGCAATATAAAAAAAGCAATGGAATTGCTAGGCGCTGCAAGTTCAATATGCTTTGTGCACACCTTGCAACTTGAACTGTGAATAGGGGACTGTTAGCATAATGTAGTATAACTGATGCAGTGGCAGTCAGCAGAAAAAAAGGGGGGAATCATTCTAATCACTCACCACAGCCATATTCATATTTGAGGGACATTTAAGTTGAGCTAAATAGAGTATGTCACTGAGGTGTCTGATACAAGATGTGCAAACAAAATGAAAAGGCACATATTCCACAGAGTATGATCTCCCAGCCAAACTCAATGCACAGCAGTGGGGGTTCCTGGAAAAGGTCACAACAGCTCTTGCTCCCTTTGAGGAGTCAACAAAGAACATACAATCTTCATCCTCATCTGCATCTGATGTCATTCATAATGTCCATGTTCTTTAGCACGTTCTCTAGCACGTTCTCTTTGGAAAAAAAAAAAAAAAAAAAAAACAAGGCTGACAAAAGAATAAATTTAAAAAATAAAAGTCCCTCTTTTAGAGGCAGTTGACACATGTCACTCTGGACATCTGCAATGCTGCTGGATCCAAACTAAATTTAAGTCTTGAAATCCTGAAGGAAAACACTGATCCTGTTTCTCAGTGAGCAACCTTTAAGTGCTCAGGTGCTGTACTGACAAGTACAAGTACCCACTCTGTCAACATCAATACATGTATCAAACATAAAATGTGGTATCCTTCCATTCCTAATTAAAACATTTGAATTCATTGCCTCTCAATTATTTTGGACATATAGTCCATATAATCCCCTAACACTGGATTTATATTTCACATTAATCGTTCAAACTGTGTAAAAATTCCTCACACAAAATGTCTATTTGCAAGTTGAAAAAGCTAAACTGGTGCAGTAAAGAGTTTTGTGTTTGTTCAACTGCAATTGGCTGCTGAGGCCATCCAGCTTGTGTCTGTTCTTCTGCATTTAAACTGTTGTTGTAGCCAGAGATCATGCGGGAACAACAGACATCATATTGCATGACAGCATCCACCTGTGATAATGGCACATAATGGCATGATGGCAAATGATGGGAAAAAAAACTCCTCCCCCTGACAAACACAGAAAACAATAGTGTATAATTCTTGTTTACTGTAATTTAAACCTCATCATATCCGCCATCACCCAAGAGATGGGTATACACAAAAGTAAACAGAAAACTGGTCCATTTACAAAAGATAAAATACTTTCACTTTCCTGACAGCTAGCCTGAGGGCTTTTATTTTGAAAATAACCTTTTTGCTCTATATTTTTTTTGTCACACACAGATGGTAGCTGGGCATTTATCCCAGTAGAAATCATCTAACACAAGAACGCACAGCATGATGGTCAGACTCTGGTTCACTGAGCCCTGAACAAAATCTTCAACCTCTTACAAGCAATGGAGAAATTGAGGACAGCTCCAATAGACTCAACCTGGAACAGAGGTAACAGAGTTTAATCATGTTATTTCTATCTGTGCTTTAGTGACCCCTCTGTCCAGTGGCTCAAAAGGCCTCTCTTTATCCCTCCATCACTGCTGGATGAGACTCAAATCCTCCACTAGAAGTAAAGAGCTGTAGATAAAGCACTATGAGATTTATAGTCTGGATCAGGTCTAGCAGAGTAGCTGTGAACCTCCTTTCCTGTTGAGATGTTTTGCATTTTTTTGTCAATAAAAGCTTCAAAAAGTATTGTGTGCTAATTAGATGATTTTAGGATACACTGATGACAAAACCAAACGTGTTGAATTGCTTCCCTCATGTTTGTCTTCATACTAACATGCATTTTTTGCAGCTTAAAATCTGTTCATGCGTGGACTGGTATTAGCAGAAAAACTAAATGATTAAACACGGTTTTTCTTGTACTAGTGTACAGCTATTATTTGATTGCATTCATAGAAAATATGTAAAGAAAATCATGCATTCCCAAACAACTAATGGTTGTGGTCATACGGGATTTGTTCCTTTGAGTGATTTGTAGTCTGCTGACATATCATTTAACACCATTGTTTCGCAACTTTCCCCTGTGAAGTATTCAATACGTTGACATAGTCCAGACAAAAAATAGGTAAAGAAGCAAATTTTTGCCATTTGCATTTATTGCTGATGACTTTATTGGTAGTGATCTGTGAACTGATGATAATGAGGATGCATCAATCACCGCCACAATAAATGAGGTTCATTGCGTTGAGTGCTTACTTATGTAGCATGGCTGTCTGGAGAATTGATTTTATAAGTCAAGTGAATGTATGAAATAGTGACAAATCAATGCCCTCTGCACAGCCTTAATTAATTACCAGGTATCATGGAAATGGATGTTTTCATTTTTTTGTGATTCATATCTGTACCTGCCACAATTTCTGCTTCTCCGATCTCAACATCCTTTAAGATTTTCCATCCTACTTTGTAGTGTCTTAGTCTAGTTAATTCCCGCTGTATTATTGATGTTACCATACTTGCTCCTGCTCCATACTCACATTACTAACCTTCCTCATCTTCCTCACCTACAACAGCCCTCACACCACTCACCCATTTTCTGAACACTCACTCCAGTCATGTCAGAATGTTAGTTTGCATTAAAACTACTTTCCAGTGTCATAGTCTGTCTGTTAAGACTCCTGTTCTGATCATAGTGTTCAGACCCTTCTGATTCCTGACCAAGCCTTTGTCTGATCCCCTGGATTCCTGCCTTCTTGGATTATTCTTTCCCAGTTATGTTCTGTGACCATGTACCAGCCTGCTCCTTTTTGATTCTGTAAAGTCTGTCTGATCAGATTCTGACCCACGTCCGTTTATTCACACTTGTCCTTGTTTCACTGGATATTGGAATTTTGGATTATAGACATTTGACTATCAAGCCTCCCGTGGATTTACTTGTGTTTCTGACCCCAAACGGGAGTCATCATCCCGTCTGCTGCTCTGTGTGTGTGTCTAAACCTTTCCATAACATTGTCAATTGTTCAGTCTGTTGCAATAAAGTCTAGCTTTAAACAGAACACTGCAGTCTTTCTGAGCAATGAAATAAACATCTGTCAACACTGAAATAATGGCATTGAAACATGATCTTAAAAAAAATAAATCAGGGCAGAGAAGAACAGCAAGAGAAAGTCAACCTCAAAAGCCATTCAATGCCAAAACTTCACAATACACTATAGTTATCTGGTTTTTAAGTGAAGCAGTTCTACACCATAGCTCAGAGGGAAGAAAGTTGGATGGATGGGTAGCATCAGATATCCTCCGATGGCTGTTTCAATAAAGTAAATTTGCAAAACTGAATAATAATGAGGTTCTGTACTCATAATAGTTATCTTTTTAGAGTAAACTATACTTAAATGCATGATGTGTTGCATATAAGCCATACTCTACCAAAGCTTAATGCTGGAAGTCAGAAATAAACTAAAGATATGTTTTTTTATCAGCAAAGCGATTGGGTCATAAACATTTTCCTTTAGTCTTAATTGAACATGGTGGACAAAAAGCACATGGGAAAATGCCAGGATGGCAGTTTTTGAAATTTTCTTCTTCTTCTTAATATTATTATTAATAATAATTTGCCATTATACTATTGAATGGGAAAGTAAATAGTTGACATTGATAATAGTTGCCTTTACTGTCTCTTATTTTTATTCTGCACATATTAGCACAAAAGGCACATCACTCCAAGTCCTCTGTTAATGACTAAAGTCTTGAAATTGCAGCTGAACAAAACTACTGCAAGTAAACAAAAAATGAAGTTGTGTCATTGAATACAATAAACATTAAGGAAATACTGTGCTGCCGTGTCCATTTGGAAGGACTGTGTTTTTCTTGTTACTCAAGGTTGTTTTTGTAAGTTGCACCAAAATGTGAAACAGTCTGTTTCGGTAATATCTGACAACAAGTCTCTCATCTTTATAGCAAAAGTCAGGGAGGGCTTGGCCTTGTAAGCCCCATATTACAGTCATCCCTAATGAACATGAAAGACATAAAACATTATATATTTCCATACGATGACAAATAAAGATTAAAGATGGTCCTGAAAATGCCTTTATTTATATATGAGAGACTGTGTTGGTGATAAATTATTCATGCTTTCATATATATTACAGTCATATATCATGTGACATACGATAGTCTCTCATATAGCGTAGCGTGTCATTGTCTCTTCCTCTCATATAACCTATCAAACTCATACACATTACATATCAAGCTGACTGATAGATTGTGTGTGTACTTGATAATACTTATATTTATGCATGTGAATAATACTATATATGCATGACAATATTAGTGTGTGTGGAAGAGTTTAATTTATCAGTTTCTGATTGGGATGTCTGCTGATGGGCAGTAGAAGAATTCAATGGATATGTTCTACCCTTCTTGAAGGAGATAAAAACATGGCAGAGAGGTCTTGGCTCTTTGAAAATGAAGCCCATCTTTAGGTTGAAGACTTGCATTAATAAAGTATAAACTAAAGCACATATCAAGCAGCAACTAGTACAAGGAGATCCAGAGTTTCAAGTTTTGCCAAAGATTCTTTATGAAAATCATATTTTTGGGTATGTTTTCTTGAAGTTGTAGCTCGAAATCATGAGCAATAAAACACGACTGAAAATAACAGAAATCATGAGTTTGACCCAAAATTTATGAAAGTAACAGCTTTTATTATCAAATTTGCATATGATGGTGTCACAGTCTGTGTTGTGTTTGTTTGTTTTACCATTTATGCTGCTGATCAAATCATTTGCCACCAACTAACTGCTGGACCAAAATAAATAAATACATGCACAGAAGACTTGATTTAATAAAACTCTTATTTACTGTCGAGGAACAACCTTAGTATGGCAACAAACAGACAATTTGATGTGAAATTGTGTTGACATCAGCTTGAGACTGTTGTTCATGCTAGTGTTTAACTTCCATCTAAATGTACAACCTTAATTAAACTTACATAAAAATAACAGTATTAGCTTGGTTTGTTAACAAGTCCGCTAATGAGTAATAATGTAAACAAACAAAAACAGCTGCAGTTTTGTTAACTTACTGTACAACTATACCATGCTTTTATCTCCTTCAAGAGAGTAGAATATAAATGGCATTTACTCTTATGGCACTTTTTTTTAAGTCAGACTGACTCCCAAAATGCTTCCCACTACAATGTTGTCATTCACCCAAAACCAAACAGGTGGTGAAGCATCTTCCCCAACAACAACAGCAAAGTGTTTTTTTCCACCAGTGACTCTCCAGTTAGTGGACAACCTGCTCTTCCCCCGGAGCTGCTGCCACCCATGTCCTGACATGCCCATTCAATTCTTCTTGTACTGTGGCCATCAGCAGGTACCCAATGAGTAACTGAGAATTCTAATCCTTGCACAAACGCTACTGTTACCTTCCTATTTGCATAAATGCATATGTCCATGCATGCAAACACAATCAAGGTACCAAATTCTGATAGGAAATGCAAAACGTTTAATACGTTTATATTATGTGTGAGAGCTTGATATGTTATGTTTAATAGTTTAATATGTTACTTGAGAGAAAGGAACTATGATATGATCCTGAATAATAGACTATTATATGATATATGAAAGCAAATCCTACATCTCCTACATGGCCTCTCATCTCTACAATCCTATGCTCAGAGACACACAAAGCTTAGTAATGAATTACTGATTACACTTATCTTAAATACACAACAATGGCAATGCCTAACAGCTCTTCTTCTTCTTGACAAGGTCAACAAGAACACATCTCAACCCGTTGAGACCAGCTGTAAGCTGTGACTGTTTCCATCTGTCAATTTGCTGTTGTCATTCCTCCATTTGTACTCTATGTCCTGCTTATTTCTCATCCATTTGTTGTCTCTATCATTGTATGTTTATATAGACATCTTCATAAATGTGTTACTATAGAGCGCAAAAGTTTTAAACTGCCCTATTTTTTTTCGGTATAGTACAAATCAAAAACATGAATAAACACTTGGGAATCAAGAGAAAATGTTAAAACACGTGTTACAAAAAAGCCTGGCTGATAGAAAGTAAAAAATAAAGAAAATAAAAAGGAGTCAAGACATTTAGACGGCAAGACATTTTTTGCATTAGATCCTAATTCATTATTTCCCGAACAACAATATTCTTCTGCTGATCAGCTGTGATTTGTTTTTTCACAGGTCTAATCTATAAACAACCATTTACCATAAAAATTGAATAAATATTACATTTTAAAGGTGATAAGGATATTGGAATGAGAGATTTTCCTGAGTAAAAAAAAAAACTAAACTACTGCCTGTCTCGGCTAGCATAGCAATATACAGTAAATGTTGTTCAGCTAAGAACGGAGCGACAGAGTAAAGTGTTTCATGCCAAATAAACTGTCAACAATATCCCATGTAGCAGTCTCTCAAACAGCAGGGAGTGTTTTGAGTTTGATGTTTGAGATTTTTTTTTCTTAAATGGGCCAGTGTGACAAGCTGTTAGCTTGATGTCACCATGAAAATTCCTATCTGATTCTTCAGACTTAAATCATTCTGACCTCTCCTATTGACTGTAAGATGCTCGGTAGGTAATCCATACAAGTCTAGTTCAAAAATGTGAACTATAACACAATCTACATCAACAGAACATATACCATTCTATCACATTTTCTGAACTTGGAACCTCATTTGTTCAGCAATACAGTAAAAAATTTATGGCATATTTTTGTTCTTGTTGCCAGACAATTCTGATACTCTGGTTGCAGTAAAATAATTCAAATATGTGACTTATAACATTTACAAAGAAAAATACATTTGTTTTTGGATAAAATCAGTTTTAGTAAAACTTCACATCAAAATCAAGACAGGCCATCTTATTTCAGTAATTGTTTGTTTTATATGTTTTTTGCAAATGTGCCTTCTGTAAATGAAAGCTATTTCTGATCTCAGCTCTGCTTTGATGAGATATGAGCTCCAAAAGGTCCACAGCCTCCTGAGCCGAACAACGACTGTCACACTTTCTGCCTCTGAGAGCTCATTTGGCACAGTGGAACATGCATGTCCCACAGTTGTAAAGTCGCCAGGGGCTTCCTACTGCAGCATCTGTGTCTGAGTGCAAGTTTCTCTTTGTGTGTGTGAGAGAGGGAAAAAAGAATAAAATGAGGTGCAGCAGGAGAAAATCTATTTCTAAAAAGTCTCATATCTTCAAGGCCTTTAATATAGATCTCAGCTGTTTTCTGACATCTGATCAACAGATTGTTTAAATCTCTGCTGCTTTAAATACACAAAATTAGGCAAAATCTACTTAAGAAAAATATTATGAAACAGACAGAGAAAAAAAGATGACTTATTATACAACCACTGAAAAAACAACTTGAGGACTAAATATAAAATGCAAGTTAAAATTACAGCAATAATTAGTAGCTTCAAAAGAAACAAAAACAAAGTCTTGCTTTCAATAAGTGTTAAAAATACTGCTGGTGTAAATATCACAGAGGTATTATCAATTGACTTATTTTCTTTCAACCTCAAATTCATTAAATCTTTTATTTTTCAGTTTATAAACATCAGGAAAAAAGATCTAGCAACCAGCTGTGAGTTCATGTAAAAACACACAGTAGAAACAACAACAACAAAAAGATTTGAATATTCTGAGTGAGAAAAAAAATAAGCACAGAAAATTAGTTAAAATCTAATTTTATTCACAGGAGGATTTTAGCTCTTCTTTGGTAAAATTAAAGAACGACTCCATTTTGCACTTTGTTTCAGAGCTGAAGATAAATGGTGCTCCTTTAACAGTAGAACATCAAATGTATGAAATTATTCTGACAAGTTATTAGAAAAAAATCATAATGGACACTTTGAAGACATCCAAAACTGATTTTTTTCCCTCCACAGTAAATTATTTTTTTCTTCTGCCATTGTCTTAATAAAGCATTTGTTGTTTTAAAAGTAAAAAGACTAGAAATAAAAGACATTTCTCTAACATAGTGGCGCTCAAACCTTTTATAATAAGTACCACCTCAGAACATCCTAAGCTCTCCAAGTATTACCATTATAACCCATTAAAATACTGTAAGAGCTTGTACTCATTTTGTGTGTGTAAGCATTTCTATGTGTATATATCTCACACATGCACACACATACACATAATGAAAGCATTATTCTTGCCTAATAATGTTGCTAGAAGCCTTGCATGATATAATATTAATGAATTTAAAAACTGGTGATGAATACATCTGTAGGACACCCACCTCTGAGGAGCTGTTGCTGGCAAGTTCTACTGCAGTTTGCAGTCCACATAACTGATGACACATGATTGTATTCTATTGACCTTTATTTTGTTTTGTTTTTTCTTAGATTTGCTTCGAAGTATTATAGTTTAAATGACACTTAAAAGAAAAATGTAAAGTAAGTTCAAAGATATGTCTGGAATGTGTTGAGTAATACAAGTGATGTCATTTGTTTTGTTTTTTTTTTTTACTTTGCTCATTGGCACATTCAAATATTATGCATCACTGTGTATTTGTTTTTTTCTGGATTTGGTGTGCTTTATATATACACATGCTGATCAAACCATATGCAAGCCTATAAACCTTTTTGTATTTCTAAACCTAAACAATTCTAACCAGAAAGTCTTTAATTTTTCTTTTTCTTTGTTGTTATTTTTGTTGTAAGGCAGAACTCAATAGATCAAGACTGTGAGACTGTAGCCATTATATCACACTGTAAAATATGACAAGGCACACCTTCAGCTGTGGATGGCTTAGCTATATCTAGCCCCTTTTTTTGAACCAATTTACTTCACATGGGCTGCTTCCAAGCTGAACTGAGATGAGAGGTCTGTAGCTGCAATTATTCAGGTGCAGTACTAATATTGCCTTGGTTATAATGAGTACACTACATTCTGGGGTTTTGCACTGTAAATGTATGTGGTTGTGCAGGCAGAGAATATAACCGAAACAACCTGAATCACACATTATTGTGATTAACACATGGTGTTTGGTGTATTATGAGATGAATTATTATGAAATTCTTTATGAATTAACAGGGCTTACCCTTGGGCATTGTGTTTATAGGCGCAGTAAAAACAATCACAATGCAGCAACCACAAACATCTCCATAACGCCATCGATAATCTCAGCTATAACCATAAGCAAAACACAGCCATCCAGAGCAGCTGCAGCTGAACTCAAAGAGAGTAGCTGTATGTAATGACAGCTCAGCAATTTAAAAAGAAAGAACGAGCCATAAATCATGTTTCCTATCTGGACCGCTGCAGCTCCAAATGCAGCTACACAATGTTTTAGTTAAGTAGCAACGAACTGAACTAAAACCTGCATATTTACATAGGAATTCGGTAAATGTTACAATAAAGTTTCAGTTCAAGTCAGAGTCCTGTTTTCTGCAGAAATACTCAATGGCTATGCTGTTGTTGGGTGGAACAGAGATGGGCAAGAGACCGATTACAGAGAACTGATGGATTGCTTTGTGTCCTGGTGTGAGAACAATCATCTTATCATGAATGTGAACAAGACAAAGGAGATGATTGGGGAGGAGGAGCAGTAAGATGTCAAACACCATTCTCATTATGGGCAAAGAAGTGGAGGTGGTAAAGGAGTATAAATACCTCAGTGTTTACCCGGATAACAAACTGAACTGGAGATACAACAATGATGCAGATCAGCTCTCTGATGTTGTTCCTGGATTCTGTTGGAGCCACAACACCAAGTGCTACAATGACCACTGGCACTACCTTGATTTTCCACAACTTCTGTTTCTGTTTTTCCTTTTTAGTACCATCAAGAAGTAACACCAGAAGCTTGAGAAATTCTATCACTTAGGATCCCTCATTGATCACTACGGCTTTTCTCTGTTTGTTGATCACAACTCTGTCCTGTTGGTTAGTCATCATGTGTTTGTCCATAGTGCAATTCTTTTTTTTTTTTGGATTAAAAACTTAACAGAAGACAGAAGTCTTGGTCTGTGCCTCGGATAAATTTGCTCCAAAAATAGTCGGTAGCCTTGGTCCCCTTGCTCAGTATGTCAAGCAGTCAGTTCGAAATCTTGGGCTAACCCTTGACCCAAACCTACATTTAGATGCGCATGTTTCCTTGTTAATTCGTTCCTGTTTTTATCATCTGAGAAACTTTGCCAAGTTGAGTCGCATCATTTCACATTCAGAACTAGAAAAGGTAATACACGCTTTTATTTCATCTCACCTTGACTACTGTAATTCACTTTTCTCATACTTTTTTAGTAAAAAATCTGTTAATCGTTTCCAGATTGTCCAGAATGCCACTGCAAAATTGCTAACAGGTTACTCCAAGTTCTCCCATGTCACTCCTCTATTGTCTGAGCTACATTGGCTCCCCATTCATTATAGAATTCAGTTCAAGATCCTGCTCCTGACCTACAAAGCTGTAAATAATCTTGCCCCTATTTATATGCACCAGTTGTTGCAGTCCTATACCCCCAGCAGATCTTTGAGATCTAGTGATCAGCACTTGCTGGCTGTCAGAAAGACTCGATTAAAAACTAAAGGGGACAGGGCTTTTGCAGTCGTGGCGCCGACTCTTTGGAACGCTCTTCCGCTTAGTCTGAGAACTGCAAACTCAGAGACGTCTTTTAAAAAACAGTTAATGACTCATCTTTTTCGCATTGCCTTCACCTAGTTTCTTCTCATTTTTATTGTATTGTGTTAAGTTATTTTATTTTTGCTTGTACTCGTTTTGTTGTGAAGCACTTTGTGATTATTTCTAGAAAGGTGCTATTTACTTACTTACTAACTGTAGATTTATCAAATATCCAAATTTGTATCTATCCATAGGGTTTCAAGTGTCATTTGACTTAATAGTTTAGTGAGTTTTCTATGATTAGTGCAACTGCCTTACGCACTGCATCTTTTGAGTCAGCAGAAGTTTGCCAGCAGTTTAGGCCCCATCAACATTTTCTGTGTTCTACCTTTAAAACAATCTTTACTTTTCATTTTTACTGAAAGATCTAAATTTCAGTTACCAAAAGGTTTAGGACAGTGATTTCAAATCTTGGTCCTAGGCCTCCCTGCTTAGGTTCGATATGTCCCTGCTTCAAAAGGAATTAATGATTTCAGCAACTTGTCTTCAAGCTCTGCAGAAGCCTGATAATTAAATGCAATCAATTCACATCTGTTGAATCAGTCTGTTAAAGGACAGTCTCTCTATAGACCAGTGATCTGAAGCCCTGTCAAAAGCCAATAGGTAGTTTAAATTGTGTTCTGAAAGTAATCTTGCAATGTTGTCAGAAAACCAAAAAGTGAATTTGATAAAGAAATTGTTCTCCAGGGTAAACTGTTGAATCAAAAGATGAAGTGCATTGTGCATTTTTACACAGTTTAAAAATAAAAAGTTAATTGGATTTCATTTTTTTTTCCACAGTAAAACAAAGGTTTTCATCATTTGAACCATTACATTATACTGAAAATCCCAAAGAGAGGATGAGACTCAGATTCAAAGAACAGCAACGTGACATTAAAACACTTGCCATTATATCACTAAAAACAACACTGATGGAAAATCTGCTTACTCTAAAAAAATGCTTAAGTGCTGAAACCATATATGTCTTGGATAAGTGTCTCTTAAGATATGCATTAGCACTACTCTAATCTGTATGCACAAAGTGGCATGTACAGCCTTATTTCGGAGCTGTACTCTCCCAGTCCTTTTTGAAGCTTTTCAAATGTTGCCCGTGCCCCGTGGAGACAATATCTGCTCACTCCTGGTCCAAATGAAATTATAAAAAAAAAAAAAGCTCAAGAACAGTAAATCTTAAAAATCATATTAAAATTATTATATATGGTTTATTGAATAGAAGATGTCTCTGATCTAAGTCTCTGATAGTCCACAATTTGATGACTGATCATCACGATGATTTATTCTGTTTTACAGAAATTAAGCTGCAGCAGGAGGATCATGTTAGTAATATTAAGTCAATGCCTTCTAACTATTGAAATTTCTATATTCCCCAAGCAATGGGCTGAAGTTAAGATCAGTCAGATCTATTGATTAGCTCTTGATCAGTAATTAGTCATAATTGGGAAGAACAAGAGCAACCCCAGTTGTCTGTTAAGTATGTTAGCCTGACAAAAAAAAAATCTAATGTCTGTAGAGTCCTGTATCCCTATAACTCTCAATAGTGATGACTTTATTATTTGTTTTAAAAATACAAATGTTTCAATTTGCGACCTTTCCAGAGTATGCCCTGCCCATTGCCCAATGAGTGCAGGAGATAGGCACCGGCTGCCTGTGACCCTTATAACAGGGACAGATGGGTAAAGAAAATTTGAGAAAAGACAACATACATACTGTCATTCACACTATGGTCTCTTGTTCAATATGTTGAAAGCAGCTTCAGACAGTTTGTCCTGCTGAGCTCAATGAGTTAACAAAAATAATAGCAAAAAAGCTTCATCTAAACCAGTGGTGTCCTGATCCAGGCATCAAGGGCCACTATCTTAAATGTTTTAGATGTTTCCCTGCTTCAGCCTGTGATTCAGATTAATGGGTCATTAATAGGCTCCTGCAGGACTCGCTGACATGCTGAGGATTTGAATCCGATGTGTAGAAGCAGGGAACCATCTAAAATATTCAGGATAGCAGCCCTCAAGACCTGGAGTTGGATCTACACCAATGAACTATTTAGTAAATCCAACCCTAACCAGACAGTTTAGGGAGGTTTAACCTTAATCAACAATCCATATTAACCCTGATCAATGTGTTTAGTGAAAGCAAATGTACCTCAGGCTCTTAATGTGCATATTGCATGTTTAATTCAACTTTGCATTTTTGTAGAGATAAACAGAAAAGAAAATACATCCAATTTAAAAATAATTATATTTTTTTTCATTTCAGTCCACTTAAAACCAGGTCCAACTATAAAGTATCAGATGTGATTTTGGAAGGGGTGGTGAAAAACATTCACCCCCAGTTTGTGAAAACATGGCATAAGGAAGCAAGTTGACAAGGAGTTTGAAATCAGCTCGACTACCACCAAACAGGCAAAAGTGGGGGAAGTGTCTTACCCAAGGACATAACAGCAAAGTGATCATACTGGATGAACTGTGGATTTGAAGCAATATGACTGATTATAAATTTGGTTATGTCAATGTTTATTGGATTTGTTGCTTCTGTACAGTCCTTGGAGATGAGTTGTTAGAAATTGAATTGAATTATTGGCATTGAAAAGTACAATGTAATGAGCTGCATGTATTTGCCTTAATTTCAGCTCAGCCTGAGCTGTGCAGGTTGTTCACAAGTGCAAAAAATTCCTTATTCTTCTTCTATTGTTGAGTTATATGAAGGCAATTCAGATAACTGTATTTTACTTGACATGATTTGTGTCTATGACCTCAGTAACTTTCAATAAATCATTTTGTTTATTCCATTCTTCTGATTTCTGTGTTCTGGATTTTGGTTCTTCGTTTAACCTTCATTTCTATAGCTTTATGTTCATGGAATGTCCCAAACACCAACAGCCATATTGCCTTTTTCTTCAAAACATTTTTTTTTCTGATTTTTGCCAGGCTTCTGTGGAAACAATGTTTATACCTATAGCAAGAAATGAAAAGACTTAACAGTCAGCTGATACCAAAAATTAAGATTAAACTTATTTTTAAATGTTGATTAGTGTTTGAGTTTTTTAATTACAAATTAAACCAAGACAACAAAATAATTTTTGTAAGTTCAGTTCATTTGATTTAATTATTTTTCAAGATCTTACAACATAAAAAATTTATTTTTTTTCCAGATATTATTGGAGATCACTGAAAGGGACATTACTAAGGATAACGTAATATTAATTTAATTTGCCTTAGCATGTTTTAACACATGTCCGAAACCACCAGTGACAAAAAAATAAAAAATAAAATAGTGGCTGAAGAACATATTGTTCTAGATGCCAAAACATTGTAAAATAATAAAAATAGAAACGTGTGTGTACACACTTCCAGCAGTCTACTTCTCAAGCCTGACTTTCTGTCCATGTACACCTTGAATGTGTGCTTTCCGTCATACTTGTATTTTATTTTCTCCTCAGAGAATCACAGCTATTGCTCTCCTATCTTTTTCATTCTTCTGGAACAGTTTTGTTTTCAGCCAGAAACATGCTCACTTTTTATTTTTTCAGAGCTCGGACATTAACTTTTATTGGATCCCTCAGGAATCAAGTGATATCCAATACTGATGACAGTGACAGGTCACAGTGAGGTCACAAAGCTGATTGAATATTCCTTCCCCATTTTTTAAACGATGTCTTAGTTCTGTAGTAGTATAATATTGATCACCAATATTGATTTTACATTACTCCATGCTTAACAATCTATTTCCCTCCAATTCAAAACCTTGTACATTCCTGTGAAACTGTAGTTTTACATTTAGTCTTTTGCATTTTATGTTTTTGTCAAACTATGGATTGGTCTAACACCATTCGTCAATTCCAAAATCTTCCATAGATTTTCCATTACACTGTTTACCAAATGCAACAGATTGTTTGTTATCAAGACAAACCTTATCATCAAACTAGATCAATTTATCTCTACATGTATTCATTAAATTATCAGTAAACCACATCAGTCAACTGTCATTGTTGGCTTCCCTGCCAATTGATGTCTGGTGGTAGCTGTACGACTACACATCAGCATGCTGTGAGTTACACTGTTTTAATTTAGGTAAAAATAACTACGATTCAAGGTGTAAATTATCATATTGCCAAATCTGTGAAACACGGGTAGGGTGAGAAAAAGGTAAAGCTGTGAACTATAGTTCTAATGCCTTAAGGTATATAATGAAAGAGTGTAAGGGATGCTAAATCATTTAAAAACAGTAAAGCACAACACCAATTGCTTACAGTCAATGGCATAAATGAGTAACAGCTGCTTTTATGAAGAGACAATTAATATCCCATATTTCCTTAGAGAAGAGCTTAATGACTGAAGTACAAGCTGGAACAGTGACTCCACCTGAGTTTGTGTTTTGGGATAATGTGTTAGTGGGTGATTTTTGGGCTAACACCTCAAACTTCTGCCTTAATTTTCTGTGAATTACAATGATGTTTTTTTTTGTTTGTTTTTGTAAACATACAAATGACTTGTTTCATTGCAGCTGGTGTGAAAAACACAAATTTGAAACCAGAGGAGAGAAATAAAGCAGCTGACATCACTTTAAGTTTAAACTTCTATCAAGTTTTGGCAATGACAGTCAACAGGTGCAGTGGGTTTTTATATAAAACAGCTGCATTCTAAATGGCTAATTTTCTATGTTGAAATATATATAATCAGAAAACAATATAGGATGAACGTTGAAATACAAACTGTGATTGTTGTCAGTCATATAGATCATTCATTTCTTCAGACATTTGCTTGTCCTCTTTATAGGCAGGGTTTCTAGTTTTCTTACTAAAATATTTTGCTTTTATAAACCTATTCCAAAAATAAAATAGCTTTAAAACCACTTCCATGAAAAGAACATATCTAAACAAAGTTAGATCACAGAATATGCAAAGTATGTCTTTAATATTACAGGCTGGAGTTTTTAGACCTGTGAATAAACAGGATCACACTTTTATCTCATAAAGAGTGCTAATGGGTTTATTCCAAGTTCAAAAATCTCTTATGTTAATATATTAAATCTTAATTATATTCAGTTTATCATTCTGCTTTGGGTAACAGTCATTAAAGCCATTTAATTCTCTGAGCTTCGTGTTCCGGCTCTGGAATGTTCAGACAGTGACGCTGTGGACCAAAATGTCCCAGTCTCATGAAGAAAGTCTTTCCAGTACTATCTGGAATTGTAATGGCAGATGCTTTGTCACTGGATGACAATGGGGACAGTTTTATCTTTATAACTATTGATCTGTAAAACACCATTTTATCTCTCTGTCATACATATTTGAAAACATTGCTGGTAACCATATCTGGCCAAAAACTTCTAATTTTGTCTCTTCAGGCCAATGGATAGTCTCCCAGAAAATTTGTAGCTTGTTTGTGTTGTTCAGTCAATAAAGGGAGCCTTCCTAATCTCTACTACACTTAAATAATGTACATGGACTTTGGAGTTCAGTTTGATTTTGGGTGGTTTTCACTGTTTCCATTTTTTAAACCATCTGCTCTATTTGTTTGGTTAACCTGGATTGGCATTTCCAATTTTGTCCATGTATGACTGCAGTTATATTAGCCTTGTACAGTTTGATAATATTGAAAGCTTTGGTTTTTCAGGATTGCTCAAAGGCCAGACGAATAATCCAAGATTCAGTTTCAAGTAAATTTCTTTAAAAATTACACTAGTAACTACACTGCTGCAAGCTTAGATTAGGGACTGATATGGGTCAGTCTTAATGTGGAATTGATTTATGATTTATGATAGCGAATTGGGAGTTTATCTCTACAAAAAAAAAAAAAAATTGATACACTTGATGTATCAGCGTCGGAATTAAACTGGACTCCAAACAGTCCGCCTCCTTATATTGTTTCCTTCTCTTTGATTTCTTGCTTGTATGTTCTCTCAATGTAAGTCGCTTTGGATAAAAGCGTCTGCTAAATGACAGTAGCAGAAGTAGTAGTAGTACAATAACGAAATCTGTCTTACTTTGGGTGAAGCACAGTGACACAAGGATGAGTTGTTCAGGAAACTGATGAGCCAAACCAATGAACAAGGAAGATGTGCATGAGACCAAGGTGCAGGTAGATCCAGGAGGCAGGCAAGTGTTTGGTGAACAGCAAGTAACATTTCTAAGTGTACTTTAAAAGATTCTTGATTTCCAGAGAGAGAGTTACAACAGTCACTATGTAGTGAACAAGAATTACAGAGATAAATCTGGACAGTGAATGTTTCATCCAGTGGAAGACTAAAGTGACTATATAAATATAACTAAACAAGACTTTAGATTAGCTAGAAAATATTTAAAGCTAAAATCACAGATTGAGGTCCAATGCTGAATAGTGGCAGAAGCCAGGTATAAATACCAAACATTTCTTGATTAACTAGTGGACACAGGTGTGACTGATAGAGACTGGCAACAAAACTCCGCCCAAAGGCGGAGACAACAGAGAGCTGGACCTGCCTCCTGGCAATCTGCAGAGAAACGGCACAGGAGGGAAAAACACCAAGCAGGGTAACAGAGGAGAGCATGGAGAAACTGAAAGGAGAAAAGAAAAAAAATAAAGTAGAAAGAAAAAAAAATACAAAAATGGTTCAACAGACTCCTCACAGTGGTCACAGACACACAATGCTGCTTAGTAGTGATCCAGCCTTTACCTTTAACATCTAAAATCTTCTGAGTTCCTCAGGTGTCTCTGGTCGTTGTCTCCTCTTGCCCAAGTTCAGTGTGATGCACACAAACTACCCAAAATTTAATCTGTTCCCTTTAAACAGGCTAAATGCTTCATAAAAAGCTTGAATTCATCTGTGATATTAGTTGTGGTTAAAAACTATAATAGATTAATAGCCACTTAAGAGGTGCCAATAAATATGACCATATTGTAAAAATAGAAGCAAGGAAGATTGTTTGGAACATCTTGGACAGATGGCATGGTATTCTGATCGTTTTGGGATAATAAAGCTCTTCCAGGGCCATATGCACTTAGGATACGCTATTTCCATAGAAGATCAGAAAATATTCTGACGTTTCAGAAGGGCTGCAGCCGCTTTTCGTAGATTATCCATAATAATATCTTTAAAAAATGTCACTACAGAACTTTTCACTTTTTCGATTGGTAATGCAGATAAAAACCTTGACGTAAGATCAACACACAAATGGCAGTCATTACATTTAGGGAGCATCATTAACCATTTTCTATGTTGTGCAAACAACAAATAGAAGGATAATTAAAATGTTTTGTTTCAAATGAGTATGAAAGCATAAGGAAATCTGAGATTTGGATATTTTATATAATGCCATGGACTTGTTATACATGAAACCCTTCACCCCCTTTTAATGAAACAACCTCAAAATAAATCAACAAGACAATACTGTTATATATATATATATATTTTTCAAATCAATAAAAGGTTACTACTTTTAAAAAAGGATAAACTGGAGCTTGTAATCTCTGGCTCCTGTCTCATCAAAACATGTACTGTGATTGTTTTAAAGCAGCACATCATCACATAGTACCCAACTATGATCTCACCATGTCAAAAAACAACACAGTAAATTGAACATTATAGCTGCTCTATAGGATTGCTGTAGAAATGTAACAACTGGGTGTTGCTATACTGCCTTGGGGTTGAAGTCATTGATTTTATGATGGATTCTGCATCATAAAGGGCTTGAGAAAAACATGAAACCATCTCTGGAAAAACTGAAATTCACCCAGAACTGGAGCTTTTAGCAGAGTAATGATCCCCACAACACTACAAAATCATCCAGAGAAAAAAAATGGATGATCATATGAAAATGTTGGGAAATCATTATTATTAATAATAATAATATCATTTTTATTATTCCATCATTATCATCATCTTCTTCATTGCCATTTTAAAAATATACCATTTGTGCAAGGAAATCTCAACTCACAGACCTGAAAAGAAATGTGCATGGGGAGTGCTCCAGAAAAACAAAATAAAACAAAAACTTGCTTATCTTAGAACCTATTTAACAAATACGCAAAACAAAAAAGTTATTGTTGTGCAGTGTTTTTTGGAGGACCCATATGATAAGTGTTTCTTTCGCATGAAAATGTCCAAAGAAGTCAAACTTTCATTTGGAAAGTACAAACTATGATGATACACAGGTCAGCTGTGATTCTTTCGGGCTCATGTTGAGCAAAGTAAAGTGTTGTTACAGCAGGTTAACAGGGTCACTAGTTATAAACTGAAGGAGGGCAACAGTTCTGTTTAACACCAGTGATTTTATCCAGTGCTGTGGTTCCAGGTACAAGGATTTTAATGACCTGAAATGTATTGAAATAAATACAAAAATGATTAAAATGGTATATTAAAAGATGGGCAGAGTTGCAAAACATTCATATAAAATTGAACTGCTCTTATGTCACATAATTTTTGTCTATTTTTTGAATATTTACACTTTGTAAACTGAAATTGATTTTTTTTAATTTATGCATTTTATATTACACACACACAACAATCTAAAAATAATTTGATATGAATAAAACCCTAATCTTTTTATCAGTACAGAGAAGTTTTGTCCATCCAATTTTCAACTTGTTTAACGGTTTAATATTTAAAAATGTTGCAAAAAAAATGACTGCAAACATTTATACCACACAACACAGTATTAAAATTTGATGAATAGCTGTTGTTGCTCGTAAGGTTCTCTCATCATTGGATTCATTTGAGCACCTGGACCTGATATATACTGTAACCATTTTTGGGACAGTTCAAATGACTAATGTTATTTACACAATACTGAGCATTTATATAACTATATAAGATCAATACAGGTAATTATCTTCTCACTGAAAAAAAGAAAACAAAAAAAAACAAGCAAACTCGTTATTCCACTCTCCAAGTGCGTTGATTTATTTGAAACTGAGTACATCTAGGTTGTTTTTCTGAGAGGCAGGCAACAAACAAAATCGACAAAATAAAACTTTTTTAAAACATTAGCTAAAATTATGGAACATAAAAAAAAATCAATAAGCCTTAAATCTTTTTTTGACTCTATTGACTTCACATCTAACAGCCTCAGACAAAGCCATTATTAGAAGAACAGACTGTTAGGGATTCTATATGAAGCTTTGTGTGTTCTGACCACTTTGTGTGTCTTCCTCCTATATAAGTCACCTATTGAGACCCAGAAAACATGAGAGCAAACAGGTTGAGTGCAATGTAGGAGTCTTGGTGAATACAGGGATAATTTTGAACACCATCACGCTCTGTAATCAGAGTTTACACTGAGCTGTAAGCATTAGGCCATACCCTCACATTCTAATAAATGCCTTTATCTTTCACCGCAGGCTTTTTATCATAACCCTTTGTTAACAGACAAACCCAATAAACAGTGTCACATTTAAGTGCTGAGGGACAAAGTCAGTGCCCACAAGCTGTTTGTGAGATGATTGATGTGTCTGAGTCTCTTCCAGTGCAGCAAGTCAAACATGGGCTGAAACTGAATGTTGCTGATACCAGCTCACACAGACACATTCTAACCTTCATAAGCTTCATCTGCGCTGAACAGCCTATCTGCATGCAGAATACTAAATAATTTGCTCATGAGAAAGTCAAAAAGCAACTCCGAGTTTAATGAGACCTACCACTATACTTTAGAAATAGTACTTGTTAAAAATGTGTCGTTACTGTCAAATCAGTTTCAAACCAAAGCTCCAAAATGAAAATGTAGTCATCTGTTCACAAAAATCAAAGATTAGGTGATATACTGTATGCTACAAACAAAATGTTGTGATTTAAAACTGCATTATGATATTTTTCACTGAAAAGTACAAAAACAATATCAAAAAAGGTTTTTCATGAATATGATGAAAAGAACAAGGACACATTGTTCGCTCCGTGGAGTTAAACTACAAATAACTGTGATTTGCGTAACTATAGCTGTAGTCATGCATTTACATACACTCATCATGAGCATAACTTCCATTGAGGTTTTTCATGATTGGATTAAATTGAACTGTTCTTTTATTCATTCATTTTTTGCCCGTATCCACTTCTTTCAGTTCAGGGTCAATGGGACCTGATGCCCATCTCCATTGGTCATTGGGTGCAAGTTGGGGTTACACAACGAACAGTTGGCCAGTCCATCACAGGGCACTAGTCTTTCAATTGTTGAAAAAAAAAAAAAAAACAAGAACTGCATACACAGGTTTGAATTTGAATTTAATTGAATTTTTATCCTCAACACAGGGTCAAAACCTCACACTGAAGGTTGCAGATGACGCCACCCTCATCTGTCTCATCGCTGAGGGTGATGAGTCCGCCTACAGGTGGGAGATTGACCATCTTGGTTTCTGGTGCGAGCTCAACAACCTGGAGCTCAATGTGACTAAGACAGTGGAGATGGTTATGGACTTTAGGAACAAATGGGTAAGGAAGAAAGAAATATACATGTCCCTTATTACTGAGGGTACTTGTAAGACAGGACATGGCAGATAAACTGACAGTCATCACAGGTTCTCTTGACTGCTTGTAGGCTACACAGTAAGCCAAAACAGCAAACAACTGTGATCCTCAGATGGGAGAAAATTGGTTAGGATGTTAAGAAACAACTATCAAGGAACCACCAAGGCTCAAGCCTACCATGAAGTGGAAATTGCTGGAAAACACCAGTGTCACTCTCCATAAATGAAGCTATGTTATAAATCACTAAAAACTAAGCATGTGCTGACTGAGATGAAAACCTCTTCTAAAGAACTGTTTTTTTTTTTTTTAATTATTATGAAGCACTTAGGGATTTTTACTTGAAATGTCCTATATAAAATAGACTTGCCTTTCAAGTAGATTAAGAGATTTGTAGAAATGATGCTGTGCTTAACCCTATAGGTTAATAAAAAAATATCCTCATGAGGAAACTCTGCTGCTTAAGGGATAAGAGGATATTTTCTTTACAAACAATTCAAATAAGGGCTGCATGGTGGCACAGTTGACAGCATGGTTGCTTTGCAGTGAGAAGGTCCTGGGTTCGAATTCAGACTGGGTTGTTTCTGCATAGAGTTTGCATGTTTGCCCTGTACATGTGGGGGTATTTCTCTGCAGACTCTGGTTTCCTCCCCTAGTCCAAAAACGTGTATGAGATTAATTGGCATCTCTAAATTGTCCCTAGGTGTGAGTGGTTATTTCTCTCTATGTAGCCCTGTGATGGACTGGTGACCTGCCTCTCGCACAATGACTGCTGGAGATAGGCTCCAGTTTCCTGTGAACCTGAACAGGATAAAGTTGGTTTAGAAAATGGATGGATGAACAATTCTGATCATTGTTTTAGAAAAACTCGACTTTCATATGGACAAGGCTTTATTCTCCTCTCATCTTTAGAGAGGCTGGATGCTTTTACACTCATCTCTGCCCACACCATATACTGTAGAATGTAGCACACTTAATCTAAAGCAGAATGACTGATGGAAGAACATACAAACTTTGAGCAAAAATGTTTCAAGCTCTTTGATAAATTAATAGTATTAGTAATCAAACACATTTAGACTTAAATGAAATATGGATAATTTAGAGAAAGAAAATATTTTGACTTCAATTTATTCAAGACCAAGCAACCATCTGTAATGAATTTGTTGAGGTTGTTGCAGTTGTGATATTTTTTTCTTGTTTACCTAGAATTAATTTTGCTTTATTTTTTCAAAGAGACAACATTTAACAATTTCATTGTCGTTACTTAGTTTTCCATCACACTGCACATTTATATTTCAGCCCCAAAGCAAAAAAGAACAAAGAATCCATTGCAATTTTCCAACAACAATGCTGGCAAGGCAGAAACAAAGTAAAGGTTAGATGGAATCCCATTAAACTAATGTGATGAAAAAATAGAGACTGTGGTCAAACAGTCAGAACTGAAGACACTGCTGATTGCCAGGAACAAGTCCAATCTTGTTTGATAAAGTAATGAAACACACAGTCGTTATCAGTCATGTTAATGAAATGTAAATTATTTCTATATTGCCATGCAGAATGGATGCTTCCCTACATTTTTCAAGAAAATGGGCTGACACTTGTACAGTAATTTGAAAGAAGTAATCCCCCACCTAAATATTTAATCTCTTTGCTTTTTCATCACACTGAAATGTTTCAGATCAGAAAACAAATATTAATAGAAACATGTTAAGTTGTGTAGCAACAAAATGCTGTAATACTGCAAATACTTCCATACAGCCTATTGAGTATGCTTACAAGATACTGAAATATAATCAAGATGATTACACAAAATCTCACTATGTATAGAAACATATGTTTTTAGTTTGTCCTGTTTGACAATACAATTAGAATAAAAAAATATTTTTTTAAAACATATTTAATAAAAGGCTGTAACACACACCTGAATAAAACTCCATCACGAAAACCAGGGGAAACCAGCTGTAGGTGCTATGCTACTTACATCTGCAGTCCTGTCAGTGTTGTCTTCTTCCCTTGACTCTGATACACCCTCCTTAGAAAGACTTGATAGACAACCCCATGACAAGATTGTTTCTTTACTCCGCTGAAGGCATTTAATCTCGCAACCACTCACCGTCGCTGCCATCACTCTGCTCTACTTTGCTGTCAATAAACATCTACTCTGAGACAGGGTACTTTTTTTTGTCTTGCTTCCCCAGGCTGTTTGTTACTCTTGTAAGAATGAAGCTGAGAGCAAACTCTAACCTATAATCTTCTTGTGGATTTATCAATAAAGCCTACTTCTTCAATCATAACGAAAGCTGCAATGATCCCTCTGTAAGAGAAATTCTTGATTATGCATTCATAATTCAATCTGCATCACAGAGCACAAAATGAGAAAGCTGCCAAACAACTATATCACACACACACACATATGAATCCTTCTTGTGTATTTTATGTATTTCTTACGTATTTTTTGTTTGTTTGATATTTTTTACTTGTTGGCCTTGCTGCAGATCTAGATTTGATCCTTGGCCAAATTCCGTGTCTGGCTTGAAAACTGAACAATACAGCCAAGTGCAGTCAGGACGGTCAAGCACGTTGCTGGCTGTGATTTCTTGTTTGTAACTGTTTCAAATGTTTATATGTTCACATCTATTAAGTCTACAAGGTCTGAGCTACACTCTTAGTTTCTAGCAGATTGCACATGGTTTAGGATTGACTGGTTACACCAGGCATGTGTCAAAAATATTTGTTTTGTAATATCTTCCTATTTCTGAGAGGTCAGCATGTCTTGTTTAGTTGTACCTGTTGTTTATAGATAAACAAGCATTGTCATTTTTCCTTTATTAATCTAATTATATATTACTGACAAAGAAAGTCAGGGATATTTGGCTTTCTGGTAATAATTCAGGATGAACCTCAAATGCACTGTAGCATATTCTGGTGAACTTAATGTGAAATTAAGACAGTAACTTAAAGGTAGCAAACACACAGACACATTTGCACAATCAGAAAAAATTGAATGCACATATCCAACTGTTCAATGTTTCAGTAGTTTTTACACAACTTGCTGTTCTGTAAAAAGGAGCTTAACAGAAAAACCACAAGAAGTGTTTGATAAATTGTTCAATAAAATTCATGGTTCATCCCCAATTAGTATTTTAATAGCCCTCCTCACATGTTCACATTTTAACATCATGAGTCGAAGATGAAAACTAACAACTGGTCAACAGTACCTCTCCATTGCGAGGCTTCAAACGGATGCTCTAAGACGGATATGGCCACTGCACTTAGAGTGCACAAGAAAGACACAGAAGTAGATGTATTTTGGCCACACCCGGCACACTGATGACCGCTTCATTGGGAAGAGTGCTCTGTGGAACCAGATGATGAATGCCACCTAAGTCCTGGCGAATTTAAGGGAGCATAGAGACACGCAAGTGGCATGACAGATACTTCAAAACTGTTTACAGCATGGTCTGCATGCTAGACAATTTGCAAGGGTACCTGAACACACTGCCAAGGACAGGTGTCAGTACCTTGCATTGGCCAGGGAACATTTAAGCTGGACAATGAACAAATTAGCTTTAGTGCATGCTCTCTGATGAAAGTCGATTCCCAATGAGCATAAAAGATGACAGTAAAAGCAGAAAATAGTTTTGCAAGTTTATTGTTTTTTTCACAACATTTTAAGTTATTAAAATACATTGTCATATTATACAGTGAGTTCTGTTTCTGATAAAATACACTACCTTAGACACTTTAACAAAGTAAAAGTATTGGCTTTTGTAGACATTTAACTAATAAATGACCAAACTACATCCATCCAACCATAGAAACCTATTTGATTAGATGGACTGCCATGTTGAAGCTTGTAACTTGATACCCTGGAACCTCAATGACCTGAGGGCTGCTCTTTAAGAAGAGTGGGATGTCATGCCTCAGCAGACAATAGGTTGACTTGTGAACAGCTTAAGGCATCTTTGCCAAGCTGTAAGTGATGCTCAAAGGCACAAGACACCTTACTGACACATTGACATGGTTAGTTTCAGTTTACTCACCACTGTTGTTGGCTTTTGTTTCAATTAATTGTTTGAGATGAAGAAATTACCATGTATGCTTCTATGTAAATGCCCTACTTTTATGATGTAGTAACACGTCAATGTGCATGGTTTATACTTTTCATAGTTGTCACCCAAAGGCAAATATCCGTAACCCACCAAGGCAGGAAACTGAACAGTATGGGAAGGAGAAGGCTTCAAACAACAGTGATGTACTGTACAGTGGCTGGTGGCTCTGAGAGGACAACATCAACCTTCCTGAACAGAATCCAGTGGCAGACATCCAAGAAAGAGTCTCAGGTATGAGAAACTGGACAGCACCAGGCCCTGACATGATTCAAGTCTAAAAAACATGCACAACCATGCACAAATGAACCAGCTGCTGAGGAGTGGGATGCACACTGAATGGCTAACCAAAGGGCATACAAACCTGATCCTGCAGGATCCCTCAAAGGGAACAATTCCATCCAACTATCGCTCAATAACCTGTCTATCCACAACATGGAAGGTCATGTCAGGCATCATAGCAGCTAAGATAAGTGAGAACATGTACTCAGTAAATGAATACAGCTCAGAAGGGCATTTGAACCAGACTTTTTTTTTGGCTGTTAAGACAACACGAGTTCCCCACAAAACACAGCAAAAACAAAAAACTCAACAACAGACTTGGTAATAAAGTATAATTAAATATTTGTGGTTTCCAGACTCGGTGAATATAGCCAACCTTGAAGAGTGATAAGACTGGGGGCCTGATGCATTACTAATTTATTCTACTGTGTTTAGAAGTAAGCAGAGATTTTACATAATGAAATTATTATATTAAACTGGAGAATGTCAGCTAGACCTAGCCCAACAGATGGAGCATCTTTCTTTCCACCAGACTTAGTGTACTTAATATTTGTTCCTTAAATTAATTCATGGAACATTGCTATATTTAAAATAGATATTTTTACATGCCTGCCGAGTGACCAACCATGGAACGGTTACAAAGCTGTTAGTTAATGAATTAAAATAAGGCTAGAGAGACATGAGGGAACAAGTGAGATTCTGTAGTTCAAATCTGTTCAATTTGTTTCAACATTTACATTAAAGTTTGTTCATTCTTAAATCAGCTACCCTTTTAAATGTTTACATATGTTATTAAGCACCCTGCAAGTCTCTGGATTAGAACCAACCTAAATAAAATACTTCTCAAAATCATTGTTGTTTGTTTCCTTTTTCACTCTTCCTTTATGACATCCACTTATTCCACTGAGGGACACCAACAGACATTAATTGGCAGTGTGACATCGATGCTCTGTTGGTCGACTATGTTTCAGCATTAGAGATACATTTGAATTAATACATACAAGGCATACCAACAGTATATTTCACACAGTCTTATACTGTGAAAATCAACAAACCATACTGCTAATTACAAGTCTTTCAACTGCCGGATGACTGGCAAAATAACAAAGGGAACTCTGAGTGCAACGCTGGTGCTCCCCAAGCAACATTTGCTACACATTGTCTGCGTCTACTCAGAGTTCATTGTTTTCCCAGTCTATGATAAAATATGATAGGCCTGCATTCTCTTTTTAAAATGGTAATTAACACATAAATATGCAGTATACAACAATGCAACAATGGTATTTTCAAGAAGTCAGCTTATTGACATATATTGTGTGACAATTTGTGTTTCTTGTGTCTTCCTTTTTGATTTTTCCTTTTTTAAGCCCACTGAGTTACTCTGGGATCTCATCAGTATACAACTATTTTAAACAGCTCAGAAACATGTCTTTCTTTTTTTAAGTATGCAGTGATATCCCATGGATTCTTAATGATCTGTATGTTGTGTATTTCTTTACCCACAGATCATTTATGCCATATTAAGGCCTGCACTTACTGAAGAACCGCACATACATTGTAAGCACAATTTTGGATTTTGTGTCAGCATTTATTCACAAGGTCCTTGCAAAGGAACATCTATGCCTCATTCTGTACTGTAAACCAGACAGTTTCTGTGTGCTGGTGCAGCATGTCCATATTTAAAAAACATAGATTGCAGGATTAAAAGGAAAAGCCCACCAAAATTTATGAAAATTAATGTTTTGACATTATGAAAAAGCTGCTAATTCTCAAAGACAATCACTGTTTGCAAAAATAATTTACTGTGAAAATTGAATAGTCATATGAGAGCCGGTGTTATTTGAGCTTCAGATAAATCAAAAACAAACAAAAAAGTTTGAACTGTTGAACTGTTACAGTCTCAAAATGATGGGTGGGTTTTTCACAAAATCCTCAAATAATTTTGGTGAAAATGTGACATCCTGTTGCTGTTTTTGAGAGATGTGCAACCCCAGATCCCCAAAAATTAGGATACTGTGTAAAATGCTAATAGAAAAGAGTAATATAATTTGAATAGTTCATAAAACCATAATCCCAATAAATCATAAGCAGCGTATTAGATATTTCAAATGTATGATGTGATATTTTACTATTCTAAAGAAAATAATAAATATTACATATCTCCAAAAAGTTGGAGCAGTGGCAACAGAAGACTCGATAAGTAATTGGCATAATTCAAAAACAACTGGAGGAACATTTGATAACTAATAAAATTAATATAAAAGTAGCATTTCAGAGAGGCAGAGCCTTTCAAATGTAAAGATGTGCAGAGGTTCACCAATCTGATACACTAAGTCTAAAAATTCTAGAACAATCTGAGAAAAATATCCCTTCATGTTTAATTGCAAAGATCCAAAAATCTACAGTGAATAACAATCAACAGATTTACAGAATCAGGAGGAATATCTGTCAGCTGTGGACAAAGTCGTTGGTGAAATCAAGATGCGTGTGATTTGTAGGCCCTGCAGTGGGACAGCATTTAAAACAGGTATGATTCTAGACTGGTCATCACTGCATGGGTTCAGGAATACTGTGGAATAATTATTTGGGTGCAACTCTTCACAAACACCCCTTTTCTCCCTTTCTGTCAATGTAGCTCCTCCTGTTTGAGATGTGCTGAAGACAAACAGGGGTTCAGGGAGTTCTCACAAGAAGAGGAACACTGCACACAGTTATGCAAAACAAAAATTAATGGTATATATTTAGCAAGTGAAATAGGAAGGAACAGTTCTAATCTTAGAGGCACAAAAGATATTTCTAAATTTTCCTGAAATTATAAACTTTATAACAATATAAGCAGTGGCGGCTGGCCAATAGAAGGCGCTAGGGCGCCGCCCTACCTATCAAAAACATGATGTGGCAACAAATAACAAATATTTCTTTTCTTTTTTTTAATTACATGTATTTAGAGTTAAAAACACTCGTATGTATATTTATATACTGAGAATATTGCATAAATGATTTCTGAAAGACAGAAATTACTTTGTAAAATATGATTTCCTCCTGCTTCTCCGTTTGTCTAGTTCAGCTCTGGGGCGCTGGAGAAAGCGCCCTCAGGAGGCGGGCTCTTAGATCAAATTAGGCAATAGCAGCTCTGCATTGCCAAACAGAAGAAATTAATTTAGCCAATAAACGCCGAGAAAATAACTTCACGAAGGGCAATTTTTGAAGCGCCCCAAACCACATTAAATACCGTGGGATTATCTGCTATCAAACAGGTAAATGAGAAAGAAAGCAGTCGAGGCTTCACTTGGAGCTAGCTGGATGTAGCTATGCTAACTCGGTTTGTTTAAAACAAGCGGCTCTGATCCTGCCTGGACTGTTACAGGAGTGAGTAAGGATATGACACATCTGTCCGAAAATATAAAGAAGAGAACACCAGGAGACACGTGGATAACAGAAGTAAGAACAATGTTTTCTTTTTGTTTTCTGGAACTGAACAGAAGGGAAACTTGCTAAACCCAGTGATAGAGAAGCCTGTAAAGAAAAACAAGTTGTTAGGAAGTTTAATATTATGACCAGTAGATGGCTGTAATTTTATTATAATTAAAAACTGTTTTCCAGGTGTGTGACACCATCGTGCTGCACATTGAGGAGTGTTTTGTCTTCACTCAGCATCTCGTCAGTGTGACCTGCTGCATGGAGAACTGTTTCTACAGCACAGTGGGAGGTTTCCTGAGACACACTGGACACACTGTGGAGGTTTATCCAGTGCTGGACAATTAAAATGACCAAATATATTTAATTTTTATATTGTGTTAAATATTACTTAAAATACAACATTTGTAACAATTTATATTTAAATTTACAATTGAATAAAGTCTTTGTTAAATATTTAACTTAAGTTGAAAATGTTTTTTTTTTACACAGGGTTTACATTATTTCATCTTTACAAATTTTTGGATTTATGCAGCCCCACCCAAAAAATATTTCACCAGCCGCCACTGAATATAAGGATTGTTTTTTTTCCCAGAGAGAGTTTATTTGTTTTAAACCTGTACCTCTTATTCATTAGGATCAGAAGCTCACTGTAAGAAAGCATGCTTTTCTTTCTCTGTCACATTAGTTCTTGCTTTGTTTGTCACAGAAATCCCTCTTTGTTCGTTTTATGCATTAGATCACAACTGTCCTCACAGCACAATCTAAAGTGTTCACACCTGCAAAATTCCATGGGTATGGTTGTGCCAACATAAAATCAGTACTATTGTTAAATAATCTGTCACCAAGAAGAAGTTAATGCACACAAAAATCTAGAACAAATCAATCGTAGTGAATCCTAATGTTATTCCAGCCAAACTGTGGTGCAGACTGCACTTTGGTTTTGCCAACTGCTATTGTGAATTTTTTTTATTAGTTTACTTACAAATTGCAATCTTAAAAAAATAATAACAAAATTTTAAAGTGAAATATTGGCTGAATAGTATGTCTTTTAAAAAAATATTTTTTTTAATGTTAAAAAATAAAGCTAATGGTTGCAACCAAGTCACCCATCCATGCTGGTGACTTGGAATCTACTGGACCAAAGTCAATATTTTTTGCTTTGGACAAAATCAAATGAATGTAGTCCAATTTCCTCCAACTGCATAATTCATAAATTCATAATAAAAAGAAAGAATTGCCTGGTCTTGTAGAGATCTGTGGTATTCTTAGCTTTGTATATAGATTTGTGTTTAGTAGGTATGATTTACTCTCCTAAAATAGATGTCAGATCAGCAACATGTGCTATTTGATGTGTTAAAAATGGTCCTGAATACCTATACTGAGGGCCAGGTGTAGCGACATTGTGCACCTCCTGACTTTTGTTACATTTTTGCACATCATTTGCACCTGCTATTTGCTTCTTCTCAGCAGCAGATTCTTAAAGCCGGTACCTTTGTTCATATCACGGTGCAAATGTACCCATCAAAGTCAGCAGGTGTGATCACCTTGCTATCTTTTTCAATCAGAAAGCAGTTGTTATTGCTGCACAATCTAAAGATGGATTTTTGACACAAACAGAGCAGGAACAAAAGTGATAAAGAAACCAAAGCATAATTTTTTCACACTGAATTCCAGGTCTGAATGGATGCAACATACAGTATTTCTTATACTAGCATGAATGATATTAGGCTAGGAAGACATCACGTTCCTCCCTGCTTCACGCCTGGGTCCTTCAATTCTGTTCTGGTTGCAATCTGTCATTAGTTGTCCAGGACATGATGATCCAAAAAGTTTTCCAGAAATAAAAAAAAAAGGCAACTGAACTTCTTTTTCTGCTTCTTGAAAATGTTTCACCTTTCATCCAAAAGGCTTCTAAAGTTGTGATCATGGGTTAGACGTTTCAGGCTGTAAGCTGATGTGACTAAAGTCACAGGGGCCACAGACACACCCTTCTGAAAGTGATTACCTGTGACTTGATTATGTGAAATTTTTAAATCACATGTTTTACAGATGGATGGTTCTGTGACACACCTGAAAATAAATAAATAAACAAATAGGATTAAAACAAGTATTTCTCCTCCTGTAGGGGATACAAATACTGCATTTATAACAATAATGTAAAGTTGGACTCTGTCTGTCAAGCCTTACACTGTATGTGCAGTGTATGAGCGTTTTATTTTGTTAATGATACTTGTAAAAAGGAAGGAAGACTTTCTTGAGACAGGTCTTCCACTCTCTTTTTTCATCTCTCAAACACAGACATAAACATAAACAACGTGCAACAGTGAACAGGACATCAACGCATGGCCGCTACGGTACTTTACAAAAACATCCATGATTTATCACTAGCAAAAAACCAGCAGTGAACATTTTCCAGCAGTAAACAGCCTAACAGGTGATCTGCCTGATGTTAAAATCTGTGGTGATCTGTGCTGAAAAGAAACAAAAGTCAAAGCATACGAGTGCAGAAATGACACAATGAAAACATTACACTAGTTTACATGAACAGCACAAGTGATACGGACTGTCAAAAAGATTGAAAATAAAACACACTAAATGACCAGAGAGTAAGAACTGAGCAATTAAATCAGTTTTTGGAATGAGATAGTCAAATTGGTGTATTTACATATCAACAGCTTAATGACAAAAGATGTCGTCAGGAATCTTTATTGACACTCATTGAACCCAGTAATGGACTTTCTAAAATTTGTTTTAGTGTTCAGGGATCCTAGTGATAAACAATTCAAAATCAGTCCCGCGCCTAATTATATCTATTTATCTACTTGAAATGTATTTATTATTAATATTAACTTCTAACATCTCAGAAATGCTCCTTTTTTCCAAATCATGTTACTGAGCCGTTAATTCACCAAATTTATTCTCAAATGATCATTCAGTTATTTTTGAATTGTGCCAGTTACTTTTTTTTTGTTCAAACTTTTTTTAAATGTGTTCCTGTCATCAAATATAAAATGAGCTCACATTTTCTGTCTTTCACATTGGTCAAATATTAAAGTTTCAACTGCTGATAAGTTATTTATGTAAAGGTAACATATGAGTTAATGAGATTTGCATAAATATGCATTTTGTTTTTACTTCACATAAAACAAAGTGTCCCAACTTTTTGGGAATTGGGATTGTATATAGTTATGATGCACCATTTTATTAGCAGGCAGGCCTTACAGTTTGTGGTCATATAGTATTGAAACAATCCAAACATCCCCTAAACAAAGATGAAAGCTTAAAGGCAGAATGTGTTCTACCACGACATAAAATAGTTTGCATCTGTAAAGGTGACAATATTTTTAACAACAAACTATGCCTTCTTTGTAGAATAATACATTTAAAAAAAGGACAGTTTCCTCTTCATCTCAGACCCATTTCTTAATGTGCTCAGGCTCAAAGATACATTTAGGAGCAGCTTTAACAATTAAACTTTAAGTTTTATAGAAAAACAGTGTTGTTCTTTAAGCCATTCTGTCTATCTGGTAAGTGTGTGAACACTTTCCTACTGATCATGAAGAAGACTGGCATACATTGCTTTTTTTTTGTCTCGTTTTCTGTTCTGGCTTCTATCAAACACCTTACTGTTATTCTCTTCTCTGATAGAGGTCTGATAGATACACATGAGCACAACAGCCTGGAGTGTAGATCTGAAGCTGAACAGCAAAAGCCTTTTAACTTTATTAAACTGTCAGACTGCACATTCTTCATAGAGCCAGTTGATTTCAAGTGTTCTAACATGGAGGATTGGATTGAGAGTGATCGTACTGAGTGTTAAACCTCTCTCACCATGCTCCTTGTTCACTTTGCCTCACTTTGTATGTTGCATGTAATTCATCTTTGGGCCTGTTAGTATTAATTTTTAATAGTAAATAGGTAATAACAGTCTATTTTCATTAATAATTAAATGCAATATTTTCCCACCTGCAAGTCCTGAAGAAGACTGCACTTTCCCCCCCATCTCCCTTATGCCCTTTTTATGAAGGGCTTTTGCATTTGATGTACAGTGTTACTTTTTTGTGGAGGCCTATTTCTATCTCCCAATAAGAAACCTAACAAGTACTTATGATTTAGCAACAAATAAAACCATGCATTAAAATTTGAATGAATGCTACAGAGAAGTTTAGCTGTCATTACATAGACATTTTTATACGATTTAAAAAAAAAAATTGTAAATTCACAGTGCAAGCCAGTTAAATTCCCATTTGCCAACAATTTCTATTCACTAATTCTTCATTTGCACAAAAAGGGGCTTTCTAGTAGTTTCTAGGTATGGATTTTGCAGCTAGTCAGCGTTTACCCAGATCAGTCATTCATCAGATGATCAAGAACTTCAAGAAGAGATGTCCAGTTGTTGTAAAGAGAGAATAAGAGTGCCAAGATAGTCCAGCAAATAAAGTAATAAATAAATAAATAAATACACTTAAATCAGCTGAATAATTGGGGCACCATTAGTGCAGAGCATGGTCAGGAATGGCAGTAGGCAGATGTGAGGGCATCTGTACACACAGTGAAATGAAGACTTTTGGAGGACAGCTTGGTGTCAAGAAGGGCAGCAATGAACATACTTATCTCCAAAAAACATTCAGGAACAGACTGCTGAAAATTGGGGTAATGTCATTTTCTTTGAGAAATCTCCTTTCTTAGGGCCTGAGTCATCAAAGGTTAGCGCTTGTTAAAACAGGCACAAACCGCTCAGCGGCCGCAAAAACAAGCAGCAGGTGATTTACTAACGGCGCGCAGGCAAAACTGCGCCTGTTAAACCTGCCGCTTGACGCGCAAAGTTTTTTTTGCACCTTTACCCTTGATTAATATGCAATGTGGGCGTTTCTGTCAGAAGACGCAAAATATTGGGAGGAGAACATGTAAATAAGTGGGCGTTCCAGGCGCAGTGTGATTTATCAAACCTGAAACTGTCTGCATCTTCTAATTTTGGAGCTTGCTAGGCGTGGTTTCAACAGCGGGAGCTGCCGAATACTAACAAACAAAGGAGTTGGGATGAAACAGATACAGGCCGTTTGAACTCGGGAGAACTCGGGTGTTATCGCCACCTGTGTAGTTTGAGAGATTAAAACTGAAAGAGAAGTTGTTAACCTGTTTTCACACCCACTATGAAGGTAAGAACACCTGTGGAGCTAAAATATTCAACAGAAACGTCAGAAAAAAAAACATTTTAATGGATGGGCTTCTTTAACATCCACTACATCATGCAAAGTTTACATGCATCTTAGAAAGTTGAACTTTACGTGACTGAACTGGTACTTTGATACTTTAATGGGGTTTTTCCTACTTGATTTAAACGCCTTTATCATAGAAAACTTTACGTTGCAAACTGATGCTCTGCTACTTGCAGTTCATTAATGTTTCCAACGCAACTAAATATGTTGACATAGTGACTTTTTGAGGCCAAATTTGTACTTTTTGTTCTCTCTTCATCTAGGCACAAGTGTGTGGTTACCATGGTGACCTTAATCAGTCACTAGCATCAGCTTTAATATTTCTGTTGGTCTTGATTGTCTTTAAGCTTCATTTACAATTTAATCATCAAAATGTAGGCGTTATGACATAGATTCAGTTATTAAACTGCATTTGCAAATGTCATTGTAGCTTTGCTTCTCAAATAGAACAACTGAAGATGAGTTTGCATCTGAGTCTGTCAGGCACATGATCTTTAAGACTGTCATAGGAACAGGAACTTAAAGGCGCATACAATAAAAAAAGTGACATTGCTACACATTGTGCATTCTTTTAAACAGCAAATAGAAAGGGCATTTAATGACAAACATAAAATGTGAATATTTTAAGGTATTTTTACAGGGAGCCAATGAAAACACTGCCTTAAATTCCAACATATATAAAGTTTCTTCTATAAAGTTCAATTAACTTAGGGCTTAAAATGAGAGTCCGCCAATTGGGGGACCTGAAGCGCTTGAAGGATAAGAAAGCAAAAGCTCTAAATTTAAAATATCAAAGTTGTGTGAAAAATGTGCAGTGATTGTAGGTGTGCAACTCAGGCGTAAAAAGGGGGAGAAAGAAAGTGTAAAGCAGACTGGGAATCTATAAACCCAATGTCAGCCACTTATCAGGATTTTTTCAGTAGCTGCATTTTCAACATTACATAGAATAAAAAGCCATAGTTCATCCTTTTTTCAAAACACAATCCCCCATCTATACACTCTGCTCATTGTGTCTTTCTCGCTCAGCTGAATCCTCCTGCATCTCCTGAACTGGCCGCACAGACAAGCAGAGACCTCATGTTGTCCCGGGAGGATTCAGCTGACGGATCTCTACAGACTTGTTAGCTCGTTCACTTCCACATCTCCTGTCAGATCAAGTTCTCCCCCCAGATTAAGACCATAGACCATGTTGGCCATGTCAGCCATGTCTAACTGTGTTTCTGATGTGTAGCCTGAGAGTTTCTTTCTTTCACTGTCAAGCAATGACATCATCTTGGATTTGTGCATGCACTATGATCAGAGAAAAAAAAAAAACAACAACAACAACGAAACAGCATCCTAAACCAATGCAATGTTGCATTTCTATTTACTTAATTTTTTGGAAACTACTATTCATTTACTTTTTCTCAGGTAAATGTTGCACATTTAACACAAAAAGGCAAAATAATCCAGACCTAAAAAAAGACACACAGCAGCCTTTTCATTTAGAAACTTGTTCAGTACTTGGGTGCAGTGTTTTAGTGCAAATCTAATTTTGAATATTCAATATATAAATTATTCTTTCCTACTTGATTTACTCTATCACTGAACGCTGTTCCGTTTTTGCAGACTAGCTTGTTATGCATGAGCACACTGTTGTACAAAATTAAATTGGCTGCTTGACCAACATTTAAAAAGTCACAGCAGAGCAAAATCTGACCACTTTCCATGAATAATGACAAGCTGCTTTAGAAGTGACGCCAGCGTCTCCCTTGAGTATTGACCATCTACAATCCCACAACCACGGGAGCCCACATTCAAATTTTGTTTTTGTTTCATAGCCTTCTGAAAATGAGCTCTGCTGTGCAGCTGGTATTATGGTGTCTATTGTGAGTTTATGCAATGAGCTGTTCTCTCACCAAGGAAGCTGAACCTCGTGAGTGTGGCTCATTGCATGGACACAAACTAACCATATGGCTGTCACCACATGAGGTGATATAACACAAGTGGGCAGCAACTGGTCAGAGTTCTAACAGTCAAAGATAGGAGAAGGATTGTGGGTCTCTAATTACCCAATGACACGAAACAAGCCTTTTTAACTCACCGTGTCCCCTTAAAGCAAAGGGGACAGGGATGAAAGCTACACTGAGAGCAAAAAGACACACACATTGCACAAAGCATACTCAAACCCACACAAAGCCACTTATGTGAGTTTTATATAAGAATTGTTTTACCTGTAGTTGAAGGTCCACAGATGAAGATGGAACAGGACACATCACCCAAAAAACACAAAGAAAAAGACAAATTAGGGGAAAATTTTTAATCCATGACTTGAAACTACTTGAAATCAATGCATAGACATAAAATTTGAATGAGACATAAAATCATTCCAATATGTACTATGATGTGGAAATGTGCTACAGTAATACGTACAGTAAATTTCACTCGGACCACCTACTGTATGTCACCTTTTTTTTTTTTTTGCCGCATGATCCACACATATTTCCATAAATGTGTGTTTGGGATAATTTCACTTTGATTATGCAGAAACCATGCTTTTATAACGAATATTTATGCAGACATATATACTATTTGGCCTATATTGCACTTTCTGTGGAGTGAGGATTACACTGACAATCTATTTTCTTTTTTTTTTCTTCTTTTTTAACAGTATCATGAAGAAAATATAGCATTTGTGATCCATTTTCAATGTAGACAAGTTTTGAAAGAGAAAGAAAATCTATAGATTAAGGAATACGAACCTCTGTGGTGTTTTTCAGCCCCAAACTATTAGCACATAATTTAGGTTAAAAACTGAAAGACAAGTATTTTTCTTATTTAGGGATACATTTTAACCAAACCCACCCAGTCATTCAGTGGTATTGATATTTTTTGATCTTTGTTGCAGCCTTGATTTTGACAACACTAAAAAGTCACATTAGGAGTGTGTGTGTGTCAGTCAATTAAACAACAAAAATTTCTTTAATCCATTCCCCAGATTGTTTTTCACTTCTAATGCTGACAAGAACTGCAATTTATAACAGCTTCCAGCTTCTTCTACTGTTTTTTAAGGTAATTTTCAAAAATAATATAAACATTGATTATCTCTCTGTTCACATTTTAAGTTATGTTACATTTTCCAAAGGATTTCCTTTGGAAATTTGAGGAACGTGATGTGTTTTCAACCTTAAAATGTAGTTCTTTACAGGCAGGGCTGCTGCACATGATGCAAAACACTGGCATGTTTTGAACTGAAACATCACATGCAAACAACATTTCTGCACCCTAAAATTTGCATTTTTGCACAAGTGCATTCTTGAAAACATCTGTTTCAGACATTGGAAATCCTCCATAGGGAGACGACCAGGAAGAACCACCTCAGCTGAGTCATTTCAGTTCAGAGGAACAGCGGTTCTATTTCAGTGAAAGTGCCCCTCACCTTCTCTCTAGGGCTGAACACAACTCGTCTATGCAGAAAACTAATTTCAGTCTGTATCTGGGATTTAATTTTTTACTTTTTTCGGGTCATGATACAAAACTCATGATAGGTAAGTGTTGGACTCTGGATGAATCAGTAAATCAAGGGCGATGCCTTTCAGCTCAGCTACTTGTTTACCACGACAGACTGGGGCAGCATCCTCATTACTAAAGATGAAAACATGAGCCATTGGCCAATTTAGCCTTCTAACTTAAAAGTACAAATCAATATAAAGTTTACCTTGTTAACAAACAACATCCAGCAAAACAATCTACTTCACTCGTAAGCCTGCTTGTTTGATTTGCAGATTCTATCATACCTTGAACATTTTCATATGCACTCAGTCCTTCATTAACAGTGGAATTCAGACACCACCAAGTGAAAACGCATTCATGCAGATAAACATTTTGTAATATACTGTGTGAAATCATTAATAATTTCTGCATGTTTTACTAAGGTTCAATAAGCTACTTTTGCAATCAAACCCAGCCTTGCATTTAATATTTGCTGTACACACCTGCCTGAGGAGAAAGAGAGATAGGTTTTGCAGATAATCTTTGTATAATTTCCTCTTCTCTCAAGTTTGTATCAATCCTTGGTCCAAATCCATCAAAGCTGAACAGTTGCAGTTGGGAACTGAGTTATTGTTAGTCAGATGAGAAGACAAGCAGAGAATGACTGACCCTCAAAGTTATATCTGTGCTGTCACTTTGTTAGAGATTTTAAATATTTTCATTCAACATTAAATCTATCCTGCAGCATTTTCCCAAGTCCTGATAATTCTGACTATTATGGAAGGCTGCAGCCTGAGCTCTGATTTTAAGGTTTAAGACACAGAATTGTCTATCTGTATGCTATTCTTGTAAATGTGCATATGGCCCATTTTACACACTTTATCATTATAATTACAGCAATGCAGAAAATGGAAAAGAAGAAAGAAATGGACATGAAAGATGAGGAAGGTCCGGAGTCATTTTGGTCTTATAAGCAGACAATATTTTAGGTGTTTAAACAGAACTCAGTCTCTATTCATCTAAATAATTCCCTTTATGTCCCCTTCCAACAGTATCAACACTGTATAGAAAGTGCAGTGAATGCATTATAATCACTTTAGGCTACGAAATCAATATTGTACACTGGGTCGAAAAATAATTTTCTTAATGTCACCTAGTAAAATTTAATCCCCATCTCATTTATCTTCACAGCCCCTTTGTTTTTAGTTTTTTTTAACTGAAAGAAAAGTTGCAGAAGTTAATGCACTGAAGATATATGATGACTTATTGGTTGGATCAAGTTTGTTTTTCTATTAAAGAAGACATGAAGCACTAACAAATGTTAAGGGATTGTTCATAATAATTCAGTCATAAAAAACTTGCTAATGTCGAAGGAGTTCTTATGATTACCTGAACTCAAGATGAATAATTGCATCATCTCCCTTTGCTGTCTTCATGCTCATGTTTACAAGTACCAAACTAACACTATCAATCTTAATTGGAAAAAAAGAATACTTATCTCCTGAGTTTTCACATCCCATATACATAGGAGGTCCTCATTAGATCAAACAGACCAAACAAATCTGTCAAAAAACCAAGAGAGTAATTTCAAATTCATCACATTTAATATCAGGATTTTGGTGGAGTGAAAAATGTAGATGAATCTGCTCTGAAACCAAAGAGCTTTAAAGACATTCTTGTGGCGTTGTTTTAGAAATCATGTCAGCTTTGCTTCTTTGATTTTCATTTAAAGTTTTTTAGTTTTCCCTTTTGTCAATGTAGCTTTTTATGCTTCTGAATAAAAATGGAACACAAAAATGCTCAGAGTCTAGCGAATGGAGTAGGTAATTCAGGTATTTCAGCTGAATCTAAGCTGTCAACATGTTGTCCAAGTTGCTTTTTGTGTTCAGGAACAGTCACAAACACCCAGAGGCACACAACTCTGCTCAGACTCACAGCTAAAGTTAATTTAGATCTACCAATAAATCTAACATACAAGTTTATGAACTTTGGACGGGAATTAGAGCACCCAAAGAAAACTCACAAATACATAAAGAGAACATACAAACCCCACACAGAATGACTCCTGCTGAGATTCAAAATAAAGCCCTGCTCAGGTGAGAGTTCTGCTCCTTGTGTACCAAAGCTTGCATTGATCCTGCTCTGAGTTTACTACGAGTTAGCAACTTTATGGCTAAACTGTTGTTCCCAATTGCTTCCTTACTGTTATAATACTGCTAATAGTTGACTATGGAATAGTAGTGAGGAAATTAAACAAATGAATAGCATCACAAACAAGTAAATGGTAAATGGCGTGCACTTGTATAGCACTTTAATTAGGTCCTACGACCCCCAAAGCGCTTCACACTACAAGGACACTTTGACATGTGGCGGTGGAAGCCAGGATCGATCCACCAACCTTTAAGTTAGAGGACAACCGCTGTAACCACTGAGCCACAGTCGCCCCACAAGGAACATCCTACCGTAGTATCATGCTGGACTTCACTGAGCTCTTGGGAAAGGCCTATTCTATCACAAATCTGCATGTCTAGGTGCTTGATTTTATCAACCTTTGTCAAAAAGAAAATGATTGGAACACCTGAATTTAATGATTTAGAGGAGCGTCCTAATAATTTTGGCAATATAGTCGATAGTATTGTTGCTAGCCCAACAAAAAATCTTATAGTTAACAATGACCTATTGTTGATTTGATCAGAAGTGGCATGATGAAAAGTAGCAGGCCTTTTCTGTGCAACAGTGACTGCAGTCAAATATCAACTGAGCCAGTTTAGAGATTCATTTCAGTGGAACTGACTGTTTGCTTAGAAAGCTGGATTGAACCTGACAGTGATTGAGGCACCGCATGCGTATAAAACATGCAACTTTCAGCAGCGGTCAGCCTCCTACATCTCATGTACTTTAAGAGCCATGAAGCGTTATTGTCCTTTAAAAGGAGAAGGAAAAAGTAGATTATTTTATGTATTTATTTATTTTCATGAACTTGCACATTACAAAAGAGAAAGCCACTATCTAGGGCATGCTTACTTGATTATTTGTTGGTGGGTATTTTGTTGTGAAACTTCTTTGGGAAATCTTTTTGGCAAAGAGATGTAAATGCATTGGTGCCAAATCGGGAAAGTCAAAAGTAAAAAAAAAAGGTTTTCCAAAAAACAAAGGTCAGTCTATTGTTTGTTTGGGTCTTCTTTAAGGCAAAGTCTGCAAATCTCAGATATCTAAACCCCAACATCTGTAATTGGACAGACTGCAAGCTAATAAATGCATAGCAGTTAATGTGTGATCTATTCTGAAAACAAGTTTTAAAAGTTAATATAAGATTTGTTAAATCCTCAAACACTATTAAACATTAAACAAATATAATATCTCAGAATAGGACAACTTGAAAGCCCAAGTGTCTAATGTCTCCCATATTATTTATGCATAAAATAATAGTTCAACCTTTTATGAACATTACCCAAAATCTTTGACAATGAAAACACATCCTTAGCATATGAAATCACTTATTTAATATTATTTTCTCACTGTTTGTTACTGAATTATGATATTTCCACAATTTCTTTTTTCTAGAGTAGTCGAAATGTCATTCATAACCTCTAATGACCTCTAATAACTTTTTGAGTTATCCGTTTAAGAAACAGACAAACAGAAATATATATGTAGTGAAACATAACTTAGTGGAGGTAATAACAAATGTTTCATGAAGCTTTTTAACTCCTATCTGTAAAAAAAGTAAGTTTATGAATAGCATTAGTCATAATCAAACTGAATAGGTCTCTTAAAAATAACTGATTAGTTCATTCAGGAAAAATAAATAGTAATATTTGGTTAGGAAAAGGCAAATGAGATCTACAATTCACTTAACCAAATATTCTCATATAAAATAAAGACAAAAATAAACATTTCAGATGTCATTATTCTATATTTTAATTAAGCTATTTCATATCATTTTTTATATTCAAAGCTGTAAACCATACTCTTTACTTTAGTGTGTAAATTAATTTGCTCATTCTCCCTTAAGTTTTTCATTAATTAATGAATACACATTTGTATTCAGAGACATATCTGTAAAGCAGACAAGCCAGTATAAACAGATTCCCATTGATATAGAGGTTTGTGCTGAAGGTGTTTCTACCCAATCCAACCAAAGATACTCTGTTATGTGTGTCAATAATTGACAGTAATTGGAGCCGTTTCAGTGAACTAATGCAGATAAACTTTCATTCAGTTTCCAAACGCTAACAGCAAATTGAGAGAAATGAATGAGAAGGCTTTTATGGGAGCAAACAACTGAGTCTCTCTGTTCTTGGAAAGGCAATAATCTAAAGCACATACAGCCCACATCTGCACTCCCAAAATGTATCATATATTTAAAAGGTTAAAGACAGAAACCTTTCAGGTTTCTGGAGAGTGTGTATAGATATATAAATAATATATACACAAATACATATGTGCGTGTGTTTTTACTGTATTCAATAGGTCCTGGGTCCGATTCCTTTGCAGAGTTTGCGTGTTCTTGCTGTGTGGGTTTTCTTCAGGGATTTTAGTTTCCTCCCACAGACCAAAAATACACACGTTAGAGTTGATTGGTGACTCTAAATTGGCTCAATGCATAAGTACTATGTGTGAATGGTTTTTAGTTTCAGTGATAGACCAGAAACCTGTGCAGGGTGTACTTAGTCTCTTGCACAGCGACTGTACAGGAGCAAGCATATATGGAAAGCAAGTGAATACATAATTCATAATGAGATGAGGAGAGAAGAGAAACAAAACATGATTATGGAATATAGTCCTTTGACACTGACTATCCAAACTGGAGGCTAGTTAAATATCATCCTTCATTGGACAAGCTTTATTTGAGTATAGTATAAGACCAATGTCTAATCCCAATCTGTCTGTATACACCCCAGTAAAATTCTGGTTATGCAAATCTTCAATAAATCCTCATCAGTCCCAGTTTTCTGCAACAATGCATGCCCAGCTGCCTTTAGTTATTATTCATTTACATCTGCTCACTGCGATTTTCTCCTTAACATGCAGCTACAATCAGCACGGTTGAGTTTCTTGGAAACTTTGTTCAATGAGGAAAACAGTTAGAGTGACACCAGTAAACTACACTAAATTTCTTGTTAAATACCTCGTCACCAAGGTCCTAGTTTTACATAAAAACAATAAGTCTGTGAGCTACCAAAATCAGAGTAAAAATAACACCACTATATACATAAACAAAGAACTCAAAATTTTCATTGAGCATTAAGCAGCTATGCTACTTTACATCATTGCAAGGTCTATTGACCTCCAGCCAAAGCAGAGTCACAACTCACACCTATTGGTTTTCAGTCTCAGATTCAATCTGCTGTTGAAGCGTGGTATTACTGATTGGTATTGATTACTAAGGAATGGCTCCCTGTAGGACCAAAACAGCAGCCATTTTTACACTATGAAACAAAGTAGTTACACAACTGACAGAGATTTAAGGGTAGAATGGGAAAAAAATCACATTCTTAGTGGACAGCAACACATTGCAAGCAGATATGTCAGTGCTTTAATTTGTCTTTTTTTCCAAATGTCTTTGTATGATACACTACCAGTCAAATTTTTGGACACACTTTTATTCAGTAAAATGAGTCAGCTGAATGAGACAGTGTGTCCAAACTTTTGACTAGTAGCGTACATGTCTTTAGGTGGTGCTAAAACTCTGTGAGGTAAGATTACTGTCAAAAAGACTTGTATTGATTATCCACAATTTGTGCATAATTAGTAATTTGTAAAATTTTGTTTCTGGCAAATTAAATACAAACATATAGAGTATCTGTTCTCTATGAAAATACAGACTAAAAAGGTACTACTTAATGAATTCACAAATACAAACTCTAAATTTACAGTTACGGGTTCTTCTTTATAAACACAACAAACAGCGTCAGGCTGTGAATATAGATCTGTTCTTTAGAGAATATGGATTAAAAACCGTGAGAGGTCACAGGATTATTAATGGAGTAAAGATACATTGATGGCACTAGTCTTAAATGTAGATGACTGACCAACAAACAACAAAACAAAACCAGCTAGTGTTTAACAGTTTGAATGTTTTGTTATTATTAACTGTTTGTTCAATTCGTACAGCAACATTAATCATCAATCCATTGTTGGTTGGTCAGTCATCCTGGCGTTATTAATTTGATATGGAAAGATTCCTACGCAATGGTTTGTAGCGTCTCACGCATGATTGAAAAAGAGAAGCTGTTCTGTTCAACAAGTTGCTTATAGCCAACAAAAACAGTTCTTGTAGGGTGAAACCACCATAATTACAAAGCAATTCAGTCACTATCACCATCACATCCCTTGCTCTCTATTCTTCTTATACACATGCCCACCGCATTTACCTGAACACCCTCTCTCACCCAAAGATATCACTACCAACACCGTCATGTTATGCAACCATGAACAGAACATCAAAACAGGGCCGCTACAGTACTTTACAAAAATCAGTGATTTATCACCAGCACACAACCAGCAGTGAACATTTTCCATCAGTAAACAGAGTAACAGGTGATCTACCTGATAATAATACATGGCAATCTGTGCTCAAAGGAAAAACAGTTGAATGTAAAACAAGTCAAGAAACGACACAATGAAAACACTAAAGCAGTTTACAGCGCAACTGAAACAAATTAAATGAACAGACAATAAGAAAAGAGCAGTTAAACTGTTCTTTTTTTTAAATTTTTTGGGTTTTTTTTTGGGAATGAGACAGTCCAGTAGGTTTATTTGCATATTAAAAGCAAAATAACAAAATAAGACCACAGGAATCTTTATTGACACTCACTGAACCTGGGGAGGTATTTTATGAAAAAAAGTTGTTGCATTGGGGGTTGTGTTACCCCCATGATCCTGGGTGCTATGTTGTCTGGCGTCTAAGGCCCTGGTAGGGTCGTCCATGCCAAATTGGCCTAGGGTAAGGGGTCAGACTAAAAGCGGTTCAAAAGAATTGATGAGACTCAGAAATGACGGAAAGATAACTTCACCCAGAATACAAAACAACTGCCTCCCCGATAAGGCATTTTTGATTATAGATTGACTAATAACAAAATGCTAAAAATCACTTGTAGATACCTATACTTGATACTTAGACCTGAATTTTTAACTTGTGTGATGGTGTTATGAGGGAGATGAGTTCAGTTTGCTCACTTGAAGTAGTGAGAAATAGAGAAAACTATCTGCTAATTCATTTTGTTAATTCATTTTGTACGTGCAAAATGTTTCTTTTGATAAAGTCTGTAATCATGGGCTTTCTATGCAAGCTGGTGTATATATTTGTGTCTTTGTTGAGAAAGGTATTGAAACTGTTTGGGTGAAATTTGCCTCATTACACAGTCTGTTTGTTTTGTTTAGTTTTGGGGTGGGAGGTGTTTTTTTCCTGTTTGTATGCTTGAATTGAGTCTAAAAAAACATAAAGGAGAGAAAAAAGAGATTTGAAATCATGACACCAACTATATTTCTGAAACTTGCCAAGTTTAAAATTGAACCTGAAAAGTACTAGGCAGCCTTCCACCATCCAACTTAATTCTACACCTAGACCATTTATTGTGGTGTTACAAGCCATATGCACTGAAGATAGCCCAATCTCCTAATGTTAAAGAATCTTTTTATTTTTTTAAATTGCGGAATCTTTATGGTGATCGGGATCTCCCTTAAAATCAAATCAGTTGTTCCTTGACCTATTCTGGATATTTTCTAAAAAAAATCACGAAAATCCATCCTCAACTTCAGTTACGTAGACAAACGACAGTAAAAACATTAGCTCCTTGGCGGAGGTAAGTAACATTAAAAGTAACTTAATTTTCTATATAGTAATGTCAGCTCAGCACAACAGCAGAGGTTTCTTAAAGTTAGGAACTGTTAGACAAAGCGTTTTTACAACAAGGCTACTAAGTTTTATGCATGTTTACCTTGGATTTCAGGATGTCCAAATAACTTGTCACACTATCATTTTTATTGTTTCTACCTTTTGCCCTAATGTTGATACAATGTATTGTTTTCCTGACATTTAGGGTTAAATGTGTACAAACAACTGTTGTGTTCCTTCCAGCCCAGGTTACAGCTTTCAGATTTAGCTTTCAGGGGAGAGTCCACAGAAGCTAAAAGTGCCATCTCCCTGAGAACAGATCAAATGTGTGGCCTCCACTCCAGGATTAGCTCTGATTGGAGAGCTTCCCAACACATTACACTTTTCCACAGAAAAAATGGTTCTGATTGAATCTTCTCACTGTTCTGTATTTTTGCCCCATTTGTATTTGTCAATAGAAATGTTACTATCTTTAGTCATATTTTTATCCCTCACACATAATTTTTTTATCTACTGTAGTTGTTATCTCATTTTCCCAGGAAAAATTAAAATACATTGTAAATGGCGTGGTATAGCGCTTTACTCAGGTCCTACGACCCCCAAAGCGCTTCACACTACAGTCTGTCATTCACCCATTCACACACACACTCACACGTTTGGTAATGATGAACTACACACATGTTGTAGCCACAGCTGTCCTGGGACACACACTGACAGAGGCGGGGCTGCCAGACACCAGCGCTGCCGGACCCTCTGACCACCACCAGTGGTCTTGCCCAGTGACAAAACGGCCAGGCATTCTTTTTGCTCTGGGCAGAGCGGGGATTTGGGCCAGCAACCTTCCGGTTGCCAGATGACCCGCTCTACCGCCTGAGCCACGGCCGCCCCACAAAATACATTGACAAAAAAAATGATATTTTCTCAAGGAAATTAACACTCCAGTTATGCACACTCATGCATACTGGTGGGGAGGGGTGGGGGGGGGCTGTTGTTTGACTCTTTTGTTGCAAATCATTATCTTTCGACAATTTCATCCACTTCTCATCACCTGTACATCTCGTTAAGTGTATTGTTCTGTTGGGAAAACTCCATAAGCATATGTGGGAGGACAAACAGATCCACACTCTGTAACCTACAAGAGCCACAGGATCTGTTCTTTACAACTCCGCATCAAATAACACAGGACACCCCTAAACATTCCTTGTTCATACAGATGTCTTACAGTTCTTAAGACTACATAATGTGGAACCATGTAGGCCAAAGCAGCTTGGTAATAAATAATATTTGCATCGTATTCTATTGCTAATCAGTGTGATGTGCTGATTATTGATAATGATGAAAAATATATGTAGAGAAAATAGTAGAAAAATAATTCTGTGTCTTCTTTCTTTCTCCCTCACGTCAACCTGCCAGTTGCCTTCAGCCTCACAGTACACAGCTGGAATCATTGTGACAGACAGATAAGTTGGAGAATAGCTGCGTGCTTCCTTTGCAGAAAATTGGGGTATGATGCTCTACCCTATTGTCCTTTCTGATGTGCTCCTTGACCTCTTCCTGTGTCATGTTCACCTATGAAACTCTCAGGCTTGGCATGCAACCTGTGGATAGTACATTATTGTGTGCTAGTTATAAGATAAAAAATAAAAATGGCTAGGAACTTGCTTATTGTCAGAATTTTTTGTGATATGCTCTTGGCTGGAGTTCTCCTAGGAAATGCCCTAAATTTTTCACACTGCATTTGAAACTGATCAATAGGATCAGATAAAAATGTTTTACATGTCACAAAAAAGAATAACAAAAGAAGATTACAACATGTCTGCATCACACCATCTTGTCCAATTATTTCAACATAAAATGTAAGTATTATAATGTTTTATAAGATGACATTTTTAAACATAAAAAAGGAGAAAAATAGGTTCCATTTTTTTTTTCAAAAGCTTGCAATATTATGGCTGATTATACATAATTTAATCTGGATTAATGAGTGCCTTTAGTAATTAATTCCATTTCTAAAAACTTCGTCACAACTAGGCAACCTCCCCTAATGTGAAGAATCAGTCAGCTGAACTATTTTTAAACACAAATTATGATAAAAATAACAATGAATATGCAATTACTTTTTGCATTGCTTACATTTAAATTGCAACTATTAAATTAAACGGTGTACACTTTTCCTCTTCTTCCCACAAATCCTTTTGAAACAGTTTTTGCAATGGCTAGAAATGTTTTATGTATTAAAAAAAGATGAATGTCTTTAGAGAATGGAGTTTTGACAAAAAGAGATGTGCTTTTATATTTATGCCACAATCAAACAGACCAAAACACAAACCTTCTGCTTGACTCGCATAATACATCCTATTACAATAATAATATTTGGTTATTATTATTGTTCATATTAAACTGAAGAACAGGATCTTTTAATGAAGCAATGAGTGTCAAATTGGGAACACTGCCAGTTTTTACATCAGGAATCATGTCACTTTACAAAACATACCGCGGAGGAAAAAAATAAAGAAGTACATGAAAGAGGGAATTTCATATTGAAAGAAGCACAATTATTTAAAATAGAGACAGCAGAAGCAAAAAAAGGCTAGAGCAGAATATAAATCAGAGCAAAGACAACTGAGGTTTATGGGTTTACATTGCCCTTTATAGAGTAAGCAAATGTAAAATCAGGCGCCTTTATGTTAAAACACTTTTTACTCCAAACTGTTAAAGCATGAATATGTGAAACCCTCAGGCTGCTGGAAGCTGCCGATGACTCAGGCACAACAGGGTGCTGGATGTCTTTGTGTGTGTATGTGCATGTGTGTGTGAGTATATTTCACATTAAGCTATTTCATCTCCTCCCACCTCCCATCTCTCCATTGTTAATGTGAACTCCTACCTCCTACACTCCCTCTCTCTCCCTCTCTCTCTCCACCCCTGCTAACACTCCATTAGAGAGCTGGCAGATCTGATCAGGTGATGTGGTACTTGACTCATTTCCTGTGGGAATCAATGGCAACATTTAATCAAATGGCTAGAAGCTAATGGCTTTAGTGGGGCCTGGGGTGGGGGTGGGGGGGGCAGGGTACACTGCCAGGTCAGTATCGGACAGGGAGATAAGTGACGTCCCTCCTGGTAAAAACACTTGAAGGGCACTCTAATAGAAAATGCCCGACACGAACAAAACAACTTTTTTACATTTACAGGGGAAGTATTTATCCAAATGCTTTATTTTGCTTATTTGATTACTATGTGAGTTTTCATTAGTTATTTTCTTCATTATTTGCTCAACAAAGTATAATAAACTAGAAAAGCACTCAGAGCGCAGACCTCCGCTAAGCACCTCAGTTACCAGTATAATATGATTTACACCAAAAATAACAGCCTTGCCTGTGTTATATCTACATTATTAGATTCATTGACCATGAAAACAGTAATTGCATTGACATTAATATCATTATTAGCTCAGTAGTTGCTCACAAAAATCACTTTTTCAGTATTGGTGGTTTTCTTCTGGAACCTTTGGAAGGAACATCAAATCTGTTACACACTTCTGATTCCACAGTGTTTCCAAGTTTTTACTATCATTTGTTCTCTTACAGTGATAAAAAAAAAAAATCTTCAGGTTTTCTTTTTTTTTTACTAGATCATAGGATCTGAGATTTTGTAATGACTCAGATCAACCTCACAAACAGATAAACAAACAAACCTTGGTGAAAACATTACCTCCTGAGTGATGAGTAATGTGTCACTAAAAATTGGTTGCAATATGAAATTTAGTCAATATCAATTGTATAAATCTGAGTTAAAAATCTAAAGTTGAAGGAAAGTTAAAGAACTAAAACAACTGGAAGTCTGTCAGTAGACCATCTATGGTGCCAAAATAATAGAAATAATAGAACAAGAACATCATGTATTAAACATTCACAATTCAAGTTTAAAGCTGGTGGCTGGAATCACCTTGACCCCTCTGAATGTGAAGGTGAAAAAAAACTGGACAAAACATTTTTTGCAACTTGTGTCAAACTAAACTAAAATATTAAAGAAACTTAGCAAACTGACTAAACCATATTTCTTGTTTCCATTGACGGAATGAAAAAAATCTAATTTTTAGAAGATGAAAACAGGAATGCTGTTGCATAAGTGATGCCAAAGCTTCCATTTGGACTCAGAAGCAATGAAGGAAATGTATTCATTTTCTGTTACTTTTAGTTTTATTTAGTTTTTGTTTCTATTTTGTAGTAAACTTTAGAGTCAGAATACAAAATCCCAATTCATAAATATTTTACCGACACAGCAAAATACAACAAGACCAAAACCAGTCTTACAGAATCGATAAAAGTTGTTGTGAAAATGTGCCAACGTTCTAGAAACTTGTCTTGTAGTTTTTTTTTTTTTAGTCAAGAAAATATTTTTCTAGTTTTCTCTTGTTTCATTTTGTTTTCTGCACTCCTCGTACAATCCCTCCTCATGTAATGCAGAAGAGGTTATTTACACATGCTTGTCTCCCAGGTGCCCAATATATGCCACACTTATGCAGAGGCCCAAGACACAGGTATGTTGCTACAATGCCTGGATCTGAGCATGTATAGTTTCTGCTCTTAAATAGTTAGAGAGGAAAAAAGGGGATAACTCTGATATGGCTTTTTTATTACATCTTTTTTTCCCCTATAAAATCAACAAGTCTGTATGCTGAGTATCTAAAACAAATGACTTGAATTGACTGTAAAATGATATCCTCAGGTACATGACATAAATCTCAAAAGGTGATGAGTGTAAACACTTTTTCTTTCCTTGTCATTAAAATATTTCAGTTGCAAAGTAAGAAATGAAATAAACAACCAAAAAAAAAAAAAAAAAAACAAGTCACGAAGACATACTTTAAAGAAGCCAAGCTTGTCTGTGTAAAAGACATTACACATATAAAAAGAGCCTTCTTCATTAGTACTGTTTTTAATTTGCTGTTGGCAGAAGCAGAGTTTGGAAGTTAAAGTTTATTATCTCTAGATGACTAATCTGTATGCTGAATATTCTGAGTGTAACAGCAATGGGCTGTGTTAATGTCACATAAGTGTTTTGTTGTTTGCAGTTTTACTGTTCATTGTCTTCATTAAAACATCTCAAATGATTTTACTCAGCAGGATGATAAAAGGAACATTAGAATACCAGGACCATTCTTTATTTATTCAAATATGCATCAGTGTGGCACAGTTCACTGAACATAAATATAAATAGGAATTAAGTATTGTGCCTTTTTGTATTTTTTACATTTTAGAGTGTCATGCTGTAAGTTAAAGTCAACTCAACTCGAGTAAGGCAGTGGACCTTTGTGGTTTTAATACAAACACAATGATCCCAGCTGCTTTCAACCTTCTTGCTGTAAGAAAAGCAGAGCCACCAACTGCACCACTGTGCAACCCTTTCCTAAAATCTAACAGCCATAGCTACAATCTCAAATGCAATGTGAGGTAAACAACAACCCAGAAAACCTCATTACTGTCAACCCCATCAATCACATTCACAACAGTGGCATTACAGATCATGTGACTGGCATATCAGTGAAAACAGGATGTAATGTGGGGTGTAGCTGGTAGCCTTACAGCAAAAAGGTCCTCAGTTAAAAACCCAGCCAGTACCTTTCTGCATGTTTTGTTTGTTTTTCTGTGAATGCATGATTTTCACTGGGGAATCTGGTTTCTTATCTCGGAACAAAAACATAAATCCAAGGTCAATAATAGGCAACTCTAAATTGGCCCTAGGTGTGAATGGTTGCCTTTGTCAGTGTGGCCATGTGATTAACCGACAACGTTTCCACAGTGTAACCCCGCCTTTCGTCTAATGACTGCTGGAAATAGGCACCAACACCCCATAATTCTGAACAGGTACAAGCAGGTATGGAAAATGGATATCAGTAAGTAAACTGAAGTGTGCAAACAAGTTTAAAGAAGTAATAAAAAATAGTAAATAAAGGGCTGATACTTATAAACAGATCAAAAGCTTAACCAAATCAAAAATTAAATTATGATACAGTGAAATTTTGTTCTTGGATAGAGATAAATATTGATCATATGTCTCAAGTATGAGTTTTAATACTTGATTTCCAATTCTGGTCACAAAAAGGAAAACCGATAACTCTCTCAGCAGTTGATCATTAGCTGTAAGCAAAGTAAACAAATCATCTCACACTTAATATCACATGACAGATGGGACTAAAACAACAGGGAGATTGTAACCGAAAGAAAAACAAAAACATCAGATAAATAGCATCCCAGTCAAATGTGATTGTTTTTATATGTTTTCTCTCAAAGAAAGGTTGTTACATCTGATTCCATGGCTTTATCCATACAAGATATCTGACTGAAAAAAAAAAAGTATTACATTCACTACATTTTGTTTTTTTCTTCAACTTTAGAAAAACTGTGAAGTTTCCCATCAGAAAGGACCAGACATTACAAAGAAGTCTGGGTCGTTAGGTGTATAAGATGGACATGATTCCTTCCCCATGTAGCAGAATGATAAGTTAACATTATTTAATTTATTCAATTAAAATGAATTTAAATTATAATAATAAATATATGTAGCACTGGCTCAGAAGATTCTAAGAATTAAAATGTATTAGTGATTTGTTTTGTTTTGTGGAGTTTAAAAAAAAAAGATTTGAATTTATGTAGCTAGATTCAGAGGACATTATTTTGGACTCGAGTTTTTTTCAAATAAAATTTAAATGATGAGAATGTTTGCATATTATTTTTAAGTCTTCATCCTTATCAATATTTGGCAGAATTTGGATTAAAATTTTCTTATTTTAGTACAACAATTTTAAGTGAAGAATATACAAGGAGTCAGTGTCAGCACAGAGTTTGTGTCTCAGGTGTTATTTGGATATGGGCCCAGATTGGTTGGGTTCCATCAAATGCCAGGAGGCTCTCCCAGACCTCTCCCAGGTGGTTTAGTTCCCAGAAATGAGTCAGACTGGCACGGCTATCTGGTCTCAATCCAGCTGAGGCCAGAAGAGATGGCCATACCATAAAAGAGACATCAGTGCACACATGCTGGGAGCAATGCTTCCAACCTGTGTTGGCTTTAGGTTGAGATGTTTCTCCTGAGGATTGGAGTGTAGATGATGATTGACAGCCAACAGCTTAACCCTTTAAGCTGTATTCTGGAGTTTCTTCTTAGAGAGCACCACTGAGGTGGAAAAAAAATGTGTTGCATCTTTAAATCCTACCCCTCTGTGTCCATGATATGATAGCCATGCTCTCATCCATGCACGCGCACCACCTTTGTTACGATGGACATTTGATAGGTAAGTTACATTTATACAATTGATATGTTTATTTAAGGCGGTTGCTGCTCCATGAGTCATGTTTTCTTTGCAGCACTGTAAACAACTTGTAAACGCCAGCCAGCGGCTGTTCTTCAGAATAAGAGCACGCATGCTTGGTTGATTCAGAGGTGTACTATGCGGATGGCTACTGATGGCTAATGCTATTGGCTGTATAGTTCACGATATATGAGAATACGAGAATTCTTGTGACAATTTAATCTTGTGAGATCTCGTGCCACAAGATCTTGTCACACCCCTACTCATAATAGACTGGTATATATTATCTTTATAACCTTCCTATCTGCCCCCTCCACTCCTTACCAGCGAAACACCTCATGACATTCAGAACTTTTTTTACATTCATCAACAATATTTTGGTTAGTTAATGGAGTTAGTTAGGAGTTTCTTATCAAACCACAATCCTGCAAACTCGAAATGCTTCACTCTTTCAAGTTCCTGACTATACAACTTAAAGAACAAGGATAATTACGACCATTGTGATGGTTCTGATTCGACTGATTCGGCTATTGGTAACATACGTAACATTTGAAGAAGAAACAGTGAAGATCAATAACTTTGACTGTAAATGCTACAGAAGAAGAAGAAAAGACTCTCTGGACACTGTTTTGTGTAAACTTTCTCCAGAGTTAATGTTTAAGACATGGATGGATTCTTTAGCCGCAAAAAAATGACAAAAAGCATTAACTTCTAAACTGACATGGGTATAGAAACATCACCTACAACATCCTGCTGACTGCAAATAATATAATATAATATAATATAATATAATATAATATAATATAATATAATATAATATAATATAATATAATATAATATAATATAATATAATATAATATAATATAATATAATATAATATAATTTTACCTTTATTAATCCCACATAGGGAAATTCGTCTCTGCATTTGACCCATCCTCACCGTAAGGTGAGGAGCAGAGGGTAGCCATCTTGTGCAGCGCCCGGGGGACAGTTGCAGGGTTCAGTGTCTTGCCTAAGGATACTTCGACACGTTGCCTCTTGCCGGGACACGGGATCAAGCTACGGTCTCCCAATCGGATGATGACCTCCTTCCCGTTAGACTATGGCCGCCCCGAGGCAGCGGTGGGTTCAGTATCTTGCCCAAGGATACTTCGATGTAGCTTGCCTGCACCAGGGATCGAGCCCCCGGTCATTCGAATGAAGAGCAATTGATGAAATATCTGTGGAAGACTGTTTACGGTTTCTAAGTATTAGGAAACGGTTCATGTGGTGTCATCTCCTTGGGATGGCTGTCTCTTGGCCTTGACCTTTAATTTGGTTTCTCACTCCATATCAATGCTGCAACTTAGTTTTGCAGAACAGCAGATTAAAGTTGCCTAATGGCACAAGCCCTATTCAGATCGGTCAAATGTGACAACATTAGAAAAGACCCAAACTGTCCTTTGTAACAAGGCTCACAGGTGCTGCTAATGAGTTAACGGATTGTTAGCACTTGGGGTTCCAGAGTCTCAATAGTTGAATAAGTTGTTTGGCATCAGCAGAAAATACGTTTTTTAAGGTCACAACCTATTTTCTCAACTCTGCTGCTCATCCCACAAATGCATTTTCCTAAATTTGGCACCGTTTAAGGGGAAAAAAACGGGCATAATAATTCTACAAGATTCATTTCCAAAAATCATTGTTACAACAAAACAACCACGAATGATAAGCTAAACACAAATGTTCTCACTTTTTATGCCAAAAAAATGCCACTTTATGCCACTTTTTATATCAAATATGTATATTATACATAAATACCTCACAAATGTATATAACACCTATTAGAATAAATTTCATTTGGAAACAACTTGGTACATTTTCAACCCCAGCATACAGTTTTCTGGACAAGATTATAACAAAAGAATGATTCATACCATGGATTCCAACAGCTGAAGTTGTATATTTCAACCACCTACAGCACTTACGAATTTAGAAATTTCTTTCTGATACACTGAGTTGTTGTTCTTGCAGTTTGGAGGAGTGTCTCTGGACCTCATCCGTAAGGACCTGAAGGTTGCTGTCAGAGAATTACGTACTATGTATTTTTCATTCTTTTTCTTCCAGTTCTTTGCCTTTTGTAGTTTAATGCTTAAAAAAAAAACACTTTTGAAAATGGTAGGATGAATGTGACATAATGCAAATACCTACTTATACTGAATGATGATCGCACCAACAGTTTGTTTGTACTATTTGCTAAAGATGTTACAGAAAATGTTGTACAAAATTAAATTTTAAAAGCCGGCACAGTTCTGTGTTAGTGAACAAGGATCAGAGCTCTGTAGTTCAGGGTTTAAAATATGTGGATTATGGGGCAAAACATCCACAAGTTGAATCAGGTCTCAGAGCATAAACTGCAATTAACCCAGAATATATGACCCAATGTATGGACATGAATCAGTGCTTATTATTTCTGAATGGGGGTCTGTCTGAGCTTATCGACTGTTTTGAATACTGATCTAGTTATTATTGACAGCGTATAACTGAAAGCTCAGCAGTGCTGCCTAGACATCTTGTCTCAGCTTACAAGCAGTGTTTTTTAATTCACCTGACACCGTTCTAAAGAATAAGGCAGCTTAATTGTTAAACTAGCATAAGCATAAACACAGCAACATACAGAATGGTGGAGACTGAGAGTCTATTATGTGACCTGTGGTGCAACTGTGTTTTGAAAGGTCAAATGGTTTTATGAACTGGCAACTAGACTATCTTCAGGGGTCAGTTTGTCTGTTCATAAGTCAATTTCAAAAGAAAAAAGAGAGAGAGAGAAAGAAAACAGACAGTGCTGGCACAGTCAGCTTGAAGGTTGTGAATGGTGTGATGAAAAATACCTCTAAACTGAAACAATGAGGAGGCTTGTGTGGCCCAGAACATGCACTACAGCAGACTTGTGTTTTTTGCCCCTAGCACAACTGAACTTGCTAGTCTTCCACATGCTTTGGATATCAATTTGGTGAAAATGAAGAAAAAACTGTTCAAATAAAAGTACTATAAAAAAACTGAACTGTTTTCCAAAAGACGAAAAGAGGATAAGGAGAGCTCCTAAAAGTAAGTGAACATTTGTCACCCACAAACTCTTGCTTTTTGTTATTGCACATGCAAAAAAAAACTTTTTTTTTTCACCAGAACAGCTTGATGAAAACATGCTTAATGATCCAAACACACAATGAGTTCAATGCATACTTTCTCAGCATGATTATTTTGTTGTGCATTGCTTAGGTTTATGCTCACTTTTTAATCAAGAGGGTGAGAGGGGTATTTTCCTTTTTCTGAAGTATAGTGGAACAGGTGATGTACAGAGGGTTTATGCCAGGTAACAAAGGAAGACTGAAAAGGCAGGACTAGATGTTGCAACAGACAGAACATTTTAAACTCATATCAACATAAACAAGAATGAAAAGAAAATGAGAGTGGGCTCTCAGTGCCTCAAGATCTGATAATTCATATAAAATAAAATATAAATACATGTGTAAAATGTAAAAAGAGTGATGGCAAAAATGCATGCAGCTTCCTCTTGCAATAAAATCAACAGAAACAGAAGTAGCTAAACAAATTCTGATAAGTACATAAATGTGTCGTGATTCACCAGAACATTACAAACAGCCGTGGCTGATATATCAAAAATTTCTTACTACAGTTTTATTTTTTTCAGTCAAGTCATGACCACAGTTTTATCATATTTACATAATTGTTTAACTATTGGTGTATTTTATTTGAGAACAGAGATAGGGATAATCTTGTAGTAAACACATCTTTAGCGTCACTTACTTTCTTTCATGAATCTACAGAGTGTGTCACACCTGAAACTGTCTGGGTGGAAACAGTCCATGAATACATTACGTTCTGAGTCAGGCAAAAAACAAAACAAAGTGACAATTTTGCAATTTCTGCTTTGGGTGACCGTCACCATAATACGGATTCTTCCAATATTGTATCACTGCGCTCCCCTAATTGCAAACTTTTTAATACCAACTAAAATCAAATACAAATGTTACAAACTATTCAAGCCTTTGCATTATTACTTTTCCATTCTCTCGATGTCGATGTCATACCCACTCTTAGTTATTTAATATGTAAAAGACAAGATCATCTTGTGTGAGAAAAGTGCAGTTAGCAGGTTTCACTGACATCTAAAATGTCAGTGTGGGTTATTGGGTCTAGTGTCAAAATAAGTGGAGTTAATGTGCTCATTAATCTTTGATTGCTTTCGAGCTCCACTGTAATAAAAGCAGCAGAAATGTCAGACTAACCTGGTTGCAAGTCACGCCATTCACTCACGAGGTTGTACTTACATGTGACTCAACAGCTGTGCTGCTCTCAGCAATTTTACAAAAGGTGAAGTGGGGTTGGAAATGTACGCTTGTTAAGTTAAAGAAACAGCTTTTACCTGAACAGCAAACAGGGATCATTTGAAGTGTAGAATTTAATCTATATTCTTTTGTCTGTATAACATGAAAATTCAAACATTTATACATGCAAAAACACACCAATTAGCCACATTATCACCTTTAAGACAAACTTATCATCAACTATAATTCCAAATATTGTTACAAAGCAATGCTGTGCTGGCAAGTAAAACATTCTAGGACCTGCATGTGGTCATCGACTCCAGTCCTTGGGTCAGCATCCTGCATAATATAGATGTTTCATTGCTTCAGCACACCTGCTTTAAATGAATGGGTCATTAACAGGCTTATGTAGAACTTGATGACATACTGAAGATGTAATTCAATTATTTTAATCAGGAGTGTTAGAGCAGAGAATCATCAAAAAGTTAGCGGACACTGTCCCCCAAGGAGCAGAATTGGTAAACACTGACCAACATGGACGTGGATAGTTTTTTAATGCTTGGAAAGAAGTGAGTGTTTAAGAGGTAAGAGCTCATGTTGAGGCTCTGCAATAATGACTATACTTTTAGTCATATAGAGGGGGGTTGCTCATTACACAGTACAAAAAGTTTGAGTTATAAATGTAATATTAAAGCTCTAGAGAACAGACAACCTATAGGGCTCATTCTCTGACATCAGTACGATTATTTATGGCACCACTTTGGATGATGGTTTACGCCGGGCTCACACTGCCTACGGAACGGCTTCGGTGCGGTTTTTCCGCAAGCTACCACTCACATCTGCTCCGGATAGGGAGTGCGGTCAGCTCCGGTGCTGGGTGCGTAAAACGTCACCCGCGAGAACAGAAGTTCACGTGGGTTATCGTTTTGTCGGGACTTCACACGAGAACACGTCCATTATTTAGCAAATGTGTGAAAATGTGTTGTGCTGCAGGCTTTCGGGACCCTGTGTCACCGGGTGTGATGTAATGTTTACATTTCCTATTAGCGCGTGTGCTGTCTAAAAAGAAGAGTCAAGTTACAATTGTTTGTACACTCGTTTATTTTGAAAAAACACCGGATATTCAAGCCACACTTCCTGTATAGTTCGTCAGATTTCATCAAACTTGACGCGGAGTGACTCCGGCGTCCGGAAAAAATTGATCCTTGCGGATTCTTTCCGTAGTGCCGTACAGCCTCCGTAACCGGACCCGCACCGCACGGAGCTAGTGTGAGCCTTCAAAAGGGATTTTAATCTAACGGAATACCTGCGGGGTCCGCACCGGACCGGATCCGGATGCAGTGTGAGCCCGGCGTTAAAGTATTGTAATGCAAGATTGTGTTGTTATTTTTTCACTTTTTGCCACTGGGGCTACCAAATACTTCTAGAGAACTTTACAAATACAAAATATATGTACAAGGTAATGTGAAGTACAGATACATTGAAAAAAAAGTGTGTTTTTATAAGGTGAAAAAACCTGAACAGTTGGCCATCGAAGTAAAAAATACAACCTTCATATATTCTCTTAATCTTCATGCTTGTATTTACGATTATTGCTGCCATTAACCGTGTTTTCTCTGTCTCTCTTTCTCTTTGGGGGTGGCTGTAGATCAGTGGGAAGAGCAGTTGCCTTTGAATCTTAAAGTTTGATCCACCTTCCCCCTTCACATGTCAAAGTGTCCTTGAGCAAGACACTGAACCCCCTGTAGCCCCTGATTTGCATATTGTGTAGTGTGAGTATGTGTGTGAATGAGTGAATATTACTTGTTGTGTAAGTTAGGGTTATGTGAAGTGCTTTGAGTGGTCAGTAAGACTAAAAAAGCGCTATAAAGACAGGCCATTACCATCGAAATATGTCTCATTCCTGTCCAATCAAACCCCAATCAATTGGGGCAGAAGGCCACTCATTCTGAGCCTGATTCTGCTGGAGGTTTCTTCTTGTTAAAAGGAAGTTGTTCTTTTCCCCGTCACCAGTTCTTGCTGCTCAGGATGAAGGATGGTATTGAATGAAGATTCAATGCAATCTGCTGGATTGCTGTCAGCTGGCCCAGTTTGTGCCTCTACAAATTGGGTGAAGTTTGTTTCCCTCCACTATTTATACACCAGAGGAAGAAGCAAACTATTCATATGACTCAATTTAAGAGGGAAACTTCTCCTTTGCCTCTTGCATCACTTCGACCCTGGTCATACACTGAGTAACTGGTAAGGAACAGACTGTCACTCCCAGTGTTTCTTATGAGCGATTGTCTCCTTGTGATTTTAATGTCCATTTCTATACATACATTTTTTTACTCAGTTGCATTTCAAAACACCTCCATTACTAAGTACAATATTTAAAGCAAAGCATATTCAAATGAAAGTATAACTACATATAAAAACACTAATTTAAATTACCTATTTTTAAATACAGTAAAGCAACCAAGCCTATGACTGGATGCCACACATGGAGCCGGAGGGCTTGAATCTGTGGAACATGAGAACCTTCCATGAGAACTTCAAAGGTATGGAGAAAAGAATCTAAGGGACCACATGTTTGTATTGGGTGAGGCATTATACCAAGGTGATGCTCTGGTCTCTGCTACAGTTTTCTCCCCACAGATCACATAGCCAGAACACCCTCAACTGCTCTGCTTTGCTCCAGCAGTGACAATAGGATCTCAACAGTTTGGTTGATCCAAATATAACAATATTATTTCAGTCAGTGTCATAAACAGAGTATGTTGGCTTTTAGAGTTACTTCAGTAAAAAGAAACACGTTTGGCTAAAAGGAGACAGAACTTCAAGAAAGCATAGTCTCTTATACAGTTACAGTTTAAAGTAGATACCAAATACACTTGAAGATTTAAAGAAAAAAAAACAGCATAGCACAATAAGTTAAAGAAGACGTGCAAAATGGAGAAACAAGGCATGCGTGGCCTGAAGGTACTCGAATGACTCAACAAAACATTTCTGTATTTACTACCAAATGCACTTTGAATAATAGGAAGACCAAGCAATTTATGAAAATTACTAATGCTGTTACATATTATTTGGCGAATGTTTAGATGCCTATAAATATGTTTATATCTTCATAGGAGTTTTGTTTATATTGCTACTCTTAATTTACATTTGCATTAAAAATAATTAGCCGATAGTGTTTTTTGCAGATTCCCGAAGAACTGCGAGTTTAATTTACTTCATTAATTATTGAATCACCAAAATGTTATGTTAAATTTCCTTGGAAAACAGTCTAGACCAATTATTTCATTTAACTCAGTGAGGTCTGTTACTGCAGAATATGGGACAAAAATTAATTACTTGATCCAAATAAAAGTTTCTCCCTGCAAGCAAATGTTAAGATTTTTTTTCACCCTAATATTTATGTATACATAATTGCAACTACAGAACATGAGATAATGAAACAAGACTGAATGCAGTTTTAGCTTTAAAAATGGTTCACCAGATACTGTTTGAGATTGTCTTTATGTAGGTGGAGAGGGTGGGCAGAACCTTTGGAGGGTTTTCTATCCACCCACTCACCATTAACTACCCTCTACAACTAAATACCAGTCACAAACAAAAAAGGGAGAATGACACAATGTGCTTTGTGTTTCATAACCAAGTTACTGGAAACACAATTATAATTTGACAGGTAAAGAATCAGTCTAAATAAACATACAAACAAAAAATAATTAAAAAATATACTTGTTTGGTTTTGGCCATAATATGGCAATAAAAAAAAAAAGACCTAAACGTATCAAACCAAATTCCAATTCAAAATATCAAATCCCAGGCTATAAGACAAGCACAATTTTTGGAGCTATTGTTGGTTCTTATACTCTTTATCATTAGCCATCAAAATTTGATTTAATGTTTGGTTAAAAAAGAACTCCAAGATGAATCATGCTGTGGGTTAAGTGGTCAGCCAGCTGTGCCGATACTGATAACGGGGGGACATATTTAAGATGAGCTGCAGTTTGGAGCTTTGTTGCTGTGAGATTGCGCTGGCAGGGAAACGGCATTTGATATTAAGTTGTTATGCTAATTTATCTGCTGTATTCCCACAGTGAAAGATCCAGTGAAGTGTGATGTGAGGGTGTGTGTTTGAAAAGGAAAAGGAGAAGGAGTAAGCACTACCACTGATCTCGTAGTGTTATAACCTTAATCATTTTATGCTTGCAGAATATCATATGGGAGTAGTTTTAACTAGAAGTCAACAGGTAAGTGTCAGACTATGAACTGACAGCTTATATTGTTATTATTCCGTGTTTCCAAACTGTCACACACAGATACTAAACAAGACCTCATGAGAGAAAGTCTGAGAGACATGATTGACAGCTTGGAGGCTGCACAAACTGACAGATGAAATTCTAGAGGACTGACAGTTATACGATGACCTGTTGAATATAAAAACAAGAGAGACCATCAGAGCTCTGAGCACTAGTAATTATAGTCCATAATGACTTACAGCATGGAGTGTATACTTCATTGTAAAACAGTGTGAAAATGATAAAAAACTTTTTACATTCCTCTGGTTTTAAATGTATTTTTAATGTCTTTCTAGGGGCTTGGCTGGTGCTACATTATTTTTTTAATCTCAATACTTGGATTTAAAATAAAAATGTCAACCTGTATTTAAATATTACTATATTTAAATACATTATAATATTACTAAATTTAAATACTATAATATTACATATTAAATATACTAAATATTAAACATGGCTATCTTTTTTTTACCAACTATATAAACATTATTTTAGCAACATGTAATTTATGAAACAGTAGTAATATTTGTTGCATTTCTGTTTATATATATATATATATATATTTGCTGAAATTTTGGTTTTAATAACATGAATCCATGGCTATTTTCTTACCTCAAGGTTGCCAAACTGACTGAATCTTCTACTGACCCATGTCTAATCCACATTAATAATGAATGACATGAACACAACTGTGATTTAGCATTTTTTAAAAGGAAATCTGTTCTTTAATGACTGAAACATCACTGGAGTCTGCAGAGATACAGTAACTCATGTTCTACTGATTATTTTTTAAAGCAGTTTAGAGACTGCAATCAATGTGTCGTTGCTAACAGATGCTGAAAAGTTGTGCTTTGATTTGGACACACGCCCACTAGAATAACAATGAATAAGGAAGTAAAACTGGCAAATGAAGTAAATCACAAAGTGAAACTCACATGAATTATTTCCTCAATCTAAACAATGTCCAATTAACGACTTATCTGTTGATCATTCAAGACAGACTGATTAGCTGTTCAATACGATGTTGAACTACTTCATAATGTTCACCTTGTGTGAAGAACAAACAAAACTGCACTTGGAGAAACATGTCACAGGAGGCTGAACCATTTATAGCAACAAAAGGTTACACAGCTGCGTTTGACTGATGATGCTCAGCTCGCTAGGAATCTCCTGCATGAATCAAGGCCGTGTTTGAAAGATGCTGCCAGAAGCAATAAGACTCTACTAGGGGTGCAGAACAGAGCATATGCATATAACGAAGAAATTAACAGAGCAGGAGATGCCAGTGTAAATGTAATTGATAATAATATAAAACAGATTGTAAGGGAGGCAGGAACTGTAACTAAAATGTGGAGAAGTAATAAGAAACAACAGTAGTAGTGATATGAATGGAGCGCAGTGTGCTGGTTGGTGCTGAAATTATACATACACACACATGCAGAGCAATGCCTGGCAAAGTGCCATTATAATCCCCCTGCAGGTGCTTCTACACCAAACTGAACCACACAGTGTAGCAGATGTTAGACACAAACACAGAAACATAAGGCAGTTTCTGATGAGCGCAAGAGTAAACTATTTTTTCTGCAATCTTCAGCTTAGAATGTGATTACATTAATGGAATCTGATAATTATATGTTGAAACACAGCAGGTTAGCTTGCAGATATTATTCTTAGACCACAACAGTGATCTGATTCATAAACAACAGATAGAACAAGTCTGGTGAGATAAGCATTAAATGAACTAATTGGAAAATTAAGGAAATGGCTGTCCATGTAACAAGCACATAATACATAACAAAAAATAAATATATGACTAATAACTTGGGATGCAAGAATGACCAGTTTTAATGATTCCCATGATAAAATTTGATGTGCTTAGTATGTATGTTTTAAAACGTATTTACCATTCAAACTGAATCCAAATTCTCTACAAGTTTTCAAGCCCTATTGAGAACTCTGCATTAGCTTTTGATGATCAAACAGACACCATGTCCCAGACGGAACCAGAAAGCGGTGAAAGAGAATCCTTGATTATTTTTGAGCCTGCAGAGTGGATCAAATCTGTAGTGTGGCTGTGTTTAAGACTTTAATAAAGTGTTGAGGAAAAGATTTTTAAAGACAGTTTCTTTTCCTTGAGTATGTGCAAAAGAAAGTCAATGTGATAAGAGAAATCCAGATCTAATAAGTCATATGCATCCGCTTGCTGTATCCCAGCTTATAAAGAGTCAGCTAACCTTTTAGCCTAATGCAGTCTTTGGAATGTGCTGCTTTTATTGATTTAACTCATGGCTTGCTTATTTATTTATGCATTCATTTTTTAGCATTGTAGCAGAGGGTTATGACTGTGTGTATATACTATACAGAAGTGCTAAAATAACAGCAAAAGGGTTTTTGGTTGAAGGATACAAATATTGTCTGTACTTTCCTACCAATCACTGCAGAGAAATAACTTCCAAACCCTTTACAGCTAATGGAAATCTGACCTTGCTTTGGAATCATGTTTCAATGGAATACTGATAAACATAAACAACAACAAAAAATACAAAACAAACAAACAAAAGGTAGTCACTGTGCTGTTAGGTATCACACTGTTTATCACACTGAAGATGATGTGATGTGATGAATCATAGAAAGCTAAGGAGATAGTTGTCTCAGGGGATCAGAAAGACACTTATTGACAAGTATGGTAAAAGTAAAGACTTTAAGTCCATCTCCAAGAAGCTTGATGCTCCTGTAACTACAGTTGCACATATTAAAAAGCTTAAGGTCAATGGGTCTGTAGCCAACCTCCCTGGGGGAAGAAAATTGATGACAAATTGAAGAAGAAAAAACATAAATGGTAAAAAAAAAGAGGCCATAATAACTTTCAAAGAGGTTACAGGTGATATCAGTGTCAAATTGCACCATCCATCCATGTTTGAATAAATGTACACTTCATGCAAGACAACGGACAGAGGAAATCCCTGTTGAGAGCAACTCATACACAAGCTTGATTGGAATTTACTAAATGCAAATTGACAAGCCACAAAACTTTAAGGGAGAATGTCCTTTGACTATATGAGTCAAAACTCAACTTCTTGAAGCTCACGTCAGCTCTATGTTTAGAGATGCAAAATTAAAGCAGACAGTGAAAAGAACAATGGAAACATGGAGGGGACTTCTGGGGTTTTCAAGGTATTCTGGAGCAAAATGTGTTGCCCAGGGCCATGGGCAGGTTGCAGGTCATGGGTTCTCCAATGAGATGATGACCAAAAGCACAGAGCCAATTCATTCAAGAATGGATGAGGGAGAAAATGAACTATACTCCAGTGGCCTTCTATGATCAAAATCATTGTTTAAAAAGTCCCTTTTTAGGGACTGAAATCTGAGCCATTTCCTCATAAGCAGTGAGCTAAAATATAAATCAACATGTGAAGAAGCCTCATTGAGAGTTACAGAAAATGCTTGATTGCAGTGATTGCCTCAAACAGTCGTACAACAAAATATCACATTAAGGGTTACATAATTAGTTTGTTTGTTTTTAAAAAAAACAATGTGCTATTAAACTACAATTCAGAAATAATGTCTGTTTTTCACAACATGATTTTTAGTAAGTTCTTTTAATCAGTTTCAAGACATTTCAGTGATCATGTGAGTTTTTCTAGTACCAAAAGGTACAAACAGTTTTGTCTATCTGTACACTGTGTGCTTAACCTAAATTAGTTACATCGTTGAGTGTTCCATGTATTTGTACTCCAGAATGCAATTAGCACATTATAACTCAATTAACATATAGAAGGTTTTGAACTTCTAGAGTAAAAATAGAGAAGGCTTAAAGAGGCCATTTCATACAAATTTCAGGACTTTGTGGTTATTTCTTAAGTATTAACCAGTAATATGAAACATTTTATATCTAAAAAATGTCAGGAAACACTAATTAACAGACCTTTCGATCTGTCTGCATTAAAATTTGGGTGGTTCCGGCTTCTTCCGTCAGGCCTCGAGCAGCAGCTCATTCATATTCATTATTCAAATTTGCTGGACTCTAATTGGCTAACAAACTAGCCTATCAGAGCAAGGTATGCTGTTTCCTGCCCCGCTGCGCATGGCAACGTCAGACGTCGTGTCTTCCCATTTGCTATGTCTTATGCTACAGCTTTTAGCAGCAGCATGCTAGGCGTGGTTCCAACTGCGGGAGCTGCCGAATACTAACAAACAAAGGAGTTGTGACGAAACAGATACAGGCCGTTCGAACTCAGGTGTTATCGCCACCTGTGTAGTTTGAGAGATTAAAACTTAAAGAGAAGTTTGTTTACCTGTTTTCATGAAGGCAAGAACACTTGTGGAGCTAAAATATTCAACAGAAACCTCAGAAAAACGTTTTTAATGGAAGGGCTGCTTTAAAGACATGACTGAGTAAAATGGTGAAAACATATAATAATAATAATCAATTTACCTGGAGAACTCAGTCATGCTGCTTGCTTTTGCTTCCTTGTTTTTTGTGGAAGTGCTTTTGCACATTTTCAGCACAGTTTTAAATACTGTAATAATTATAACATTCCTGAATTTCACACAATTATCATGATACAAATCATTTAAACCATTTCATCCTTACTTAGAAACAAAGTTACACAATCAAATATTTCTTCTGAAATCTTCAGAGCTTTCCATGCAAAAATCAAAGAAAAGTACAGGGCTGTGTGAAATCATCAAATATGAATAAGACTTTTGCAACTATTGCTTCAGCTGTGATGCTTCACTGTCTATTACTGGCTTTGATAATAATTTGTAATGCAGCTTTGCCTCTTGGGGAGAATTTAGGACAAGATAACTGAGACAGTTATTGCATCATTGGACATTACAATGAGCCATCTCCTCTGCAGTGATTCTTCACTGATACTGAAACTGTTGAGAAGTAGCTTTTGCAGTTGAAAAGATTATCTACTTCTGGCTTTTGATGTACCATTGACTGCAACCTTTGATAAAAACAACAAAAAGAAGACAATTATAATAACAATGCAGCCATTTAAATGTCTCTAATCAGCTGTTTTATCTTGTAGGAAAATAATAATCACAGAAAAAAAATGTAAAAAGAGTAGGTAGCTCCTGAACCCAAACTTCTACAAAACTTGTCTTAAAAAGTCAAAATAAAATTACCCAAAAACGCTTTCATTTGTTTGCACTTGCTTCAAAATTAAGACTGAACAAACAGGAATAAAACATTTTTTTGCCATTTTTGAATGACGGATCACTGTCTTCATGTTTCCTGTCAATAAGCCAGCTGTACCAGCTCATATGGGGGCTGCACTCTATTCTCATTCAAATGAAGATGCTGCATTGCCAAAGTTCTTAGTCAGGCAAATCGCTATTGGCTAATCTGAAAATTACTAGAAATTTCTAAATAAAATCATAACCAATTTTGCATAACTGGCCATGCGCATGCAATTGTAATGGGCAGTAGAAGAGATAAACAAAATTGTGGGATAAGCAAAAGGTGAGTAACATTGTTTGCATATTTTTGGTGGTGGAAGAATTTATATTTGAAAATAATATTAAACATATATTTTATTAAATTTTTAGACAGCATATGAGTTTCATTGTGTTATTATAGATTCCTGCAGTTCAATCTCTAATAATCCCAGTTGTTTAGAGTCACTGCTGCAATACAGCATGTTTCTTGATTTGCTGTACAGCACTTTGATCAGCTGTCATGTTAAAGTGCTCTATAAATAAATTTGACTTGACAGCACAATGGTAAAAAGGGTGGAAGCAAAACCAACAAATGAACAGATTAGCAAACAAAACAACAAAAACTAATAAAGCACAGCCTTTCTGATCTAAATTGAGTTTTTACAAGAAAACACAGAGAAGGAAACAAAAGCTGTACCATCACTTTACATCAACCTGCAATTACTGCAAAATTAGAAACCAATTAACCAGTCTTAAAATCTAAGTCTGTGGTATCTTTCCCATTTAAGCAATCGCGGCTGGTGGAGACTTGTGACAAGTGACACACACACACACAATGAAGAAAATTAAAAGGAAGGGAGAGATTCTTGTGAAGGGAGTGGTTACAATTAGAGTTATTGATACATCAGTCGCAGTCCGTAATTGAGTGCGCATGCGTCAATTTCCAAATATAAGTATATATGGCCGTGTTTGCAGATGAGCCTCAGATTTGAAAATGGCTTCAGATTGTTTACTAGCAAAGGGAGCAAAGTTTAAAAGTTTTAATTACGCTGTCCAAGAATATTAGCTTAGGAAATGTGTCCAGCTATACAAAAGAGATTAGAACCATTGCTGTGAGGAGTTGTTTTAAAGAGGCCATTCCATTAAAAATGTTTTTTTTCTGAGGTTTCTGTTGAATATTACTACTACTACTACTACTACTGTCATTTAGCAGACGCTTTTATCCAAAGCGACTTACATTGAGAGAACATACAAGCAAGAAATCAAAGAGAAGGAAACAATATAAGGAGGCGGACTGTTTGGAGTCCAGTTTAATTCCGACGCTGATACATCAAGTGTATCTTTTTTTTTTTTTTTTTTTTTAGCTCCACAGGTGTTCCTACATTCATGGTGGGTGTGAAAACACATCAACAACTTCTCTTTCAAGTTTTTATCTCTCAAACTACGCAGGTGACATAAAACCAGAGTTAGAACGCCCAGTATTTGTTTTGTCACAGCTCCTTTTCTCATTAGTATTCATCCGCTCGTGCAGTTGAAACCACTCCTAGCATGCTGCTGGCTAAAAGCTGTAGCATAAAGACGTATCAAAGCGGAAGAGACTGTGTGCTGTTGCCATGCGCAGCGGGGCAGGAAACAGTATGCCTTGCTCTCATAGGCAAGTTTGTTAGCCAATCTGAGTCCAGCAAATTTGCATAATGAATATTAATGAGTTGCAGCCCGAAGCCTGCCAAATCTTCACGCAGATAGATTGAAAGTTCTGTTAATCAGTTTTTCCTAATGTTTTTTAGATATAAAATGTTTCATATTACAGGTTAATACTTAAGAAATAACCACAAACTCATGAAATTTGTGTGAAATGGCCTCTTTAAGGTTGAATATTCGACGGATATTTGGCAACATCTTCAACAGGGTCTTGTTGCTCAGTTTCCCTTGGTGCCCACTTGGTAGCCACTGTTGAAGACGTTGCTGCACATCTGTCAAATATTCAACCTAGAAATAACTTCACCACGGTACCATTGCTGCAAGACGTTTTTTTTAGGTTTGATATTTGGTAGATATTCAGCAGTGTCATTGGACGCGGCCTGCTGCTCAGTTTCACTCGGTGCCCAGAGAGCTAGCTGCTAGCACCAAATAGTCGCGGTTCAAGACGTTTGTCGAATATCCAACCAAAAAATAAAATCACAGCGGGGATTTCCGCTGCATCCGTGGAAGCAACAAAAGAAAAAACAAAATAAATATGAATCCAAATACAAATAGATGTTCAAATATTTAAACCTGATGCTTTCTCTCTTTATATGAGTAGCATTTACAACTCCAACAGTATATGTTCAAATATAAACTTAATCACTATTTAAATTCCATGAAAACTTTCAAAATACAGATACATGTGCATATGGAATATACAAAGAAAGTTACAAAGGCTTATTGCATACTAATAACTTGTTACTTGTTTGTGCGGCAGTCTGCCTTGTCAACAGCACATGACTAAAAGATATAAAGGGTAATTGCAGACCAAAAACTTGCTACTTGTTCGTCCGGCAGTCTGCCATGTCAACAGCACAAAACTAAAAGATACAGAGGCTAATTGCGGACCAATAACTTGCTACTTGCTCACCCGCAGTCTGCCGTATCAAAAGCGGTAAGCTAAAGGGTCCAACATGACAGACGCGTAGCCGCTGCCTTTTGTGTAAATGTAAAATAGATATTTAAATGTATGTGTTGTACAAAAATGTGCAAGTATAGAACACATCTGAATCAGCAAATAATTAAAACAATTACAATATAGTGATAGGAAGATTCAAACTAATAAAAAATGCTTTTGTTGCACTTATACATTTTTACAATTTGACAATTTTAGGTAGATTTTATTGTTCAATCTGATGACTGAAGTAGCCTTTCATTTGTGTTTTTAATATATTTAATATGCTTAATACAATTATTCTTGCATCTAACTCTTTGTGACACAGCATTTGAATAAAATTACATCAATTTCTTTAAGAAATAAACCACTGAAGACAAGAAACATCCATTGTTGTCTTCACGAACAGGAATACATTAACTCATATGAGTCTAAGTCTATTTTGACAATTTTTTAAATACAGCACCAATCTGAAAACAAATGTAATTTGTTTAAACAGTCAATTTGCATCTTGAAAATTTGTTTGTGAAAGGAAAATTTCCCATTAAAAATAAAGGAAATTAAAATAATACATTTCAACCCCTCATAGAAAGTGTGCCCAACATTTACAATGACTGTCTTTTCCAGCATAATAGAGGCATTATTACTTGCTAATCTCTTTGCTAGAAGCCTGACCAAGCCATTTTTGCACTCAGATAAATATTTTTGTATCATTAAAATAAAACTATCACATCTCCAGTTTTACATAAACTTTCAGCGCCAAACAAAAACTGTGAGATAGTTTAAAATATGTACTTTTAAGTGAAGTTAATGACAGAATCCAAATCTGTTCCATTAACTTTTCCGGAATGGTGCTGAAACTGGTGGCAGCTTGTTGGAGTAGCTCTGTGACTTTGTAGAAATTTGCTAGCATATTTTTGTTCTTTTTGTGTGTTTCTTGCTGGTTTTTTCTTCTAGAAATATTTTCTAAATGCTTTTCTTCTGTTTTGGGTGCTGTGCTGATTGAGTTTTTTTCTTGATTTGTCACTTTTTTGCCACTTGTTATGATGCATAACCATTGCAACAGGAGACTTGTTTACAAGAAAGAGCAACTAATGGTGCATTCACAACCGTCAACGTCAGAAGCATCAAGTTTACATGTAAAGTCTAAGGTGGAGTCCGTCAGACCAGCGTCAGAGTCTCTGCGTCACTTTGTGAGTGTTAGCAGCGTCAACTTTTCAAGCTTTCAAGCGTTTCAGGCGTTGACACTTGAAATGCTGCTTGAAACACGAGCAACGCAGAAGTTCAGCTAGCTGAACTTTACGCTCTTGAAACGGCATGTCAACCAATCAGAGCGTCTCATCGTAGTGACATACCTGAATGAAGCATGAAGTCTTCAAACAGGGCGAGGGACAGACGGAAGTAGCGCTGGAAGCAAACCTCATCCGTATGTAGCTCTTGGAGCAAATGGTTTAACTCCTCAAACTCAGAACGCATCTGAAGAATGGGGTGTATCCACAAACGGAGTAAATAAAGCCAAGCCATTCTCTCAATATGATCCGCCATAGCTCAGAACGTCCGATAACAAAGGAAGCCCCGCCTACGCGCTCTTTTAAACGCTCAGGTGTTACAAGCTTCAATGCCTACGCGCTCTACTGGCAGGCGTTACAAGCTTCAATTTTCAAGCTTCAAACTTGGAGCATTATGAATGTTGCTTGACTTTGACAAAGCGGCCGGTGTGAATGCACCATAACTGACATTTCTGAGGCTGAAATAATCCTCAAATTGAAACTCTGGATCCCTGATGAGTTCAAGAGAAGAAGACATGGATGCAGGGCAGTAGCAAAATGAAGAGAGAGAAAGATGAAGTTTAAACCTTCACTTCCATCAGTCATATTGACAAATGTGAGATCTCTTGCTAACAAAATGTATGAACTTGAAACTCTGTTGAAGACCCAGCCAGTGTATCAGGAATGCAGCATCATGTGTTTTACTGAGACACGGCTAAAGGAACATATCCCGGACTCCAGTGTGTCTCTGTCTGACTTTCAAACAATACAGGCAGACAGAGATTTGAAGAGAAGCAACAAAAGAAAAGCAGTTTGTCAGCTGATCACATCTGCAGTCACTTGTTGGGGAAGCAGCATCAGAGCAATTGACATGAAGAGGCTGAACAGATGGATAAGGAGGACTGATTCTGTCCTGGAGACTGAACTGGAGTCTCTTGAGTTGATTGTCCAAAGGAGGATGAAGAACATGATGGAAAACCTTCATCATCCTCTTCAGAACACAGTAACTCAACAACAGAGTGGCCCAAAGGCTTCTTCAGATCCGCAGCACAGACCACTACAGGAGATCCTTACTGTCCACAGCTAGAACCCTCTACAATGGCTCCCTGAAGAAGAACTGAGCTACAACAACACTTAATTTCCCTTCGGGGATCTATGAAGTATTTTTGATTTGATTTTTTTTTTTTAGAGTTAACTTTTGTTTCTTCACAAAGACGTAAAGTTTGGCTTCACTTGCAAGTCAAAACTGCACTGATCTTTATAAAAGATAAAAGTTTGAACTGAATAAACGAGACTGCATCTCTCTCAATAGCTACGTTTACATGCGCCAAATTTCCCCAATCTGATTAAAATCTTGGTCGATCGGAATTCCCAAATCCCTGTTTACATGGACACTAACTGAAATGATCTGATCATGCCATGAGTACACATGCACCAAGCACTCAATCAGGTTAAATGAGTTGAGCATGCGCACAGCGAGTTGTCTTTCCGGGGGAAGAAAAAAAAGTAAACAAACTCCGTCCTTTCTGCACGTCTTTCCCGCCCCATCGTGTGCTCGATCTGACTCACGTTATCCTCAATATGGACCTTCTGCAGGTGATTACCTTTATGTTTGGGTTTTTACTGGTCGCATTGACCAAGCTAGCGGCTGAATACATATTGCTACTGCTCCTCCACCACAGGAGAGGAGAGCAGGATGACAGGATGACTGCACCAGCAGACCACTTCTGTTTACTTCCCGCTATGTTTTCTACTTGGGTCTGCGAAAGCGGAAAGACGTCACGCTGAAGTTGTACGCATGCGCAAAGGGCTCTTTTCACCCTTTCTTTCTGAATGGGTGTGTACATGCACGTCTATCCGAATGAAGATCGGACAAAACCACCCCTCTCGATCGGAAGTAAATTTCTTTCGGATCAGGCTGCATCGGATCAAAACATTCTGATTGACATGTTTACATGACTTCTTTTTTATCCGATTGGGCGTTTATTCCGATTAAATGTGCCCATGTAAACGTAGCTAGTGAGGAAGAATGAATTACTTAGCCTATATCAAATCATATTTAGTTGTTGTCCTGTATGTCAAAACCTGGACGATGGAAGTCATGTGAGTTTACTGTGTGCCACCAGAAACAGTTGGTGGGTAGAACTTTTTCTTTATCATAACATCAAATCTAATAAAAAGACACAAGCTGTCATGTTTCTGGATTTGGTGTGTTTTCTAGTTTGTTTGTTTTTTTATGTTATTTCCATTCATGTTCTTTGGGTTTTCTTTAAATTGTTTTCTGTGTTCAATTGATTTATCTCTGCCATGCCTTCTGTGCATCTGGTTAACTTTTTCTGCCCAAATGACAATCTCGACAATAACACTTTCCACAGTTAAATAGCCGTGGTTTCTCAATCCTCTTGTCAGATTTAACTGTTCTCTAGTCAAGTTGTTTCCTAGTTTCCTGGGTTCCTTCCGCACTCCATTCTATTTTTATTTTTCCTGCCCTGCCAGTTTTGTTTTTTGTTTATTTTGTAATTATAGTGTTTATTTTTTCTAAGTTGCTTAATGGAAAGCTTGTATTTTGGGTCAGTTTAACTAAACTTCCTGACAAAGTCAAGAAATTGTTATCAAATGCAGTCTGTTAGTTTAAACTCAGCAAGCGTGACCAGCTCTATAAAAGCCATGGTTTAGGAATGTTCTGTTCAGTAGCATTTAGGGGTATGTTAAAACACAGTTAATAAGGAAAGACATCAGCATTAAAGCTAGAGATGCAATTGTTACTGCCCATTAATTTGGGAAGAGTTATAAGGCTATTTCCAAACTATTTAAAGTCCATTGTTCTACACTGAGAACAATTATTCAAACGTGGAAATGGTTTAAGACAGCCTCTCCTCAAGTTCACGCCAATGAACTGACTGTAAAATCCAGGTTTTATGGAGCAAAATTACAGCTCAAGTGTTCGACCAGGCGGATGGCCATTAGGCTACTTTATCTGTCCTTTCTGGGGTATAATATTTTATTGACTTGGACCAGTTCAACATGTGACACACACAAGCCTTTAAAAGATTAATCATTACAAACTACCCACAAAGAAACTGAAACAAAGTTAAAAAAAAATCAATTAAATAAAAAAAAGTAAAAGTATCGTCTCCTGAGCAAAAATATTAGTGTCACAGACATTAACGTTCTTACACGATTTCCTAACTGCATCCTAAATTGAAACAATTGTGCAGGCTTCATACATCCATAAACCTTGTAACTATAGTCTAATTAGGCTAAATAAGACAATATAACCATGTCTGTAAGGAGTAACATAAAGTTTGGCCTATGCTACAGCATTTATTTTTCCTTGCAAATGTATACCACATATGTGTATAACACATAAATATTTGGTAAATTAATTAAACAAACTCTAAAATAGCTTTCGCCACCAGAAAACATGAACAGCAAAATACTGCATTCCTTACTGAGCAACTGCAATGCTGTTCCCAATAATTTGTTTGTATATTTAATGTATATTTAATGTATATTTAGTTTTCCATTATTTGTTTATATTTGATCTGTCTGCGTTAAGCTACTTGATTGATAATTCCTCTTCCAATTTCAGTCTTTCAAACTGATTTATTTGAAACACATATATAGCTGAACACAGCCGGTTCCATGCAATTAGGACCGTGCGATCTAACGATATAAGATCATGAAGGATTATAATGTGATGACGATCTACCAAAGCTCGGAGATCGTAGAACCGTCCAGTTGCATTCTATCACTGATCTATGCCATAATTTCTTGATGTGAATGTGCACACAACATTTATTTTTGTTTGTTTTGCTCTTTCAGCTGAGTCACACCATTTGCTAGTTTGCATTTGTCGGTACAACAGACACACTGCTGGTCCAATCAGAGTGTGTTGGTTTGTTTAGCCTCCTCCCTTTTCCTAAGCTGCTACATGAAAAAAGCATGGCTTCCAAGAGCAAGAAAGAAGAGTTGATTCGGGTTCTCTCATAGCGACACATTGCAAACAAATGTAATTTGCAAAGTTTGCAATGAAGAGGGTCTGAAGGTCAGAAGGCAAGGAGACCACCAGCCATACATGTTAACTCTCACGATTTTTTCTGGAAACTCCCAAATTTCAGTGCCCCTCCCGAAATTCTCCCAGAGCCACCTTTCTCCCGAATTCCGACCCCTGCCTTCATGTGTTGTTTCTGACCAACCATTTATGTATAATGATAACACCTGAAAGTCCATCTTACAAGCACATATTACATCCTTAGTTTCAAAACACAACACATCATATTAGTTAATTTTATGATAGGTTTCTAGAAAACAATATTTGTATATTTTTTTTAAAAATGAGATATATTTGCACAGTTCTTAAGCTTCTCATCGAACCCATTCCACAAGTTTACTATACTTATTGAAAAACTCATTTGTCGAAATGTTGTTCTTACGTTCATTTTTTTAAAATTCAACTCATCTCTGAGACTATAACCACCCTCTCCATCTCTAAATATGCTTTGAATGTTCCCTGGAAGCAAATTCTGGGGTGTTTTTAAAGGACTTAATTGTTTAAAAAGCAGGGATGTCTCCCACATCAGCAGGCTGGTTTATTTCAGTTGTTAGAACTTCAACTTGCTGACTCACATTAAAATAATGGATTACCCCTGAAACATTTTAGTTGACAATAGACAATAAAATATCGTAGTAAAAGCACAAATGATTTATAAAAACCATCAAACTGTACGTCTGCCCCTCACATACCTAACTCTGAAAAACTTTAAATCATTTTTACCAACTTATATTTGTACCCTGCAGCTATTCTAGTTGTACACCTTGAACATCCAGGAAAGAAAAGCTAATGGATTGTTTAATTAGTGATTTTTGTATGTGACTGAGCTAATTTATGCTCAGTTTTTCCTCTCAAAACACAAAGTACCACTTTAATAGCTAAATTTAACAACTAATATCATGGTTTAATACGTTTTCAACTGGTATGTTTTTGTTAGTGTTGCTTTCACTACTCTTTTATATTATGCTTAAAAATGCTGTTGTGATTCTCAGCAGACATTAAGTTGCTTGACAATAACTATCAGGAGAGCCGGGACACTTGTCTCGAGAAGTCTATTAAAAATATTTCAAACTTGTAAAATTGTTTATGATCCGGTCCTCTTTCCTTACAGCACAAAGCTGGAAACATAATTATTCCAGTCATGTATATAGACAAACTGTGTGCTGATGCTCTTGTATTCCTATTCATATTCATATTTGTCTGTGAACAGGACTGCAACACTCAGGGTTCTAAAGTAAATTGTCAAAATGGTAAATGGTGTGTACTTGTAGAGCATATTTTTAAGTCAGAGTCTTACGCCAGTGTGTTTCACACTACAGTATTTGTCATTCACCCATTCACACACACCCATAGATTTGGTAGTGATAAACTAAACATAGTAGCCCCAGCTGCCCTGGGGTCTCACACTAACAGAGGTGAGGCTGCAAAAGACTCCACCAAGCCTGGCACCACCAGCTCTCTGACCACTACCAAACAAGCAAAGGCAGGTGTTGCGTCCTACCCAAGGGAACAACAGCAAAGCAAACTTTTCCAGACAGAGCGGGATTCAATCCAGTGACCCTCCAATTACCAGACAAACTGCTCTGGGGCAGGCCAAGTGGGGGAATAGGTTGTAATAATGCATTATTTTGTCAACTATTTACAGAAAACAAATAAAAAACATGTTTGATTGACTTCTCACAGTCTTGTTTGTTCTTTGTCTCTTTGGCACCACAATTATAGATGGACGATGCAGGTACTGCAGTGTGCACAGTTGATATGTTGCAAATGTTGGCTTCAAATGATGTACACTTGATGCCAGCAGACAGGTAAAATGATGGAACTTATGTCACAGGCAAAGCAGACACATAATATAAAAAAGCATGTTCATGAATGCTTTTGTGGTATTCAGTACTCTGTTCAGGCTTGTCCTCTCACTTAAATGTACTTTTTTGCTGACTGAGGTGTGGTAAGATCTGTCTGTCCTCTGGTACTTGATAAGCACTCCAAACTAAATTAAATCTGGCATGTGTGCACATATAAAATGCCAGGATTCCAAATGAAACTAATCACTGGTATTGGCTTTGATAACTATAGCTTGCATGAGTACTCAACTAAACTCTAAGAAATTTCCACACAGAACCTCTTTACATGATTGCAACCAATTCATACTCAGTTTGTATGATTTTTCCCACAACCCCTGAGCCCCTTATGTTGCTGCTGATGTAGCACTCTAAAAGTTCATCTGAATTCTAACTATGTAGTTTTCCAAATTACTTTTGGCCTTGGTCCTGTGATCTAATATGTTCATGCACTGATCAGCCAAAAGAGACACAAAAATCATTCGAAGGAAGTCATTGAAATGTGAATGAACCAGCATGACACAGTATCAGGGGTGTTTTTCTCAACAGGATTACCTGTTTGAATGACGGATTAATAGAGTGGATATGTGGATTTAACGTGAACATTTAAGCAGGGCATAAAGTATTTATCCTTTAATCCTATAATACAGTCTTGCATCTGATTTCTATGGACTATTAAGTTCATAAAGACACATACCTAAATATGTTGTTTTGAAGCCACAAATGTAGCATTTCATCATTCATTCAAAAACACACTATAATGATAAGAGATGCAAAGTTCTATTAGAACACCAGATAATCGAATTGGCATTGTTCTAATTTTGGATTCATTAAGATTTCCTTCCATCCATCCATCCATCCATCCATCCATCCATCCATCCATCCATCCATCCATCCATCCATCCAACCTGTATACCTCCTGTGGTCATTGAGCAAGTAGCAGGGAATATCCTGGACAGATCAACAATTTGTTACTGGCCAAACAGAAGTAATCATTAGGGGTGTAACGGTACACAAAAATCACAGTTCGGTATGTATCTTGGTTTTGAGGTCACAGTTTGGTTCATTTTCGGTGCAGTAAGTAAAAAAAAATATATAAAAATTGCTTTTTGTTTAATTTTCAACTTTTGCAAACAACAGTTTATATATTTTCTTATGGAAATGAAACATTGTAATTTGGTCTGGTTGAACCTGAGAGTAGGTAACTTGAAAAACTGAAAATTATTTCAAGTATTTGAAGCACTTATTTTGTGAATCAAAGACAGTTTGTGGTGTTAAAAGCTGGAAAATTCAGTCATATACAACCAGAAAAGGAAGCAGCATAGAAGAAGAAAGCCTACTAGATCAAGGACATACAGAAAGCCACCTATCGGCCACGTCTAAGTGAATAACAACAACTCGTGACGTTTACTTAATGGCCTGGTAACATGAAAGCGGGTGGTCTTTCTGTAGAGAAAGGGTTCATTTATGTACAGTTTATTTACACCCTGAGTTATTCACCACATTCTGTTACTCTTTCATATTTGATTGTTTTCTCTTTGTGTATGAATTCTGATCACATTTAATAGAAAGATGAAAGGTTTTTAAGGAGCTGGAGTTGCTTTGGGATTTCTGTTACAAAATAAATCGATACAATTTGATTATTCCTGATAATGGACACCAGTACTAGTTTTGGCAAAGAATAGGACCCAAGCACATGCATGTGATGCAGGACTGTGATTCAAATGACCATGTAATCGTCTTTGAGTCTTTGGAAGCAGTGAGCAGAATTTTACAAGAAGACTATTACATGGAGACTGAATTTTGATTATGCCTGCTCTTTCTACATGAACTGCTTTTGTAAAAGTGAAACATATTTGTAGTCTTCAGAAACCATATTTCTTTTCTGTTAAACCTTAGAAAATTAATGCAAAGGCCTGCACCTCTACTAAAAAATTTCAGATATTTCATAGAAACCGCAGAGTCAAAAGCGAAAATTTTATTCAATCTTTCATTTATTAACACTGAGAAAAATGTCTCAGTGTCTTAAAATGTGCATAAAACAAAAAAACAGCAACTGAACAGTGAAAAGGAGATTTGAATACAATGTTTGTTATAATCATATACTTTTGTTTAACACAGTCATAATTCTCTTGCATCCATTTTTCAGCCATTTAAGAATAGCATTCTGTAAGTTGGTAGCAAAAACCTTACAGTACAGGTAGTTTTCCATAAACAAAAATATCAAGTGATATCAAGCAACATGAAAATCTTTACCCAGCTCATGGCAGACTTGGAGAAGTACTAGCGTACTGGCTAGTCACAGCTGAACAAGTGAACTAATACACCATCAGCAGTAACAGCACATACACAGTGGTGCAGAAATGCAGGCGCTGTTCCATGCAAAATTGCAAAGGTTTAAAATCTTACACTCTACCAGTCAACAGTTTGCACTAGTTTACATAATGTTCTCTTGCATCTGCATAATTTTTGTGTTTAGGAGCTATTTTATATGCTTCAAACTGGCCACAAAAGTGATGCTGATCTGGCAGCTGTGATCTGAGGACCTGGTTTAAAGACCTCTTCCTGTTTCTACACACTCTACTGGCTTTGAGTTATGTCACCAGCAGAGAGGTTATTTAGTACTGATAGCTAATTGATAGAATACCACTTCAAAATGACTAAATATTCATTTCAAGCCAGCCTTTATTTTTCAGCAGTATCCATGAATCCATCTATAAGATTTTTTTATCATTTCTTTAGATAATGTCATTTGGTTTTGGGTCTTTTTAGATCCAGGAAGCATCTGTTCCCCTGGAAGTCTGTTAAAGATAGTTTCAATGCTAAAAATTTTAAGTGTTGCCAATGAGACTTTTCCCACAAGGGATTGTATGGTGGATAAAAAGTCTTATCATAAATTTATATCTTTGGGAAACAGGGTCTATTGTCCCAGACCATGACTTTCAAGACCTCCATTCTACTAATTGATTCCAACGTGAACCAAGGAGTTATATCTAGGTTTGTTGTTGAGTAAAACCTTTTGCTACTGATTTAATCGTCGTTTTCTTTTTCATGTTTCATGATTTCTTGGAAGCCACCTTTCAAACAAGATCAAAGGTGCTTTAGGGCAACTGAACTTCTTTCTTTTTCTTATCATAACACTGCTTCAGTTCAGTTCAGGTCAGTGTTTTTCTGAGTTATTTTGTCCAAAAAAAAAAAAACAGTAACAAGAAAACCTTAATATTACAAGGAACGTGGCAGAAAATACAAAATATTGATGCAAACCACTGATCTTTCCAACGATAAAACAGTTACTGATTCCATTAACATGCTATACTTATATGATGACCATGTTATTTTAACCTGTAGAGAACACTGCAGTTTTCTTTAGTCTCAACTAAATCACTCCTGCTTGAAAGACAATATTTTTTATGCAAAAGTGACCAATTTCTGACAGATCTAATCATGTTACTTTAACAGACAGATAAAGCCCTTGATGTTTGAAAAAGTCTTAATAAAAAGAATAATCCCTTTGTAAGCAACTGGTCTCACTAACAAGCTAAAAAAACAAAACAAAACAACAAAGGATGCCTTTATATGAAAGATAATCAGCCTCCAAGCATCATTACAGCTCCTGAAAAGCGTGTTTATTGTGCTGTGTTGATATGAGGGAGAAATGAATGAGTTCTTAAAGAATTTCACTTATCAGACAAAACTGTTAAAGCCCTTGTGTTCTGTTTCAACATTGATAGTTTGGGTATTATGAAAGAAGCTTTCTGTTTTCTCTTGTTTTTGCAATTTATTTGTTCAAACCAGTGGAGAAAATTAATGAGAAACCAAACACAGTAACGATGATGAACTATAATTTAAACAGAAGCAGCTGCTTTTGTGGGAGTGTGATAGCGGAGGTGGAACAGCGAGCTACCTGTGTGATTAAAAATAACGCCGAAGGTAAGATAAACATTTGTCAACTAAAGACATCAGCTTTCAGATAGCAACTTTTTGAGCCCCTTACAAAATCTGTCATCTTTCACCATTTCCATTGAAAATTCAGGAAAAATCAGGGTAAAATATTCAAATCAGTCAGACAAATTTAAATTATTGTTGCAGTGAGATGAACATCAGTTAATTCCATGAGAGGAAATAATGATTTTGCCTGCAGTTGAAAAACAACAACAAAAGGCTGCTTCAAAAGGACAAGAGCCAAGGTGTAAGAGATAACTGTAGGACCAAAAGGAAGAATAAAAAGGAACAATCAGGAGCTGATAAGTAAGCAGACTGCAAGGAGAGATGGGATTCAAGCGAAAGCTAATGAAAGAAAGATTACAATGAGAGCTACAAGCCAACTTACCTCGAACTGAGAGAGGTAGTGTGAAGAATCTTAACTATTTTATCCCATTCATTTTTGTCTCTTCTCCCTCAACTAAACTTTATTTTTTTCAGTAGATTAAAGAACGAACTAAACATTCTGTGGATGAGTTTAATAAACATGTAGATTGTCACTCATGTACATCTGTGAGTCATGAGCTAAACTCTTCCCATTTTTACTCATTTGTGTTTCTATAGTTACAATGATGGGACATTTTTAAGTAAACAAATGAAAAGCAACATTATTACTTATAAGTTTTTATATTATTTAGAAATCAATTAGTGTCACATTCAACACTCACACCACTACACAATTTGAAGAATAGTGAAGATATATAAATGGATATTGTAGCACTGAATTTAACGCGTGAAAACTCTTGACATTCTTCTATCTTGTTCACAGTTCCACATTTTTCCATTAGAATTTTTTAACAGTAAGTAGCAAAGCTTCTGTAGATTGTGAATGCAGGATATCTGAACTGCAAAAATGACACCATCAAAGCATCAACACTATGTCCCTGACAACTGTATTAAATACGGATGTTTATCTGAAAATGAGAGCTTTTACAAGCTTCTTAGTCTGGAAGTGTTTTTCTTTTCTGTTTTGTTTTTTCAAAAAAAAAAAAGGAGAAAGCTCATGAAAAGGAGAATATAAACTCAGACATCTGTTCTTTACAAATGTAGAGCCTGTTTTGCATTTTGAATAGTTAATATTACAGTACAGGGATGAGAAATGTATGACAGTTTAAAACATTTTCATGAAATAAATACTGTACTTTCTATTATTTAATATACATTTCAAAAGTAAGCCATTGCATCTGAATCGATTGGATCCACTTTAAAGAATTCAATTCAGACCAGACTGACAAGCTAACGGCTAGTTTGAACAGGGATAGGAAAAAAGGGACTGCTGCCACCTTAAAACAACTCCAAAGTGAAAGCTATTTTATAAACTTTCATTTCACTGTCAGTTCTACATTATGTGGTTATTCTGGCAGAAATAATATGATATTCCTGCTGAAAGTGCCCGAGGCTGCACCAGAATTACTTCAGCTAGCTGTTGCAGGTATTTACACTTGCAAACAGCCGCGGGGTTGCCAACTTTTGAGGGCCGCTTGGAGTGAGATTTGTCCAGAGGGGCAATTTCTTTTTCTTTCTTTTTTTTCTTTGAAGAGGGGTATAGAAATATATATAAATTAAAAAACCAACAAGTTGGCAATGTTGCTTAATAATGTGTGCATGGATAACAATGACCCTCAGAAGGGAATGTTAAAAGCTTTCTGATACTTTGTAATTCAGTAAATCTCTTGCATTCACACAAATCTTTGTGACAGCTGCGAGTATTAAAGGTCCTGTATCATGCAAAGTCAACTTTGTGGCACTTTTAACCAAGTTGTGATGCTATTTCCTTATTTAAAAAAAAAACAGAGTGGTTTTTGGCTTCATTCGCACAGTTCTCAGTAATCCTCCTGAATCCTGTGCTCTGAGCAGCTAGTCCACTCTCTCCGGGAAAACGACTGGCTCATAACATAGTGATGTAACAATGTTAAAGCAGGAAGTGCCCGGGGTATCCGCACTGCCCCTGCAGAATAAACACACATACCCCGAGCTGCAAAAGTCTGAAGCAAGACACTAAGCACCACCGTTTAGTAGTATTTTACTTTCAAAAAATGTGTCAGGAAAATGTGCATTTAGCTCAAGAATAGGGCCGGAACAACGAATGGATAAAATGTGATGATGAAATGCATTGGCAATGAATTTTATCATTGATTCGTTGTGTAAGTCGCCAGTCACGCAAGTTTTTTCTCGCATTACCTTTATTTAACAGTCAGTGTGAGCAAATTGTTAATAGCAGAGCAGCATCTCAAACGGAGGCATGTCAGGGTCATCAGCAAGGAAGGGGAGGAGCTCAGTGTCTGTGTAAGTTACGACAAACTATGTTCATTTTTAATTTAAGTCTCCTACTCCTGTTTGGGAACACTTTGGGAACACTTCCCGATGAAGTATAAAAATGGGGGAAAAAAAATAAAGTAAGACCATAATATTTACAGTCATACAGGATAAGACAGACAACACCAGTGTGCCGGGGTTACATCAATATGATTCCCCACTCCAGAGCCATTTCTGCTCCAGCCGCACTCGTTTGAAGGAAACCATGAATGCTGTTAATCAGAGGGGAAACTCTGAATGATGATCATCTCAGGATCTGTTTCTAACAGGCTAAATTGGTTAAATAAAATGTCAATTTATCGAAACTGCACAGAATGTAATGTAATTAAAGGTTTACCTTTTTAAAAAACAGAATTTTTTTTTTTTTTTTTTACTGTTCCGAAAATGGACTAAACCATGACATTAAACCACGGCATATATAGGAGCCAGCATGCTGTTTTGCGTGCTATTGAACCGTCTTCTAATAATGTTCTGTTGTTAAATAAAGTGAAGGAAGGAGAGAAAAAACATTTCTGTAGCACTTTTTAAAGTTTTCCCCTCTAATTAATCGTGTCGAGACCCCATCCAATTCATCGATTATCCAAATAATCATTTGTTGCAGCCCTACTTGAGAATATAAGTTATATTTCAGGGCAAATAAATACTATATATCGCCAACGGTAACATTTTATCAAATATGAGCCTATCCCAGTTGAAAGCTAATTTCTCTTAAAGAGGCCATCTCACACAAACTTCATGAGTTTGTGGTTATTTCTGAAGTATAAACCTGTAATATGAAACATTTTATATCTAAAAAACGTCAGGAAACACTTACGCCGGGCTCACACTGCCTACGGAACGGCTTCGGTCCGGCTTCGGTGCGGTTTTTCCGCAAGCTACCACTCACATCTGCTCCGGATAGGGAGTGCGGTCAGCTCCGGTGCTGGGTGCGTAAAACGTCACCCGCGAGAACAGAAGTTCACGTGGGTTATCGTTTTGTCGGGACTTCACACGAGAACACGTCCATTATTTAGCAAATGTGTGAAAATGTGTTGTGCTGCAGGCTTTCGGGACCCTGTGTCACCGGGTGTGATGTAATGTTTACATTTCCTATTAGCGCGTGTGCTGTCTAAAAAGAAGAGTCAAGTTACAATTGTTTGTACACTCGTTTATTTTGAAAAAACACCGGATATTCAAGCCACACTTCCTGTATAGTTCGTCAGATTTCATCAAACTTGACGCGGAGTGACTCCGGCGTCCGGAAAAAATTGATCCTTGCGGATTCTTTCCGTAGTGCCGTACAGCCTCCGTAACCGGACCCGCACCGCACGGAGCTAGTGTGAGCCTTCAAAAGGGATTTTAATCTAACGGAATACCTGCGGGGTCCGCACCGGACCGGATCCGGATGCAGTGTGAGCCCGGCGTAACACCTTTCAATCTGTCTGCATGAAGATTCAGCTGGCTTCGTCAGGCTTCAGGCTGCAACTCATTAACATTCATTATTCGAATTTGCTGGACTCAGAATACCTTGCTCTCATAGGCTAGTTTGTTAGCCAATCTGTTTCATGCCCCGCTGCGCATGGCAACAGCACACGTAGTCTCTTCCGGTTTGATACGTCTTATGCTAACAGCTTTTAGCCAGCAACATGCTAGGCTTGGTTTCAACTGCGGGAGCTGATGAATACTAACGAACAAAGGAGTTGTGATGAAACAGATACAATCTGTTCAGACTCAGGAGAACTCGGGTTTCATTGCCACCTGCGTAGTTTGAGAGATAGAAACTGAAAGAGAAGTTGTTGACCTGTTTTCACACCCACTATGAAGGTAAGAACACCTGCGGAGCTAAAATATTTAACAGAAACCTCAGAAAAATATGTTTTTAATGGAAGGGCCTCTTAAGCAGACATTATTCAGTATAGAAAATGTGTGAAAATCCTTTAAAACTTGGTCTTCTGTTTTTATCCTTTAACGCAATGCTTTATGACCGAGAGACACAGAAAGACAAAGAACTGCACACTCACACGTAAGATTAATTCAAACTCTTCAAACAGCTGATGATTATTTTTGAACCATGCATGTGAGAAACTGCAAATACCCGTAGAAAATCTACATAGAATACTTGTATACATCTGTAACTGGAACATTTCATGTAGAACGTGTTTGTGCTGAGTGAGAGCATGAGAATTAGACGGCATGAACTGACACTGGATGCATTTTAGTAATACATAACCACTTTAGTCATTTTATGTCTACATCACAGCCTGTTTTTAGTTTTAGCTATTAGCCGAGACAAACTCAAACTGGACTTCTTAATATATCATTAAATTACTATTTCAAAGGAAGCGTATTTGTGAGATGTGAAGGTCTGATTTTCTTCTCTCTTTTTACCTTTTTTAGCGTCTTAGTCGGGAATGTCATTGTGTGTTTTGGTTGAAACAGAGCAAAGGAACCAAGCTCATCAGGATCACTCCTAGTCACACTCGATTCCAGCACTCAGCCCTGGGTGTTTCTTGTTTTTTTTGTTGTTTTTTTTACAAAAACTCTTTGACTCAAACTGAGCATCTTAAGTCATAACTGTGCCGTCAAACAGTCGCAGTTGTTTTTCAGAGCACATCCACTCACAACTTGCTGAGCAGAGTGTCATCATTTTCTGTTGACATTTAATTACAAAAGTAAGCAGCAGAGATGACATTAAAACGGATTCCCTTTTGCCATTGTATGTCTTTTTGCTCACACAGGTTTCATTTCTGTTTGGTACAGCACATTTTTTTCATCTTAAAGCACTCTCATGAATCACATCCACCTGGCACACACACACACACACTCCACTCTTATGGGCTCCTGGCCAGCAAAAGAGCAGAGCCAAACAGAGTCACTGATATAGATCCAAACTCTGATTTATACATGACTCCAACAGTAAAAAAAAAAAAAAAAAAAAAAGTGTTTGAACATGGCAATGCGTTTCCATCAGAGCTATAATTAAGATTCTAATTTATTGTACATTTTTTACTATTAAGTCAAAGTACATTGGAGCTAATGGTACATATTTTCAACATTTTTTTACTCTTCAATTCTGCTGAAGCTGTCAGCCACCTGAGCTGCTCTCCTCTGTCACACTGTGCCACTGTACGCTGAGGCTGCTGTCAGCTGATCTCCCACTCTCATCATCAACTTTATTCAGACCAAACACAGCGCTTCTGTTCCAGAGGAACATTACCATGAGGCTCGCACCTCTCTGCCTTATTTCAGTGTGGATGATAACTCCACATACCTTCATAACTCTAGTCAGAAATCATCGAGAGAGAAGTGGATTTAAACAAATGCCGCAGATCTCTTCCAAAACGTCAGAGACATAAAAGCCAGTGAGAGAAAGAGAAGAATTAAACAGTCCCTTGCCTTGAAATCCAAAGAAGAAAGCGACGCCTGTGATCCATGTCGTGTGTATCCAGAAGTAACGCATGTTGGTCCGGTCCTCAGGTAGAAAAGCTGCGCGCTCTTCCAGACGAAGCTCCGTCTCCGGCGGTAAGTTTCCAGAAGAGAGAGCGCAGCAGATGATGGAGCCGAGAAGAGGAAGAAATCCCCGTCTGAGAGGAGCTGATGAACACCAGAGCTGGAGACCCGGTCACTGATTTTTTTTTTCTTTTACTCCTGCTGCTTTCACTCGGATATCAGCGACCCCTACCGATATTCTCACCTACAAAACGAGAGCGCGCGCGCGTGTCTACGTGTGTGCGTATGCGTGTTTGTGTATGTGCTTAGAAAGAGAAACCTGGGATGTTTGAAGTAAAGCTGCTTTCATGGTTCATGGCTAAAATGTGGTTAAATTCACACATTTAATTCAGCAGCACAGTGTCTTTCCTCATTCTTTATCAATACAACTACCAAATTCTTATGATTAAAGTAAAGAGGGCAGTCCCTGTAACATTGTACCTGACATTCACCTTTTAACCAACAGGTTACTAAGAATAAGCTGTAGAACTACACCAGAAGTACATCTTTAAAACTTATTAAAGTCAGGCAGATTCACCATGACTCAATAGTATTTCTAACAAAGAGCCTCCAAACAGAAATTTTGTAGACAAGCTCTGATACAACAAATATAATAAAGGTATGCATCTTTATATAGAATAAACATTTGTTATTTTGTTTGTATTTTTGGCCCCGACTTCTTTCAGTGTTTCTTAGTATAATTCTAAAACTTAACCGCAGTCACTGTCATGCCACAGGAATTTTGAACATCTCCACAGATTTTACTTATCAAATGTTAAGAAAATCAGATGAATTTAAGAGCTGCCAACACAATGTGGCCAATATCAGACAGGTGACCAACAAATCAATGTACTCCATGACTGAGACTCAAGTGTTTCTTTGTGAAGATGGCAGAACTTTAGAAGAATGACCTCCATCTGTGCAGCACATCAGACCTTTATGATCAAACTGTATGACTGCAGCCATTCACCTTTAAATAAGGTTAAGACCACAGTTAATAGTTTGCCTCAAGTCAACTAAACATCTTGCAGACCAGGAAAACCAAAGTGACTTGTGATGAAGAAATCAAACCAAAAAACGTATTTTATAATTCTGAATGAAACTCAAAGATTGACACTCACTAATACTGTCCCTACAGTCATTCTTAAAGAGGCCATTTCATACAAATTTCAGGACTTTGTGGTTATTTCTTAAAGACCGTGTAAAGGGAATTCTGCTATTTTCTTCTAACCACATTATAAACATAATAAATGTACTGTTCTAAACATGTGAAAAACCTCCCAACAATTAAAAACTGAATTGTGGAGCTAGCCTTCAAATTGCGTTTCAAGAGTTTTCTGTTTCAGGATTTTATGGGCGGGTCTAAAAGGGCAGCCGCGTGTCGTCACGCGGCTGCCCTTCAGGATAACCCCGCCCCCTGCTGCTCTCGTCATATAAAACCGTACAGTGCGGTAGCTTCAGTGGTTTTCCCGCTCCTTCATCCGAGGGATGACCGTCTGAAAAAGCTTTGGGTTGATTTTGTGCAGAGGAGCCACACAGTAGACAGTAACTAAACCAGCATGATAGGTAGGAGCTACTTCTGCCACCTGCTGCCTTCATATACTAAACAAAGCTCAGAATGGCGTAGCAGCACATTCCACTCCTTCACTGATCAACAAGTCTGAAGCATTGCGGTTGTGTGGAAATATTTCAACTCCTCCAAAAGCAGCGATGCGCAGTTTTACATGTGGGTAGAACCTCAAACTTAACGAACCAGTCGGAACTCAGAAACGGAGGAAATGCAGTGATGTGGGGAAGAGAAGGAGGTGCTGCTAGAGGATGAGCCAGACAGGTTTCAGCGCCTGCAGCGGACACGCCCCCAGTGTCTCAGAGCAGAGAAAACTGATCCTTTTTTCATTATTTTGTAACCAAATTTCATATGCTTCGCAGTGTTTTTAATCATTCAAATTTGGCTGGATGACTAATAACTAATATTCCTGTGCAGTGACAAACTCAGAACACACATTTGTTGTTACTTTACACGGTCTTTAAGCATTAACATGTAATATGAAACATTTTAAATCTAAAAAAACATCAGGAAACACTGATCAACAGACTTTTCAATCTGTCTGCATTAAAATTCGGGTGGTTCCGGCTCCTTCCGTCAGGCTGCTCCGTCAGCAGCTCGTTTGTATTCATTATTTGAATTTGCTGGACTCTGGTTGGCTAACAAACTAGCCTATCAGAGCAAGGAATACTGTTTCCTGCTCCACTGTGCATGGCAACATCAGACGTCGTGTCTTCCTGTTTGCTACGTCTTATGCTAACACCTTTTAGCCAGCAGCATGCTAGGCGTGGTTTCAACTGCGGGAGCTGATGAATACTAATGAGCAAAGGAGTTGTGATTAAACAGATACAGGTCGTTTGCACTCGGGAGAACTCGGGTGTTATCGCCACCTGCGTAGTTTGAGAGATAAAAACTGAAAGAGAAGTTATTGACCTGTTTTTCACACCCACTATGAAGGTAAGAACACCTGTGGAGTCAAAATATTCAACAGAAACCTCAGAAAAACTGTTTTTAATGGAAGGGCTTCTTTAACATGGAGATGTTCTCTGCTGGTTTCTTCTTTGTGCCCTGTGCCTGGACAAAGGGAGCGTTACATGAGGATGTACACTGAATAATTATGAGAGTGAAGTCACAACGCCTTTGTAAGATTTTTGGGGGCAGATGCAGACATGCAAAACTCCCTGCATGTTCTTTTACACTAACTGGTGTTACTTGAATAAAAATAGTTGCTGAAATCACATTTTTTTGGGGAAATCTGTATTAACATTACAGTTTGAGGAGTGATGTGTTTTGTTTTTTGTTCTGTATCTTAAGCCTTGTTTTCTCAAGTCTTTTCACCTGTGATCTGTCATTTACAGATGAAAATTTGGACCATGAGCCTATATTTTATTATATATCTATATATCTTGCTATTTTAGTTTCAGTCTTTCATTGTTTTTTCTGCTCAGTCATCGTTTCAGTATTGGTGTTTCTTATTTCCTGTTACGCAGTTGTTGCTTATGATATTACTCATTTTATTGTATCTGCTTATGTTTAAATATGTGTCTTCTGGTTCATTTGATTTCACGTGTGTTGTAAATTTCATGGTTGCTTTGTCAGTATTTTGTTTTGTTGTTTTCCGTTAATCATGATTTTTAAAACCTCCATTTCCTGAGTCTGCATTTCAGGCCCGAGTCACGCCACACATTACGACAGATGTTCTTGTAGCAAGATAAGCCTGATATGACAAATTGTTAACAGAAAAAGAGACAACAAAAAAATAGACAAAACAAACTCACCAGCTAAGAATAATATAGCATCTGCTCCTCTCACTTGAGTTCTGTCATGCAAGGCTCAATTTACAGACTGTCCATTCATCTGGCAGACAAATAGAGTTACTCTGATCCCAATTTGTTTTGTTTTAGATTGTCATTTATAACTCGACAGTTGTTACGACAGTATGATCAGAACTTACAAAATGAATCAGTTTTCTGTTTTTGGTTCAGTAAAACCAATGCTACTTCTGTGACCAGTGTCACATTTGACAAAAACTGACATGGCCATGTCTCTTAGTTCTTCTGCAAACGATACATTCAGACACGAATGATTTAGTTGGGAAAATCAACATCCAGGGAATAATACTATTGTTGTTAATGCTAGCAGAAAAATATGAAACACAGCAACGGTAGAAGGAATCCCATTAAAACTGAAAAAGGTGTTTTGTTTTCAAATCCTGAGAATGAAATGCATCTAAGGTCATAGAAGAGTCAAACCTGGTGGATAAAGCATATAGAGTACCTTGTTAAAGTATCAATACATCTTGCATTTTTTTCACTTTTTGTTGTGACATGACAAACTTCAAAGTCCTGATTTTTTTTTTTTGTGAAATAGATATTGATAGATGTCCATGGTAATGGAGCTGCAGAGATCCACAGGTCAGCTCAGGTGGGTGAATCTGTCAACAGAACAACTTTGGGGCAGCAGTAGCTCTGGAGGAAGAGCAGATCTTCTAGTAACCAGAGGGCCACCGGTCACGGGTCAAATCCTGCTCCCTCTGAAAAAAAGATTGCTTTGCCGTTGTGTCCTTGGGCAAGACACTTAAGACATCGTTGGCACTGGTGTATGGAAGCCTTGCCTCTGTCAGTGTGTGTTCCAGGACAGCTGTGACTACAATATGTGTGTAATTTGTCACCACCACTTGTGTGAGTGTGTGTGAATGGGTGAATGACACTGTACTGTGAAGTGCTCCCAGTGGGAAGGGATGCGCTGCTGATTGCGCGAGCAAAACGTTGAGCTCTGCTGACGCGTCCAGTGGAAAGGAGCCTTAAAACGTTATGTGTGGTGGAAAACTAACACTGTACATCACGCTGCAGGAAGAGGCTTCCTCTCTAAGAGTTCCCAAATTTAAACACAAAACTTATAGTTTTAAAACCATCCACACTGTTCTTTGAAAGATGGAATGTTTTCATCATGATTTTAACAAACATATTTTGCAAAAAAGAAAAAATGATATCACACATTGAGTGAGACAGACTTGTTCACAGTTTTGCAGCGGCGCGTCACATACACACCATCCTTGCTGTGAAACGGCAGCATATTGCTGTTGGGATGCATTTCTTCAGGACTGACAGAAATAGTAAAAACCAATAGAAAAATTCTAAATACAGGGAATTCCTGCATGAAAACCTGTTACAGGCTGCATCCGAGATAATAACCGTCATTCATCTTCACCCAACAAAGAGTTGACAAAGTTTTGCAAAAATATTGATTTAAAACAAAACACATACAGTAGATCATACTGCTTGCAGACTATTTTTCCAGCTGCACAATCAGAAAAGTTTGTTTATTTCAAAATATGTCTAAAAATTAAATACATTTGCATAATGGATGTAAATCTCTCATGTCTTATACTGAGTACTGAGCACTATGTTGATTCATACACAACGTTCAGCATGCTGCGTTTCTGTACTTCAGGAGATCTCAAGGTGTCAGTATGATCTACACCTAATGTATGTGGGTTTGTAGCTGTACAGAGAAAAATGGGAAAAATCTACAAGAGGAAAATACAGAACCACCTGTGGATGGTGGAACATAAAATGAAGGGAAAAACTGGCTGACCAGGACTCTTCCAAAGAAAAATGTCTTCTCAGCCTAAGCTTATCACCTATTGATGTACTTTTCTTTTTGTTTTTTAAAGATGGCTTTAAGTAGTTATTGTTATAACGACATCTGTATCTGCTACAACATTAATATGAATAAAAAATAATATTTAAAGAGGCCATTTCATACAAATTTCAGGACTTTGGGGTTATTTCTTAAGTATTAACCAGTAATATGAAACATTTTATATCTAAAAAACTTTAGGAAACACTGATTAACAGACCTTTCAATCTGTCTGCATTAAAATTCGGGTGGTTCCGGCTCCTTCCGTCAGGTTGCTTCATCAGCAGCTTGTTCATATTCATTATTCGAATTTGCTGGACTCTGATTGGCTAACAAACTAGCCGATGAGAGCAAGGTATACTGTTTCCTGCCCCGCTGTGCATGGCAACGTCAGACGTCGTTTCTTCCTATTTGCTACGTCTTATGCTAACAGCTTTTAGCCAGCAGCATGCTAGGTGTGGTTTCAACTGCGGGAGCTGTCGAATACTAACGAACAAAGGAGTTGTGATGAAACAGATACAGGCCGTTCAGACTCGGGAGAAATCGGGTGTTATCGCCATCTGCGTAGTTTGAGAAATTAAAACTGAAAGAGAAGTTGTTGACCTGTTTTCACACCCACTATGAAGGTAAGAACACCTGTGGAGCTAAAATATTCAACAAAAACCTCAGAAAAACCATTTTAATGGAAGGGCCTCTTTAAAATGCTGCACAGACTGTACATGTACCATGAATATATTACAACAAAGTATCAGATGACATGAAGTTCTTGCTCTCTACTAATGACTCTTAGAGCTCCAGTTTCAGCTTTGCTCTGCTGTTGGTCCGCGTCCTGAATAAAGTGTTCTTTTGTCTATTTCTGGTGACTCCATCCCAATGGTTCACATCACAGTAGAGCTGCAGCTGATTATCTTTGTCTCTGCTGAGAGCGTTTGATTTATGACTGTTTTGCACTTATTAAAGTTGAGCTATCTGCTGCAATGCAGCAGCTCTCAGTTGGCTCAAAATCCTCTGAGAGATTCTTTTAGAGTTCATAACACTTTTACTACAACAGAGAGTCAAGTGACAGCAGAGCAAAGTATCACTCTTTGGATTCACTGGGCCTCTGTTTCTTAAAGAAGCCTGAATCTCATCCCTGACAGAAGAACTTTTAAATATTCGGAGAAGGAAGAGACATAAATTTGAGGCCACAAAAACAAAATGAAAATCAATAGGAAAATGAAATTCATGAGAATAGTTTCTTTCTGCTTCTGTTCAGGTACATCAAATAATTGGTGTGTCCCTAGCTGTGTTGCTGTGCATGTGATAAGTGAGCCTATAATTAAGTTTCTGATGTAACCCCTGATTAAGTTTACATATCAGCTTTATCTCATTGAAATGAAAAGCAGAGACCTGAGCTGTTTACCTCCTGTTGGGAACAATTAACATTTGTGTCATCTTCAAAACGTGTGGCCACTTGTTACAGTGGATGACATACAAATCTGCAAAGTTTGCTACCTCAGATTGTATGAGAGCAATCTGCATGCATTCCATAATCTTGTAAAAGGTGATCAGTGTAATGTTTGTGTTTTCAGCTGACTCAGGTGGCATTTTCAAAGATTTATTGTTTATCAACAGATAGTGGGTCTCCCTCAGGATAGGGACTCTGACAGGGAGAGGACATGTTAGCAACTTGAGAGATTGTGGTAAATATTGATTTCCAGAAATAATGATTACAGTCTCTCTTTGAGTTGGGGAGCGCAGCAGAAGATCCAGAGAAATATGTAGCTATTCAATGTTCTTAAACTTTTTGAATTCTTACCATTATTACTCATTCTTTCCACTGAACACGCAACAGACGCGCAACGTTAGAGACGCGTCATACGCAGCTGATAGCCCATTAAAGTCAATGAGACCGTTTCTACTGGGCTGAAAGCAGCGCGCATGAGACATGTCTCAGAAGTGTAGTGTCACGGGCATTACCTTGGAGTTCGCTTTTTAATGTGGTACGCTTCTAAAACGCGTCAAGCTCAGCAGTTTAGTTTAGACCAGACAGGAAATCAGGCGTTGGTGAAACGTACGTTACCTGGAACTTTCAAAATAAAAGGACACGTGCAGATTTCCTTTGCGAAACTATGACAAAATACATTACCTGTGACAGGCTTGAAGTCCGTAGGTGGTGTGAAAATAAGCCACATACCTTCTATATACATGTTGTCGTCTTTCTCCCTGCTTTTTTTGTGTGTGCTGACGAAATCAAATCTCCTGGGACCAGCTGGATTTATGCGAGTGATACGCATGTGAAGCACTCCAGTGGGAAGGGACGCTTGGCTGATTGCACAAGCAAAATGCTATATGCTGCTGACGCGTTCAGTGGAAAGGAGAGGTTACTTTTAATTAAAAAATTAATTTAAGGCTGGCAAACATTCACAAAAGGAGTAAAGAATAGAGGAGTTGCTGCAAACACATAATACTTAAATAAATGAAGAAAATGATGGGGAAGTACCAAATCACGAAAAATCTAATTTAACACTAGAAATGAGTTATAGCTGCACAAGGGCAGAGTCAGCATGTCAGTGTGAACTAATCAATAATTCTAGCGCATATTCTTTCTATAAATATAGTATTTATGTAGCTTGTTGTGATCATTAACATTCAAGGAACAATTTAGCATGACACAAACCTGTTGTAAAACAACACAGCTTCCCCTTATAAAGATAGCTCTATTGTCTGAGGTAAAAGAGTGCTTAACAAATTTATATTTTCTTCAAGTCATGGGGGTCACAGTAAGAATAACATTTTAAGGGTTCCTAGTGTTAAAAACAAAAGTGCATCTCACAGAGAAGCAGTACTTGTGCTAAAGGAATGAAGCGCTAGCATATCTCTCCTTATCTCCTGTTAAATGTCATATTGACCACAGAGATGCTTTCTACTAATTACTTAAGTTGTTCTTACTTTTAACTAAACTAATTGGCTCTTATATTTTTCATTAATGTCAATGTTCTCACTAACCAACAGAGCTGCCTCTCTCCCTGTGTGTAACTGCACCACAGGCTGATGGCCAGATTTAATTATTCACGCTTCATAATGAACCCTTGGTAAAACCAGCGGTCAGGATCAGAGGATCTAAAAAAGGTCACACTTATACAAAATCTGCATTTTACTAATATAGAATAAAAGAAAAGAGAAAAAGTTCACTTTTTATCCAGCCAATGTATTTGCTATTTACAGTAACAAACAAATATCAACTCAAAGAGCCAATGTGAACTGTGTGGGTGGAAAACTCTTGAATGCTACTTCTGACATACTGACAAGGAATATTTTACACAAATATGGAAGAACTTTGAGATTAAATAAGTAAAGAGTCAAGGAGAGTGTGGGAGGACAGAAAAGGAATAGGCACCTTTATCTCCATCACTGAAAAAGCAGAACTAAAGGATGGAAACAAAAGGAGAAACTTCAAACTCTTGACAATGATTCAACGGGATTATTTAAGACAGTTTCATACTTGCCTTGAGTGTTCACACAACAGTGTTTGCTGTGATAAAAAAAAGCATTGTCTGTGTTCTTTACCTCTAATATTTGGTTGTATAATGTCTACTGCTTTAAAGTTTCTTCAAAAGGGGAAAAACGAGAATGTCATTGAGACCAATTACAGCGCCTGAAGCAAACAGGATCATGCTTTGGATCATGCAGACAATACATAGTTTTACATGGCATTACAAGCAAGGTTTAGTTTTTTCCTTCTACATTGTTGGCAGACAGAGGATGACTTATAATGTAGGAGTAGATTCACTCTAGAACAGTAATAATGTACTTTATTTAGGGTTATGCCACTTTATTGTCCCACGCAACAGAGTGGACAAGAAAACAGAGACAAAAACACTTGAGAAATTACAATAAAATGGAGAGGGAATAGGAACAACACTAGACAGACAGACAAAATAATGCTAAACAGTGATATAAAAATGTTTGCCATTGATATCCACAGCTTTAAATATGGTAGATATAAACCAACAACTCAAAGCATATTTTGTTTTTGCATGTGTGTGTTGTTGCATGTATGCATCAATGTGTCTGAGCGTGTACCTCTTTGCAAGTGTTTCTATGTGTATGGATTTGTCATGTGGAATGGTTGCATGGAGGAGGTATAAGATAAGGATGGTTCGCCCAATTTTCATGCGCACCAAAGTGTGCTGGCTATAAGTGCTGAGCAAAGAGATGCTAGCCAAAGAGCTTGAAACCTTGGCGCTGCTACTCACGCAGGACTAACCAATGGTTCATTCATCCGCTGGAGGAAGAGGGGCGCTGCTAACCCTAACTCATTAATTTATAAACAAACAAACAAACATTAGGTTTAAATTCAGGTACCCTGGTGTGGTGACAGGCAAGCACGCTTCACATTCCTTATATTGGGTAATTTAACGCTGATTTTCTTCATTATTAACGGTCATCAGCTCCCACTTTGCCAGCTTAAAGCATTCATCAGCTCAGCTTATGTGTTTTGCTTTAATGGGATCAGACAGGTGAGAAGATACGCAGAATAAGAACTGATCTGCTCCAGTGGGAACAGCTGAGGTGGAAAAAGCTCATACTGATACTTGGTATCTTGATTTCATTAAAACTAAAAGTAAAACAAATTAAAACCCATTTTCCATGGCTGCTGGTTTGCTATTCCTATTGTATTTCATCTTAAAATTTTATGTCCATCATCCCTCCTTGTACCGGAACAAAAATAAAAAAAAAAACAGCACAATAATTGCAAAAGTTCTTACACTTTCTTGGATCTTTTTTTTTTTGCTTTACGTACACAATGGAGCATTAGACAATGACTGCATTTACATGCAGCCAGTAACCAGAATATTAGCAAAAACACGGTCTTTCATGGCCATGTAAATACCAACAAAAACCCGAACATGCTCATAACAGGGTTTTTAAAAACCCTTTTTTAAACCACATTTTTGGTCATGTAAATCCATACTGGCATATCACCATCAAAAGGAACATTAATTTGTGTTTTATGCATGTTCAGTTCCAAAAAAAATCTTTGCCTTTTGAGTAGAGGAACTTCAAGTACGCGCCGTTTGGCACATCTAAAAACCCACATTCAGAAGTAAACAGGAAGTAGTGGCAAACATGGCGAGGCGCAGCACAGCATTGCACTTTTGGAGCAAGAAGGAAACCAATTTCTTTATTAATGTGGTGAAAACCATGAACATAATGTTGTTTGTTGATGGCAGAAAGTACCGAGATAGTGAGAAAATGATCAAAGGAACCTGTAGACAGGTATCCAGTCTTCTGGCAACTCTTGGCACTGATTAATCTGTCTTTGATGATCCCTGCAATAGTACTGCATCAAGAACTTCCATTTATCAGTGGCAAAGGGATTAGGCTCAAAACCCTTTGTCACACTACAATACAGAGTTACCTTCACAAACACCACTTCACTGTTCAGATAGGAAGCCTTATTGTAACTTCTCTAGCCTCTGTGTGATCAACCATTGGACAGTTGGAATTTTGTTTTGTCGTCAGACAGATGCAGTTTTTTCTTGGAAGAAACAGCTGTTGTGTGCTCCCAATCAAAGACAGCATAAAAGACCTCCATATATGTCACTTATGGGTTTCTGTAATGGAGTTGACAAAGATCAATTGCACAGTGTTGCAAGGAAGATAAATAAAACAAATGCTTAATGCTTTTTATTTGTAATTTTATATTTTATACTTTTATATTCCATTTTAGCTTTTTATATTTTACTTACGTTATGTTCAAGTTATGTGTGCACTGTATAGAGAAGCTTCAAATCTCATTGTACCATGTACAGTGACAATAAAGGCTTTCTATTCTATTCTATTCTATTCTATTCTATTCTAGATTAATCAGAGAAGTCCACACAATGACATTTTAAGTTTGTATAAAAGCACATCTCATGGAAATTAAGAACAATATGATAAAAAAAACTGTTTATTAATCCTATATATTTGCTGAATTCATGACAAAAGCCACAAAGTCTGATTTTCCTCCTTCTGAAAAAAAAAAAGAGTTTTTATACAGACACATGGGACATTGTTCCAGCAGCAGTTTTTATAGAAGTTGCTTGAACTTGTTCCAGTATCCCTTTACTTCTCTTTTAAAAAGACGCATGTTTATGTGTGAGAATGTAAAAATAACATGTGATTTTTGCCATGTAGTTAAAGTAACCTATAAAATATAACACAAAGAATACATTTAAAAAAATTCTAAAAATAAGCGTCTAATTATTCTGTTAAAATATGTGGGAGGAGTTTTCCTTGTAGGTCTTCTAATGACAGGGTTATTACATAAACTCTAAAACAGTTGTGGGTGATTATTTTCCTTATTGTTAGATTAAATATTGATATTCCAGGGATTACCGTTTTTGCTAACTTTCTATAAGTTTGAAGAATAAATATTTTGATTATTATTGTTGTTTTTTTTTTTTAGTATGAAGGCTAAAAACACAACAATAGCTTGGTATCTTCTGAAAGCAGCCAAATCCACTTACTAAAAAGATAGATCTTGATAACATGAATCTTAATCTTAAATAAATGCCAAAGGTTCATGCTTTCTACAGTTCTGAACAGTTTCTTTCTTCTGTCTCTGAGATGATGAAACAATCCTTGTGCAACAAAAGCCCAGAATGTAGCAGATGACACGAGCTTCTCTTTTGATCAAAACAAAAAAAATAGTGTAAACAAAGGAAGGTTGTTCATGTGGTTCATTAATTAACATCACATGATGCTTGGGGAAAAATGGAGAGATGACACAGTCAGCCAAGTGGCAGTAAATTTGGAACTTGCATGAAACATTAGGCTTCATTAATCACACATTTCAATGAAGAATTGTAAAGAATAGTTTTTTTTTTAGATTTTATAGCAAATAATTAGTTGAAAGTGTGTCAGATACACTTTTTCCTTTTTGGGATACATGCACAAAAGTAGGCACAATGCAAACATTCAAACCACTGCTCTTTGTGGAGTCCCTTCATTCATCCACAGTGAACACACACATCATACTGTAGATATGATAGAAACTTTCTTTTTGCAATCAAGCCTACATCCACATGTGTACATTCTTGTGATTGAAATATGCCAGTGCCCATCATGGTGACTGATTTTGCCTCTTTGGTTACACTCAGCAGATTGTCACTGACTCTTCATGTTCAGAGTGTCGAGGGTTAGAGATCTGTTTACTGAAGCTCGACCTTCTCTCAGTCCTTGTTATGACAAACAGTATGAAGCTTATAACAAATGAGGAAGGATGTCAACAATCTGGATTTGCCTGATTCTTCAAAGCTTTTAGAAACAAACATGTACAGACTGAGTGATGAGCCTCCATTCCACTCAAATCTGTGCTCATCAAAACATCCAATTTGGAGGATCAAGTAACCGTGTGAGGATTTTTCATGCGGACAATGAAGAAACTCTTCATGGTTCTTTCTACTAGTCTAATTTCAAAAGTCAGAGTCATTAAAAAGATTATTCTTTATAACTGAATGCACCTGTCAGCAGTCAGCAAGTGTAGATGTCTGTAGTATATAAAGCCACCCATGTACACAAACATGTACACACAGTTATTGAAACCATGAGATGATCTACTTTGAACACTAGCGTGACAAATCTCACCGCATCCATCGGTGTATCTGTGGAACATGAACTGAAATGTGTAGGTGTTTTCTGTTGTTGGACAAGTCACAGATGTTAAAATAAAAACAAACAAACAAACAAACAAAAGAAAAGGACTGAGAATGGTATGTGTGTGGTTGTGTGTGTGCGCGTGTGTTTAGGATGGTCCAGTTTTTCTTCATCATCTTTTCTGATCCTTTAATAAAACTAAGTCTTTAGAGAAAAATAATGTCTGAGATCTAGAGACACACATTACCACGACAAGCATACATAACAAATATAAATAAAATACCGACAATGGAGGCAAGGAATAATATTCTTGGAAGATAACTTTCACCTTCTCTACAGTCCAATTGGTTGTGTTTGATTAACACAACCAAGTAAGATCTTTGCCATCTTTAAGGAAACATAAGTTACAGATAGCTAGATCTAAAGGATATTGTTTCATAAATAGGCAAAGTGAGGTGTAGTATAGTACACAACAGCCATGTATAAATTGCTGTCAATTTTACACTAAATGGTAAAAGGCATGTACTTGTATAGCGCTTTACTCAGGTCATACGACCCCCCAAAGTGCTTTACACTACAGTTTGTCATTCACCCATTCACACACACACTCACATGTTTGATGGTGATAAACTAGACACGTAGCCACAGCTGTCCTGGGACACACACTGACAGAGGAGAGGCTGCCAGACACCTGCGCCGCCAGACCCTCCGACCAGCACCAAACAGGTAAAGTGGGTTAAGTGTCTTGCCCAAAGGACACAACGGCCAGGCGTTCTTTTTGTCCGGTGGGAGCAGGGATTTGAGCCGGTGACCTTCCGGTTACCAGACGACCCGTTCTACCGCCTGAGCCACGGCCGCCCCACTCTAGGTTAAAGTACCCAATCTTTGAAATCAAATGAAACTGCACATGTTGAAAAGTAATTTGACTGTATTGCCATGCAGTTTTAATAGATGAAGTTTTCAACACAGCCACACTACTGGTCCTATATCAGTAGATTTTTTTGACCCTCACAGGCCTATGCTCAAGCTGCAGTTTGGTTTGGAATGGACAGCTGTTTGGTTCAAAGCTGTTGTTACTGGCCTTCAAAATGCAGACAATTGGTAATGGGTCAGAGTTAATGTCCAAACCAAAACCAAACTCCAGAATCATTGCAGGAGGTACCCTGAAGTCACCTATCGATCGAATGTCACACATCAGTCCATTAGGGATGGGACGAAATATCGTTTGGCGAAATATCGCGATACAAAACGTGACGAAATGCATCGAGTTTGAAAAAAATGTATCGCGAAATAAAGACTAGACTCATCACCGATGTCCAGACCAGGTGGAATAGCACATACGACATGCTAGCGCGCTACCTGGAGCAACAAGCAGCTGTCTCAGCAGCACTGAGCTGCCCAGAAATCCAAAGGAATGTGAGAGAAATCGACACTCTGGATAACACTGATATATCAGATTTAAAAGACATAGTGAAACTGCTTGAAGGAAAACTTACCCCCCCTCCCCGGATACAGTCTGAGATTTAAAAAATAACATGAAAATGGGAGTGACTGGCAGACTAACAAGGCGCGGCATTCTGTGCTGTGACTGAAATGTCACTCTGACTGACACACGCGCCAGAGAGGGACAGGTGAAATGGAGGAATATTTGGATGAGAGGAGCAGCTCTGATCTGTATCGTTTCGAGCCGATAGTTCGCCCTTCAGCGTATTGGCGGCATAGAATGAGGCTCTTCTCTACTAGTACACTGTTAGCCAACGCTATTAGCTCCAGTTACAAAGTGTGACTCTGCAAACAGGTGCTGCGCGCACGCGCGCGACCGTACTACCATTTGAAGCCGATGGTTCGTACTGCAGCGGCTTCAACGTCTTAGAATGGGACCTGTCCCTTTGTAGTATATTGTTGTTGATTAAAGCAAAAGCTAAATTTTGATTAGCTCGTGTAATATCTGTGACTCAGCCTCATCGAGCTGCGAGTGCGACCGCTGCACAATATTTTGTGCACAAAAGCATGTTTCAGAGAGGTGTCCAATCATAGTAACTCAGCATGAAGAGAAAACTCTTCAGTAATGTGCTAAAAACATGAAAAGCGCTATACTGTTAGGCCTTGTGTTTCCGTGTGTGCAACTGAAACAAAATTAAACAAGTTGTTATTATGTAGTAATATTTTTTTGTTTTTTTTTCTTTTTTGATATCGTATCGTGACATATCGTTTCGTGACTCTGACATATCGAGGTGCATCGTATCGTGAGTTTAAGTGTATCGTCCCATCCCTACAGTCCCTGCTGTTCCATTACAGCAGCTCTTCAAACACAGCTGGATATGCTTTGGTCAGCCTGTTCATTCGAATGTTGATCCTTGTCGTCAAGACAGTGGTGGTATAAAAAGTCCAATACCCATCCAGATAAAACACACATAGGTCACAAGGTTCTGCAATGCTTGACAGACAATACAACAATCCTCTTTTGTTGTTTTTGTTGTTCAAAACTGTGTTACTTTTCTAAAATTTAAGCTATTTACTCATGAATGATCAAATGCAATTCCTATTTAAAAAACTGCTATAAGCCTCTAGACAGTGAAGAATTACAAGAGGTGTAAAAAATCTGTTTGTGAGCTATCAAAAAGATGGAAAAAGGTAAAACAAACCTGAAATCAGCCATGGAACACTTACAGCAGCAATCATGAGACACAGAACGAGTCATATACAACTAATCAGAGCTGCAGTAGTCATCTTCTCAAACCACAGCCATAGTTGCCCAGTCTAGCTTTAAAAAGCAGGGCAATATCAAAAGTTCTTCAAAGGGAGCAATGGGATTACGAAATAACCCAAAACAGAGGTGCCCCACCCCCCCATCATATCAAGGTGTGAGTTGTTAAGTGGTGGGAGTAAGTCTTTACATCAAGTATTGTGGTACTTTTGTTCATTATTGATGGAGCGAGTGTTGGATTAATGGATTAGGACTTTGTTCTTAGTAATCAGGGTGTTGCTTCAGTCTATTGTGGGGAAGACAAAGTTGAACCAACAGGAAAAGCTCTTGATTTACTGTTCTGTCTACATTCTGATCCTCACCTATTGTCATGATGTCTGGGTTGTGACCAAAAAAATGAGATCTTTGATGCAAGCAGCAAAAATGTTCTGTATGTATAGAATAGCAGAGCTCAGCCTTAAAGATAACACAAGGAGCTTCTTCATCTGATGTGAGTTTGAAGACGAACTGCTGTTGCTCTGTCTTGAAAGGAGTCAGCTGAGGTGGTTTAAACATCTGATTAGATCCCTCTTAGTAACCACCCCACCATGCTTACAGGAAGGATTTTATATCCACTCTGGCGTAAAATGCCTTGGGATCCCTGCAAAAAACAAAGAACCTGAAGCGTGTCACTGGGGAGAAGGATGTCAGCGTTTCCCTCCTGAAACTGTTGCCCTGGTAACTCAACCTAGAATAGGCAGAAAAAAAATGGATGGATGGATGTTATTTAAATATGTCAAGTTTTGTAAACATATTTGACAACAAAAAAAGTCAAATAATCATTTCTTGGTGTACTTCTTATGGAAGTTGAGGTTTAACCTGCTACATGAGCTTCTGGTTAACTTTTACTCAATCATGATCCAGCCTATGTTTTCCAAGTTTGTCACGGTCTGGCTTAGCCCAGCAATCAACACACTGACAATTAGTGATGCAAACCTGAACTTTATCCAGGACCTGTACCCCTCTACACAAGTTTTGTGCATGTTTGAATGTAAACATTATTGATCCCAATAGCTTAAATAGCTACATGTTGCCAGCTAAAAGACAAGAGTATCCCAGTTTTGGATGTTTTAGGTTTTTCTGTGAATTCCTATGTTTATATTGTTAATTATCCTTCTTTGTGCCACAACTCATTTTATCTCCCAGCTTCCTGTAAATAGTTAATTGTTTGCATGTCTGCAACAGCTAATTCAGCTCAGTTTTTCTTTATTCAATTATAACTCTTTGGTGTTCGCCACCCCTCTGTCAGAGCATGCGTATTATTGAATTTCTGTTTCTTGTCTTCTTACCCCTGTAACTTTTATTTCCTGCACCTTCCAGTCCTCCAGTTTCTTTAGTTTTATTTATGCTCATAAGTTGTGGTAGCTAAGCAAATAGTCTTCTATTAACAAGAAAAAAATCATTTTAGAATGTTTAAAGTATTTAAAACACTTCCAACTGTGTGTTTAGAGTTTGAGTTCTACATATAAAACATTTTGTGTGTGTGTGTGTGTGGGTGTGTGTGGGCTTGTATTTCTGACCTCCTGAGGACCCGTTTCCTGACTTTTACTATCTTTCTGGGGTCCGAGGGTTCTTGTGGGGACCGAAGCCGGGTCCCCATAAGGGGGACTCCCCTTTTTAGGGTTAGGGGTTAGGTTTATAGGTATGGTGTGAATAGAGTTTTAGTTAGTCTTAGGGTTAGTTATAGATCAGTAATGGTTAAGGTTAGTAAAAGGGTTTGGGTTAGGTATAAATCTAGTTACTAAAATCAATGGAAGTCAATGGACGGTCCCCATAAGGATAACAAAACACACTTGTGTGTGTGTGTGTGTGTGTGTGTGTGTGTGTGTGTGTGTGTGTGTGTGTGTGTGTGTGTGTGTGTGCGTGCGCAAAAAAAGGTGATACTCAGAGCATATTGCATTTGCTTTGCAAAAGCCAATTGTTGGAGACAGCCAGAGACAGGCACCAGCTCCTCTCAACCCTGATCCGGAATAAGTGGGTATAGATACAATAATGACTGACAATGTGCTGCACAATGAAAATAAATTTCAATAAAAATAAATAAGTTCCCTTCAGGTTACTTCAGTAAATTGGGAGTGTTTTATTAAATGAAGATCTGAGTTCTCAATAATTTTGAAAAGTTCTATCAAAGCTCAACTTTGGCCATTTTGTCATGTTTCAAATAAAAAAAAAGCCCAAACCTGTCATTCAAACATGTGTAAAGCACACAGCAGGGAGGTGGAAACAAAATCACAGTATAAAAGAAAATCTAGCAGTGGCCCTTTCAACAAAACAACTTTCCACAGGAAAATTGTTCCATGGTGAAGAAAACAGTTGAAGACGGAAAAAAAAAAAAAAAAGGCAGCATGCACGAGTAGCTGCTTCAAGTAAATTCAACATACAACCATGCAGCTTTGGAGGAAAATGGCTTACAACAGACTTAAACTCTGTCTATATTAACAGCCACCAAACTCTTACTCAGTCTTGTATGTGTAACTGATTAAAAAAAAAAAAAAAAAAAAACAGCTTGAGATCCAGATGGCTCATGTGCACAGAAGTTATTAGAGATGATGTGGAAGGAAGCATGAATTTCTTTTGATCTCAAAACAGAATCTTGGAGTAGATGCTTCTAATGTATTTTAGAAACTGACAAAGTCAGCTGACAGTTTTGACCTGACACATGGAAAATCAAATAAGATGGCAGTGCAGTAACCGGCCCAGACATTACTTCCAGCAGATCTGAAATGCTCCGCAAAACACAAGACGGAAAATTAAACAAGTTAAGCAAACTGAATAAATCAAGTCAAATAATAACTGGACACTGAAAAAAGAAAAGTAGAAGTGTATATCTGTAATTTCAAGAGGAAACAGATTGCAAGATTTTTTAAACGCTTCTGACTAAATAACTGCGAAATCAAAGGTCTTGATGCAGCAGCTGCCAAACTCTACTTAAAGTCAAACAGTCATTCTCTTCTGATGCAAGACCGAGTGAGCAGAATATAAATTAGATCAGATGTTTCCTGTAAAACTTTTCACCTCCTGTAACCCCCATCTTGGATGGCATATAAAATAAATTCTGAAATTTTGCAACATATCAAAAGACATTTTATTGCAGAATAGAAAGTAACAGCTTTATGTGGTAAGACTGCTCAGAGTGTTCTCTCTCGCTGTGTAATACAGCCTGATACACAGTTTTCTTCTTAATCCCTCGTGGCATCTTTGCACCACACAAATCTTTTCTTTTTCAAAAATGAATCTGTGTTTTCAGCATAAGTATGTTATGCATGTTTACACTGCACTTATTATTTGTTTTTATTTAGACAGCAGGATTTAACTATGAGAACCTTACAAGGATATCGCTGCCTTTTTAGATCTGGGATTTTAGACCCACGCTCTGCTCTAACAATCACGTCAAGTTTATTTATAGAGCACTTTAACATACAGCATGACAGCTGACCAAATTGCTGTACAAAAAAAAATTACGAAAAAGCAAAATAGAAAATACAACAACAAATACCTAAACAAAAAATAAAACTAGGAAAAAAAATACAATACATGACAGGCTGTAAAATCAGAAATAGAGGTGCCAGTTCCTTCCTATGGTTAGTTATGCCGCTTTTCCACCGACAGAACACGGTACGGCCCGGTTCACTTTAGCCCCCTGCGAACCCTTTTCCACCGCCTTTCTCAGGTCTTAACAGCGTCATTCCGCGCCAACCCGGCCTCTTTTTTCAGACCACCTCCTCGGTGGTCCGACGAGGCCCAAAGCGGGCCCACACGCCCACCTGTCTACTGATTGGTCCAGTAAACTGCTACCAGTGACACGACTACCTACGTAGTGGTAGCCCCTGATTGGCCCCGCTGTGTGTGGTGTTCACGTGGTGTGATTCAGAAGCGCTCCCGCAAAAGGCTTTAAAAAAAACTCCCAGCAACCATACAAATATTTTATTTTAAAATACAATTGACTTTGGACAATGGCGACTTCCTCCACAAGAACCAAAAATCAAACCAACCAAAATGAACCACAGACAGAGTGCAAAGTACAAAAACACACGTATATCCGCCATTGTTGTTGTTGGTTCACGCACTGTGACGTCGCGGACAAAGACTTTTGCGCGCCACTTTTCATAGCCAGATGGGCACGCCCATATTCCCACTTACGTCCGCTTTATGTTTCCACCGCCTCAAGCGAGTTAATCCGCGCTATACTGTACCGCTCTCAAGCGCGCTGTGCCGATTTGTCGGTGGAAAAGGGGCATTAGTTTCAGTAAGTTAGATTTTCATTGTAATGGTCACAGAATAACTGACCTTTGTAAAATGATCAAAACTGGATTTTGGAAATTTCTAAGAACACGTTACTTGTTCCATTTTCTCACAGGGTATTTTTGGACTTAATATCAAAGTTCCTCTGGAGGCAGAACAGAAAATCTTATGTTTGGATTTACATTCAAAATAAACTTTTTTATACACACACACACACATACATATATATAAATAATCTTCTCTGCCTGATGTATTCAAGTTCAATTTAAAGAGGCCATTTCACACAAATTTTATGACTTTGTGGTTATTTCTGAAGTATTAACCTGTACTATGAAACATTTTATATCTAAAAAACGTCAGGAAACACTGATTGACAGACCTTTCAATTTGTCTGTGTGAAGATTCGTCAGGCTTCAGGCTGCAATTCATTAATATTCATTATGTGAATTTGCTGGACTCAGATTGGCTAACAAACTAGCCTATGAGAGCAAGGCTTCTTGTTTCCTTCCCCGCTGCGCATGGCAACAGCACACATAGTATAAACATATATCCAACTGGAAGAGACTAACAGCTTTTAGCCAGCAGCATGCTAGGCGTGGTTTCAACTGCGGGAGCTGATGAATACGAATGAGCAAAGGAGGTGTGACGAAAACAAGTACAGGCCATTCAAACTCGGGTGAACTCGGGTTTTATCGCCACCTGTATAGTTTGAGAGATAAAAACTGAAAGGGAAGTTAGTGTGCCATTTTCACACCCACTATGAAGGTAAGAACACCTGTGGAGCTAAAATATTCAACAGAAACCTCAGAAAAAACGTTTTAAATGGAAGGGCCTCTTTAAGAACAGAAATGGCTGTACAGGTAGAAACATTACATAGGATGAGGATTCCCTCCAGGAGCAATTACTGCTGCAAGAAAGTAAGTGAATTCTTAAGAATGAGAAATCTTTCACAATTAATGTGGGTAATCAAAGTTCCTCGTAGTGCAAAGACTTAGTTAAAACATACCCGTGGCTTCTTCAGCTCAATGATATTCTCTTCAGAGAATGGTTCGAATTTGTGGAAAAATAACTAGATACACTGAAGTGCAGATTAAAGTAAATTCCTTCTTCTAATCTTTATTTCCAATCAGCTGGAAGCTTAAATCATAGTGAACTCTCAAAGTTCAACTTTTTTTTTTGTGACTAATGTTTCTGTTCAGGGTCACATGAAGCTGGTGCCTATCTCCAGTTCTCACAGGGCAAGAGACAAGGTACACCATAGACAGGTCATCAGTCCATCACAGGCCCACATTCTCTCCTTCACTCTCACACACACCTAAGGCCAGTTTAACATGTTCAGTTACCCTAAATTTTTTGTCCCTGATGTGATTTTGAGTTGCTAGTATGAGCTTTCTTGATGTGTGTCCTGTTTTAAATGGTCAAGCTCAATACCAAAGACTATCTTTACTGGCTAGTTTAATTTTTAATTTATAAAGTTTGTAATCTTTTGGGGGTTTATCCAATTGTGTCCAGTTTTCTCAAGCCTTGGTAGCTCTTTATGTGTTTTTATTGAATAGGATAAGAACTGTGAATTACTCATTCAACAATTGGACAGTTGGATGGGAATAAAGGAATACTATTTATGAAGTGCTTTCCAAGGTAACCAAAGCGTTTTACAGTGCATTTTACAAACCATTACTTCTTCTCATACCCGGTTGTATTCAGGTTGTGAACTCGGGTGTTATCGCCACCTGCGTAGTTTGAGAGATAAAAACTGAAAGGGAAGTTATTGTGCCTTTTTCACAACCAGTATGAAGGTAAGAACACCTGTGGAGCTAAAATATTCAACAGAAACCTCAGAAAAAACGTTTTAAATGGAAGGGCCTCTTTAAGAACAGAAATGGCTGTACAGGTAGAAACATTACATAGGATGAGGATTCCCTCCAGGAGCAATTACTGCTGCAAGAAAGTAAGTGAATTCTTAAGAATGAAAAATCTTTCACAATTAATGTGGGTAATCAAAGTTCCTCGTAATGCAAAGACTTAGTTAAAACATACCCCTGGCTTCTTCAGCTCAATGCTATTCTCTTCAGAGAATGGTTCGAATTTGTTGAAAAATAACTAGATACACTGAAGTGCAGATTAAAGTAAATTCCTTCTTCTAATCTTTATTTCCAATCAGCTGGAATCTTAAATTATGGTGAACTCTTAAAGTTCAACTTTTTTTTTGTGACTAATGTTTCTGTTCAGGGTCACATGAAGCTGGTGCCTATCTCCAGTTCTCACAGGGCAAGAGACAAGGTACACCATAGACAGGTCATCAGTCCATCACAGGCCCACATTCTCTCCTTCACTCTCACACACACCTAAGGCCAGTTTAACATGTTCAGTTACCCTAAATTTTTTGTCCCTGATGTGATTTTGAGTTGCTAGTATGAGCTTTCTTGATGTGTGTCCTGTTTTAAATGGTCAAGCTCAATACCAAAGACTATCTTTACTGGCTAGTTTAATTTTTAATTTATAAAGTTTGTAATCTTTTGGGGGTTTATCCAATTGTGTCCAGTTTTCTCAAGCCTTGGTAGCTCTTTATGTGTTTTTATTGAATAGGATAAGAACTGTGAATTACTCATTCAACAATTGGACAGTTGGATGGGAATAAAGGAATACTATTTATGAAGTGCTTTCCAAGGTAACCAAAGCGTTTTACAGTGCATTTTACAAACCATTACTTCTTCTCATACCCGGTTGTATTCAGGTTGTGATAAATTATGTTGAAACCAGAGCTTCCCTGTAGTCTAACAGTTTGAGAAACAAGCATTAAATAGTCTTATTCCATTCTGTGAGCTCAACTGAAGATGGGTTTTGATTAAAAGGTCAAACTTTGTAAAAAAAAAAATAAAAAAAATAAAAATCTGTAAAAAAAAAATGAAAAAAAGTCCAGTTGTCTTTTTGGTTTACAACAGTTTAGTTGCTTATTTTGAATCTGCTTTTGCAACTTCTTCAGTTTACAGATAAAAGGCTGTTTTCTTTATTTTCTCAGATCAATGACAACTATCCAAATGTTTCTTTAGGGTTTACACAAACACTCTTGTGTCAGGCAAGCTGTTAGATCAAGAACAAGTAGCCCACCTGAGAACCTTTCTGCATGTTCCAATTAAAATTTTAAAACTCTTAAATGGAGACCATTGACCTTTAACCTTGTTTAACTAAGGTTAAAGCTATCTAAGCTGCTTTACTACACTTTTCAGGTCATAACAAGAGACTGATGAATAAATATAAAAATAAATAAATACATCAATATTAAAAAGTTTACTTGAAAAACTACTAAATATGTATTTAATATGCTAAACTAATTTAATATATTCCTATTTATAAGCATGGACTATACCAAGGTTTTCCATCTCCAGACCTCGAGGGCCACTATCCTCCATGTTGTATATGTTTCCCTGGTTCAACACACCTGATTCAGATGAACAGGTCGTTAACAGACTTGTAAAGGACTTGCTGAAATGCTGAGTATTTTATTTGGGTGTGTTGCAGGGACACGTGTAAAACATATATGATAGTGGCTCTCGAGGCCTGAATTTGGACAACACCAGTCTATACAAAACATATCACTTGCTTAAACTCACAGTAGAGCTACAAAGGTAGGCTGTTGACATAATATTAGTAAACTTTTCTTTTGTCATCACATTATGAACACTGTCTATGTTGCATGGCTGGGCTGGTACAGTTAGCTCTTGGCTACCACTATGTATGGAAATCGGTAGCAGGTTATTGTCTGAGCATATCATTTGAAACTCAAATGAATTGAAGAAAAAGCTAACTGTAGCAGAATTTTAAAGAGTTTGTGTGAAAATTGGTTTTGCTGCCGGAGGTGACGGATGATTTGTCAGGACAGAATAGAAGTTAGAATTTCTGATGTTGTGTTTTATGACACGGCATTTTTTAAAACATGTTTTTGTTCCTTCTGAGTGTTTGACAAAATAAAATTCCAATGTTATAGTCATTCTTTTCTTAGTCATTTGTTGCTTTTCTGCTTCATCCGTTCCTCTTTTATTGTGCTTTCAGGAAACTGCAAAACTTTTTTCTTTTGAATAATTTTGTGCTAAAATTTGTATCCAAAGTGGGGATTGATCCTTTTGTATTTTCTTGAATAAAAAAAAAAAATGCTGAAGATGTCCATCTTTTTTGGAAAAAAGGAAAATGTGTTCTCAGACTGTGGGACTTCAAAGCTCTGCTAATTTGAATTAATGTTTAAAAATCATAAAATACAAAAAGAAGGTGTAGACAGAAGTTATTTTGTTTTTGGCTTTGCTATTTTTTTTGTCACGTTATTTGTAATTTTGTAGAATCTCACACAGGACTGATGTAGAATCATGATAATAATGATGATTTTAAATAAAGAGTTAATCATTTTTTAAATAATATTTTCAAAATTAAGATATATGTATTTTTTTTTCTCCTTTTCAAATCACCTCATATGTACCATCATGTTATGAGGGCAGCGGATTCTGTGGATATTTTCTATCGTAAACATCTGCACTTTTCTTTTTTTTTGTTCCTTTCACTTTTACCATATTTTCTCTTGATGTTTGTTCCAAAATAGAAGTACAGCCTGAAATTATTCAGAGTGCAGCCACAGAATCAGTCTGTTTTTTCCAAATTATTCCCTGATGCTCTGAAACGAGGGCGGCTGTACTCTCCGGGAGACATACACACAACAATTACTTGTTGATGTACTGATCCTGAGGAAAAAAGAAAAAAAACAAAGTATACTTTCAGATTTTCTTTTTGCTTCTGTAAGCATCAAAGTGCGAGACGATGCACAAGGAGAATCAACCTACAGCTGGTTTGTTCAGCTACTGGCAATTACATTGGATTTGTCATGACAACTACAGCATAGAAGGTCATCATTGCGATCTGACTCTTTAAATATTATACCTGGCAGAATCCCAGTTAAATATCTTAGAGATTGCTAATGTTGATGTTAATAATCACAACACACAAAAGGGTCATGTGCTAGAATACATTGCCTCCAAATTTATTCAAAAATTCTCTTTTTTCAAACTCTCTGCCTCTCCTCTGAGACGGGGAGATGGACAGAGCCAGATTGTCATTCTAAAAACCACATCGCCGCTTGTGCCAGTCATGTATCTCACCTTTGGGACAGATTACAACTCTTTGCACCCCCTACTATTCACATTGTGGGCTCTCCCGCTGTGACCGGCTGCTCCTTGTCCTTGGCCATGACTAAAGGCTATTAATGGCAGTCAGTTGGGTGAGTAGTGGAAATTTTACGCCAGGCAGCTGAATACCCTCTGGCAATGTGGAAGTGTCTGTGTGAATGTGTGTGTGTGTAGCTGTATAGCTCTGCATGTCACTTTGACAGTGGCTCAAAGATCCCTGACAAACACTGAACAAACGCAAGAGAATACTTACAGACATCTAAGTCAGTCAATCTAACTCTCGGTCTGTGACTAGGACACTTCAGAAAGATCATGTTTAATCACAGATTCACTGACAGAAGGAAGTGTGGAGGGAAAAATGTGATAGTTGAGAATCCCTTACACATCAGAGTTAAAAGTGCAGGCCTGTTTAAAGTTTTTACTTAAATCAGAAAAAAAAGTGTCAGCATTTAGGGGAAGGAAAAAGCAAACTGGTTTATCCTAAAGTCCAGTGTCACCTTTTGCTTTCAACAGTTCTTTGTTTTTATGTTTCTCAGGCTGAGGTGACCAGGAAAAGGAACCAGCTTTTATAAAGCAGCTCTCCAAAATCACTGGCATTGTGGTTCATGGACTCTTTATGAGGGCGAACAACTGCATAATTTCTTACCATATTAAATAAATTTCTTCATACCCTGAATAATTTACACCCTTTATTGGCCAACTTCGTTCAATCACATTACAACCCCGCTATGTTCTCCACAACCATCATGACTGATTTGTTTTAATCTAGTTCCACCTCCCTGAGAAACACTCATGTGCCCTCAGCACACTATATATCAACAGCAAGTTCCCATAAAGGTTCTAGCATGTATGCCCATAATTGTACCACATTATGTGCCACTCTGTAAGGATACAGCTATATGCTAGAAGATCATGCAACACTGACACCAAAGCTTGATGGGGTTGTACGCTAAGCATAAGGCCAGTGTGGCCAATGCTACATTATATTCTCAATGACTAAACAAAGCTGGTATGTGTAAGCCCCACTTCATGAGTACACTCCCACCAGCCTACCAAGGTCCCCAAAATGCTTCTCACCACAACTATAAACCAACAGAACTTTACCATTAACGTGCATACTCAAAATAAAAGTAGATGTAGAGCTGAACAACCATTCACTCGCACCTCCCTCATCTGGTCGAGGATGGTCGCTATACAAGGATTTGGGTCCGACAGGGCTGTGCGAGGGATAATTTAAAACCATAACCTAATTTTATATATATATATATAAATAAAAAAAATTCCCTTCTCGCCACTTGGGCGGTGTTTTTTTTCCCGTTCCAAGCTCAGGTCCTCTACCAGAGGCCTGGGAGCTTGAGGGTCCTGCGCAGTATTTTAGCTGTTCCGAGTACTGCACTTTTCTGGACTGAGATGTCTGAGGTTCTTCCAGGGATCTGCTGGAGCCATTCCTCCAGTTTGGGGGTTACTGCCCCAAGTGCTCCGATTACCATGGGTACTATTATCACCTGTATCTTCCGAGTCTTCTCTAGCTTCTCTCTGAGCCCTTGGTATTTCTCAAGTTTCTCATGCTTCTTCTTCCTCATGTTGCCATCACTTGGTATCGCCACATCCACCACAATTCTTATTAGTCTGTGAGCGAAGACTGTACGATTGAGAGAAAAACAAACATACAAAGGGGCATGTGTACTGTATATCTCATGCAGAAGTAACAACTGGAAGTTGAACACAGAACCTTCTAGGTCTTAGGCAACATTGCCAACAACTGTGCCAAATGTTAACTTAACCAATGTTTAGTTTACTCATTGACAAAAATAAGAAGACATATTACAAAATAAAATGGGAGGACAATCGCAACAAATCAGCATTAAACCAGTTTATTTATTCTTAAAAAAATAACTTTTGCAAACACATCGGATGTTGACATTTGCGTGTCAAGTGTCTAATATCTAGAGGAAGATTGCCACACACACACACAACAACAACAACATAGACTCATTGTCAAAGAAATGTTTAATATATAAATTCTGCCCCAACCTCTCACTCTAAAATGTTTTAAACTTTAAAATATAGATTTTGCAGGATTTGTTATCTTGCAAAATTTAGCACAAACACTATGTGAGTCCATGTGGGCATTCTATCAGCAGGTGATGCAGTTCTCCTTTTCCCACCTAACTTTCTGCTGTGTCTCAGGTAATCTCTCAGTGCTCTTCTGAAACCTCTCATGGCAATGTAGCTAAACCCACAACACAGCCAGTGTGACCTTTATCATCACAGCAGCAGACCCTGTCCACACTCAGCCACTGTGTGGGAGAAAGAAGGAGAGAGCAAGACTAGGTATTGTTGTTTATGTTCTCAGTATGAGTCTAATTAAAGTTTAATTCAGTGCAGAGTGCTGCTGTTGTGATTCAGGTGCAAAACACCAGGCATTATTCACAACTTCTCTGACAGGAGAGAAGTGTGTATGTATATAAAAAAAAAGCAGAAAAAAGACTGCTTTATCAGTACTGCAGGAAACCAAAAGCTGATTTGTGTAGTGCAGTCATTTAGTACTGCCCCCACCAAAAAAAAAAATATATATATATATGAGACAGACTATTTTACGTTGTAATTTTTATTTAAATTTCTTTTGCACTATAAACTTAAACTACTGCTGCTTGTAATTTGTCTAAAGAGAGCTGAACTTGATTACGCAGATGAGGAGGCAGGATGGCAATTAAAACAATGTTTATTGCAAAAGTGGTGACTCTGAGTATGAACTGAGGAAACGAATGTTAGCAGAGAGACAGCATCAGAGGAGGCAGTTGCAGATTGTGAAATCTCTATTGAGTGATGGACACAAGTAGTAATCCAAAAGATAAACAACGTTTGTTAACAGTTCATCCAGTACTGTGGTAAGAGAATCCGACCACCAAGATCTGTAACATAAGCTAGTCAACAGGTCAGAAATTCAGCGCAATGTTTAACTCACAGGCTGCTGCAGGAGCAAGCTGGTACTGAGTCTGGAAGTCCAGGCAGGGTCCAAAACCAGGTAATCCAGTGGAATAAGGCAGTCAATCCATCTGGAGTGAGGCAGAGGTGAAATCTGGGAGCAGTCCAAAGGTCAAAACAACTAGAACAATATAGACAAATAAACAGACTGACAGGTCCGCGCTGGCTAGTGATACTGGGCTTACAACTAACTCGCAGTCAGGTAGCGGCAGAAGAAGCTTTATAAAGGGAACCTAACAGGTGCAGGGAGTGAGGGTAATTGGGTGTGTGCAGGTGCAGGTCATGAAACTAAATTGCAGGGCTGGGTGTGGGTGTCAGCTGAGACTGAAACATTATTACATGACTGAGTGTCAGAATGAATGGAGCAATAATGAAACATGATAACTACACTAAACTAAATATTCAAAACTATTCAAATCAAAACCAGATCACATGAGCAATAAAACTAAGATAATAAAGGTGTGGGAATGAAAGGAGAACGCACAAAACACCATAACCAGAATAAAACTAAATCCACAAGTGAAATACTAAACAAAATCTCAAGACTAATATATGTCAGTAGGACCGGTTTAGGCAGAGTAATTTTAAAAATTGGCATGATCTGTGCAGATACATGATGGTTGGTAATTGAGCTGAAAATGAAGGACAAGTATGGATTTTTTTTCATTTCTCATCAAGGTTTGGCCTTATTCAAGCAACAATTACAACATATTAGATGTTTTACAGTGTCTGTAGGTGCAACATGATTCTATAACAGAGTAAACAGGTTTTAACATTTCTATGTTTTTGTTGGTCTACACATTTTCACAACTGATAATTATTTTTGATGTAATGGGCTCTTGTAATTAGTGAGTTTTCTTCATAACTAGCCATTGTGAATGGTCATTGTTCGAGGAAAATTGGTTGTTCAGTTTATCAGTGTAGCACTTCTTTGCTGCTCTGATTTCCTTAAGTTTGTTTCTGGTCTGGTTGTATAAATGGTGCCTCTACCAAGTATTTTCACTTCACAATTATGGACTCAGTTTGGTCAAATGTTCACTCCTCAATATATGCTACCATTGGTAAAATTATTGGACAGCACTGGATACATTTCCATTATTACACTAATCATTGTACTCAACAGACTTCACTCTGGTTATTAGACTAGAAGTATATGTCCTAAAGAAAAAACAAGACACATTTTAAAGAAGTACTGAATAACTTTTTCACAGCCCTGTCTCACACAGCTGTTGCTTCAACCGGTGTTCTGCAGAAATATGCTACCTGTTGAGATGTGCTACTGATTCCTTCAGCACATGTGACATTCTACAGTTTTGACTTCAATAAACAGATTTATCATTTATTGTTTGTTTCTATATTTTTCCAAAAATACATTTTACCTATCAAATAAATTCTCCCAGGACAGGAACACTAAATATGATGTTATTTTTACTTTCTTTACATTATCAGAGCAACAGGCAAACGTTTGGACACACCCAGAGGAGAAGAACCCAACAATGGCCGCCAAGGACCCAGAGGGCTTTTATATAGAAATAACAGGGAAGGATCATAAAAATATGAGTGAGAATGAAACATAAACAAACTTGGAAAACTTGGAGTAGCAGCAGATTCTGGTGATTTTTGGATCTTTTGTGTTTGGACGAATGTACCAGATCAATATTCAATATAGCACCGGAGCAGATAACGAGGTAGAGGATTACACAAGTCAGCTGAGACGGTTTTCTGCTTTTGGTGTGGTCCCAGTCCGGTTGCGTTCACACATGCAATCGAACCGAGACCCTTTTTTAGGCAGACTAGAGTTTGATTGTTTGGTCCGAATCAGAGTTCGGTTGCACGTTCACACCTCCCCAACTGAACCGGACTTTATGTGCAAACGAACTAGAGTTCGATTCAAGCGGACTAAAGAGGGCTGGTGTGAATGCACCCTAAAGTTATAAAAGTTATTTTTTATCGTTTAACAGAAGTTTTTAGGACCAACAAGTTAATTCAGTTATTACAAACTCTGAAATTTGTCTTTTTTTATAATATTCATGACCTTCCATATTTTAATCATTAATATTCTGACACATTGAAAAAGAAGTGTGAATCAAACAAAAGCCATTTCTTGTAGAAATCAACATTTAGTGGTCACTGGTAATGTGATCTCATGAGATGTTTGAATTACCATCATTCATGCATGTTAGAACCCCCTATGTCGCTTTTTATTCCTCTATTCCAAGCATTTCACTTATCATTCAGCTGTGTTTACTGTCCTTGTACCAACTTGACAATACTGGAGGACACTCTGTGAGCTTATGTAGAGTCTCTTTGTTGCTCAAACATCAGACTGTTATCTTTATCTGCAAGTGTCTGTTGGCAAGGGTATTCTTTCATCTTCACTCTGAAAACTGTCTGGGTTTGTGTTTGTGTGATGGTAAGGTCAAGAAGTTATCGAAGTAGTTAAAAGCAGTTCTGCAGATAAACTGTCTTTTATTTTAGTGCAACAGATGCCCCTCTTTGTCAACAGTGGGCACCACTGAGACCTGATGAGAGGTTAAACTGCACAAGGTCTGCACAGTTTGATATGTGTCCAAAAAGCTGTATTATATTAATCAAAAAGTAGTTTGTAATATGCACAGTGTGGTGTGCAGTTGGCCTGGAAGCTAAAACGCCATTTGGGTTTAATAAAACCCTTAGATCAAAGTTTTCATTTAGATGTGGATAGCCATCTACATCTTTAAGAGATGAAAAATTCCAGTTGCCCAATAAAATATAGCATTTACATTATTACTTGTAAAATAATTGTAAGATTGTATACATTTTTGATGAGATGCAGTTACATGTGGACAACTAACAGTTACATAAATACCAACATTTAGTGACTTAAATCACTTTCTTTTGAAATGTAAGTTTTCTTTGTAATTTTTCCAGACTAATAGATTAATTAATTTTAACTAAAATTAGTTGTGTGTACTTATCCGTCTGTGGTAACTTGGACTGTAAACACGAGTAGCAGTGTTCGGTATTGATAACAGATAATCGGAAATGATGTAACAACATAATTACAATATATTAGGAGAATAAAAGTTACACGTGTAGAGCAGATCCACTATGACACTACAAGTAACAGATGCGCCAGATACGCGTACACAGATGTCATGGTAACAGCACAGCTTAAGTAACAGAAAGGTTTTCTGTATCGGATATTAAGAACTTATGATCGGACAATAAAAGCTAGAACAAATGTTACATTTGACACTATTTCACACTGAAGAAGTCAGTGATTAATTTTTAGCGACCGTCTGACAGCTTCAGGCAGACGTGCCAGGCACACGTGCGTGAATGCTAGAGCAGCCTACTTCCAGGTGCTTGAGAGCGACAGTGTGTGGGAGAACACCAGCGGAGGTGCACGGTCAAGCAACTAGTAAAAAATAGCAATATTCAGAGAGATGCATATATGATACCCCCAAATGTTTTGTGCATATAACCGTCGGCACTGTGCATATAAGCGTATGGATTCTCTATGACACAGGAACGTGCCCAGCAGTTTTGTGCATATAAGCGTATTGTGCATAGGGTTGCCAAATGTCCCGTATTTTTATCTAAATAGGATTGTCCCGTACGGGATGTCTCTTGTCCCTTATATTGTGTGTTGCTTGATATGTTTGCCCTCTGGCGTGTAAGAATGTTACACTGCGTTTACACTTACACTTACACTACCACTCTGTGACCAATGAGCTGACAGCACACTTACACATGAGTATGACAATAAAGAATCCCCCTTATGTCATTGGTCGAGGTTCGGTTGCTTGCGAAGAAGATACCGGAAGACAGACGACATAGCAGCATGAGTGACAGTGAGACAGACTCCGACACTGCTTTACAGGTCTCGGATGATAGTACACCTTTGACCAGCAATGCTTTCACCCCTCCGGGAAAAAAGACAAAACATAAAAGTCTGCAAAATACGGGGAGGAATGGGAACAGAGAAACACCTGTCTGGAAAAAGTACACAAACACCTAAAGTGCACTGCAGCGCCATCACACTTTTGTCATAGCCCATGGTGGACTGACTGACCTCAAGAAGCTCTTCTTACTGCAGCAAAAGCTCGAAAGAAATACAAATGGAAAAAATAGGCCATCTCCACATAACGTAGCATTGAGATTTTGAGTTTGAGTTTTCTACTTCAACTGTGGTCTACAGACTTGGACTTTGAGGCACACATATTTTATGTTTATAGCTTTTCCACAGACTCTGCACTTTTCTTATTGCACTAAATGTGCCCTGTTACAGGAACGTTCTGCTTTCTATTGCTCTCTATTAATTTATACAATTTTAAGTAGGCAGGACAGGTTTCTGTTTAAGAAAGGTACTTATTTTATTATGTTAATTTTATTATTTTGCACTAAAGTAGTGCATTAAAGTAGGTCAACAGCGGCTCGATGAACTCTGTCAAGTCCAACATGTGGGTGCTAGAAGCAGCAACTATCCATCCAGTGTTCTCCAGCAGCAACATCACTTCCAGGTATGACAGCAGAGCTATGACGCAACACCTCAAGTTTTTATTGCTGTTGTTGTTTTCACCAAGTTGTACTTGTGGGTCGATGCTAGCTTGAGTGTTACTTGTTGTGGCGTACCGGGCAATGATCAATGAGCCAACTCACATTTTTGTGCTTGCTGATGTTGTCATGATTAAATCAAAATAAGTGTTTTATAAATCATATTTATGAACTACAATGGCTCATTGGTTGGTTTTCTTGAAGGACATTGATCTGATCCAATGAATTCACTTAGCTCAAATACTTACATGGGGTGGGCCGAAGACGGCTGAGTGAAACTGGATAATGCACACAGGGTGTGTTTGTGAGAGAGACAGAGCAAGCGTTTATAACCTTTAGTTTTAGATAATGCTGTGACTAAAGTTTGTGTCCAATGTTACTTTATCTTTCCATAAAGAAGAAATGGTCTATACAAGTACACGTCATTTATCATTTACCATAAATTTCAAGTTTGCAGTTATTATCATTTGATGTAATGAAAAGGTGCTTTGTTAAAATGGAGGACTGATCATTGGAAGGTAACCAGAGCAATAACACTGGTGAAATTAATATTCATGCCCATCTCTCTTTCTCTGTCAGACTGTTGAAATGGGAATGGAGGTCATACTATGTGTATAGTTGTGTATTTTTATAAAAAGTATATTTCATACAACACTGAAAATACATCTGTTCCAGTGTTTCGTCCCTCACAAGATGAAATTATCTTTGAATAGTGAAAGAGCAAATAACATTTTTCAACATGGTCACTTTCTTCCTTTTTAGATGCTGCACTTTATTTTAATTTTAAATTTTAAAATTTATTCTTATAGGCTTTATTCCTTCCCAGTTTCTCAGAATTCGGTTGTGTGGCCGTGCTTTATGTATTTTAATGATTTATAAAGATTATCAAGATTTATAACTGTTTACAGCTCTAATTCGCAATGAGGTCTAAAAGTTCTTGGGAAGTTTTTTTTTTTTCAAAAAGTCTTAAAAATGTATTTGACAAGATTCCTGCATTTACCCTGAGAGAACAATAATAATTACAACACACACAAAAGACAATCAATAAGAACATCAGAATTTTAGGCACTAAAATTGCTCCAACATAATGTATTACTCATGTAATCAAAGCAGTCTCCTTCAGCTGTGACAGAAAGTGATCGATCACAGTATTTACAAAATTACAAGAGAATGAATTAAAATTTGTTGAATGTGGTGTGTAACAAAAGAAAAGAATAGTTTATGTCTCAGCTACAATTAGTTGTAAATAAGTTCCAGAATCTGAGATCAACACTTAACATCACTCTCTCAGTCTGTTACACTTTGGTTTCTTTAGTTCTCAGACACAAGAAGCATAAAATGTTGCCTCATGTGCACAATCCCATTATGTCACAATAATATCTGCAAAACAGAAGACAAAACGTCTTTAAACATTGTGAAACACCAAAATAAAAATCAACATCTATTCTAAGTTTTCTGTGCACTGAATTTTCATTTAGTTTGGTATTCTTCCTGATTTATTTTCTGTTTTAAATGTGGTTAACAAATCTGACCCTTTGAATATTTGCTTCTGTTTTGCCAGTGATTTGTAAATTGGACATGCAGGCCCTCCATCTATTCATCGCAGAATGCTAGAATTGAAAAGCTTTGACATTGACTGTGATATGTTATCCTGTTTGAACAAAAAAAACAACACACTTTTTTCTTCTCAGCTAACAAGAATCTGACACTTTCTGAACAAAAATGGCAGGTTTTTACTACTGCAGACTTCAATTACAGACAAGGTGAAGCTCAGAATGTAGCAAAGATGAAGCTTTAAGTTATTTTTTTTTTCCATATCCAATTTCGTTTTTTTTTAAATGCCCAACTGCTAACTTGACAAATATGTCTGAACAAATTGTAAGGCTAACAAACTATCCAAAATTGATTGTGCATCTTGGTAAGAGAGCATTAAGAAAGAAATTGGTGTTCTATTTCATTTACCATTATCTATTCAATAAATTCAAATTTTAATATTACGAATAACGCTTATCTAAATAGCATGAATAAAGAATCATACCGAAATACTAATGAAGTCTTTGTTAATAGGTCTTCATGGCATTCTAAATATTTAAATTCAAAATCCTGAGTCACATTGACTATATGATGAAGAGACTGCCGATGACAAGAAAAACTCAGGGAGCAGACTTATAGAGGCCATTTTATACACATTTCAGGACTTTGTGGTTATTTCTTAAGTATTAACCAGTAATATGAAACATTTTATATCTAAAAAACGTCACTGATTAACAGACCTTTCAATCAGTCTGCATTAAAATTCGTCTGGTTCCAGCTCTTTCCGTCAGGCTTCGGCAGCAGCTCGTTCATATTCATTATTCAAATTTGCTGGACTCTGATTGGCTAACAAACTAGCCTATGAGAGCAAGGTATACCGTTTCCTGCCCTGCTGCACATAGCAACATCAGACGTCGTGTCTTCCTGTTTGCTACGTCTTATGCTACAGCGTTTAACCAGCAGTATGCTAGGCGTGGTTTCAACAGCAGGAGCTGCCAAATACTAACGAACAAAGGAGTTGTGACGAAACAAGTATCGGCCGTTCAAACTCGGGTGTTATCACCACCTGCGTAGTTTGAGAGATTAAAACTGAAAGACAAGTTGTTGACCTATTTTCACACCCACTATGAAGGTAAGAACCAGGTAATAAGGGCTGACATGGCAGCAATTGCCTTAGACAAAAGAAGAACTGAAGCAGTATATGACAGGGAACATGAGGAGCAAAGCAAATGACATTTGCAAAACTAGCATGCAAACAATGGACACAACAGAAGGATCTGACAATGACCTGGGGCAAGGTGATTACTTAACAAGAACCTGCGGAGAAGACAGGCAGAGGAGCAAATCAAACATGTGTCAATCAGGTGTGAGCACAAAGTGAACTGAGGGGCAGAGGAAATGCAAAGGTCCCAAAAAATTGAATGAAGAATTTTAAAACCTACCACCAAAAAATCATGATATATTGTATATCCATAATGATATGGTAAATGGTGTGTACTTGTATAGCACTTTTTAAGTCAGACTCTGACTCCTAAAGCGCTTCACACTACAATTTGTCATTCACTCATTCACACACTGAAACATTTGCTGGTGATAAAGTACATACATAGACCTTTCTTATTCATTTTGTTGTGGAAAAATAAAGGCATAGGTAAACACAGGTAAACCGGTGAATTAGCAGACAGAAATATTCTAGTCTGTACAAAACACCAAGCAAAAACAAAAAAACACTATGGCAAGTTCAACTGTTTTATCAGCAATGACCATGAAATTTCAGTGAAAGCAGAACTAAACCAAATCTAAACCAGGTTATAAGTGACAAACAGGACACTAATCAGAAAACTAATCAAAATGAAAAGAAGAAAACCATGACTGAAAAAATACAACTCAGAGAACACCCCCACCCCCCTCCACCATCAGCACACGCACAGGCACACACACACATACATCCAGTAAGTAAACAAAATCAGACATCATTTCTACAGACTTTGGAGCTCACAATACATGCTCATTCATTGTTTCCAAGTTCTCATTGAATGTGAAGGTGAAAAAAAAACAGAATAGGAGAGGACCTATTGCTAGTCACAACCAAAAAACAATTTCAATTAAAGAAAACTAATTCCAAGAGAGAAACTAAACCCCATTGTTCTTTTTAGTTTCACGGTATGCATCAAAGCCCCCACTGACCATGGTAGTAATAGTTTTTGTTTTTGTTTGTTTTCTGTATTTTTTTTGTCATCCAGAATTATTTTGGGGGAAATTACTTAATTTCAAAGTTTCTTTGTATCTTATTTGTATTTAGATAAGGATTAGAGTAAGGCTAACTTGTATGTGAATTACATCAAAGTGATTACCCAGGTCTATAAGTCCATCTTCATTAAGCTCAAGAAAGACTGATTAAAACGTACTTGGAAATGTATTGAAACACCAACACAGATGCATTAAAGAGAAAGTTGCGAACTTTTGAAAGGGTTGTAAATAATATGATGCATAGCATAGATAATTTTTTGAAGAACAGAGATTAGTTAAGACACAAAAGACAAGCTAGTGGTAAGACACAGTGGGCCAGGTCACAAAGTGGATTTTTGTCATCTTAAAACATCTTTGATCTTAAAGATTTTATAGAAGTTGATGTGAATACAATTTCATAATTTTTACTGGTTGTTATTCTGGCTGAAGTATTGCAAAATACAGACATGCTGAACTCAAAGACAACTAGTTTTGCCACCAGTGTTTGCTCTTAATAACCACATTATTCTATGTAAATGGTGTAAAGTTTTGGAAAGTAGCATATCCATGATCTGCTATGAAATCTTAGTGATTTGATTTGTTTAAGATGACTGTAATCCATCTCAAACAAATTCTCAAAGGGGCTCAATCCTTTTTATTGGTCCTATCTCAGTTATTTTCAGTCCATATTCTGTGTTCACCTGTGTCTGGTTATTTGTTTTTATCAAATTCAGTCATGTTTTCTTTTGGTTCAGCCTCATACTCATGTATCATTTAACCTCATGTTTTTCATCTGTCCTTGTTAACTAATGCATATGTCACTTGCTTCTCTCTCGAGCTGTCCCCACTCAGTAATCAAACCTTTTCAGTATAAATGCTTCCTTCGTTCTCTGTCATTCTTATGCACATATGTCTTCATCTCGCGTGTCCCTCATTCAGTAAATTACTTCTTTTTGCCACCACGTCAACAAATAGAATTCCACAACCCTGATAAAACCTCAACAACTACCTAAGACGCATTATTTCTTAATTAGTATTCTGATTCAAACACTAAATGTGCATATAGAACTATTAGTGTCGAAATGCATGTATTAACTAAGACAGTTTTCAAAAAAAATCTTTGGTGGAACAATCTAATGTAGACTCATCTCCAGTTTTAAAAATAACTACTTTTGTTTTTAATCGGGTTGTGTGATCTAAAACTAAATTCTAGCACAGTTTTTAAAATTTTAATGTTAATTAATTAGAAATAAAAAAATAAATCTGAAATCCAGAGTGAGGTTTGAACAGGTTCTTGTAGTCTTACGGGACAATTTTGTGCCAGTCTAAAGCCAAAAAAAAAAAGGATTTTTACACATTCATTTGTTAATCCCATAGAATCTTTATTGCAAGTGTTTTGACAATGTATTTCTTCCTAAATTGTGACAAAAACAAACAAAAAATAAGCAAACATTTCCAAGCTACAGATGTTTTCGATCAAGCATGAAAATCCCTCCACCTCTTCTCAGTGCCAAGCATTTGTTGATCAGTTTGAACTGATTTCTCCCTCCACATTGAATGAAATGGTTCATCATTTACATCTTTCTGCTCCCTTGGCAGCATCCATCATGTCTTTTTAAAGATACTTTTATTTCATTTTAGCATTTATTGCTAACTTACGAAATTCCTCTCTTCTTTCTGGTTGTTTCCCAACTGCCTTCAGTCAGTTCACTGTGGCACCAACTCTGATCAAGAAATGAATCTGGATCATTTTGTTCTCACTAATTTTTGGTACATTTTGAAATGTCTTTTTTTATCAAAAGTCTTTGCAAAAATTGTTTAAAGCCAGCCACACTTTAATTTTCACAAGATTTCAGAAAATAATCAATGTGATTTTAAAACATGGTACAGCACAAAACAAACTACAGCTTCATGGTATATGCTTTCACAGTTGAAATCACAAATATTAACCCCCCCCCCATCATGAAATCAGACAACACTCTTGATTTCTCCATGAAAATGACCATTAACAACAAGTGTTTGTTATTTTGGAATCATAAAAACAATGTCCACTAAAATTAATTGGGGTATTTTATTTATACACCAAGGTCAAAAATGAGACATTCAAAGTTATTAGCCCCCAGGTCATTAATAGTCAAAAGTGAACCCTTCCTGAGTCACAACTACCAACAAATTGTTGCAAATTGTTCTAGCTGGTCCAAACTGCATAGTTTCTGAGCATGGACGTTCACTTTGAGCACCTGCCACAGATTCTCAGTAGGATTGAGGTCTTGGCTCTGTACTTTGAAAGGAGTGGAAATCTGCATCAGCTGAGTCACCATGTTGAGGCTTATAACTCTTTACCCCAGAACCTCATGGGCCTGAGGACTGCCCTTCAAGAAGAGTAGGATGCCATGTCTCAGCAGACTTGTTAGCTTGTGTCAACAGCATGAGAAGTCATTGTCAAGCTGTAATTGATGCTCAAGGGCACGTAGCCATTATTTAGACATTGACATTTGTAGTTGTACAGTAGTATACTCACCACTGTTTTAATAAATTGTTTGAGATGAGGAAATCACTATTGCTTGTTTGCATGCAATGTCACTGTAGTGTGCAATTTTTACATTTTCTATAGATTCCATCCAAAAGTCAAATATCCCTAACTTTTTGTGAGCAGTGTACAAGAGTGTAGATTGCACATACGTAGCTGGGGTCCCTAGATTTGCAATATGTCATATTGGGTGAAACCCATAGTGGTGGGCCTGTGATGTCTTCAGTTGTTATTTGCCTCCAGTTTCCAAAGTTCCTCTTCCACATTCAATGTGTGTGTAAAGGCACAAATCAAGTTTAATATTCATATTCATTTGATGTTTCATCTGAAAATCATTCAGTTTGACAATAACTTGGGGTGATTTTCAACGAGTTCATCGACAACTTTGCAACATTTTGTTGTAGCTGCTTCTGCTGTAACCCCATTAATTAATGCTGCTTTTGATGTCTTATAACTTTGTTGAAGCCATGACTCTTAATCACAAAGAACAGGCAAATCATCTGTCTGTATTTTTCTACACAACACTTGAAAATGGCCGTGCCTGAGAATAGGAAAATGAATTGGAAAGTGTCAATTTTGGTGCCTGTAGAACACAGTTGTGGATAGAGTGTTTTTTGTTGTTGTTATTTTTGTAAGTTGTTTCAGTGAAACAGTTTGCAGAGGCCCCTTGAGTTTATTTGAACTGATGTACTGGTACCATTTATCTTGATCTGGGTCTGTGGCAGCTCAGAAATCTTATCAGCATCAACTGCAAAAATATATGCATCATTGCTGCTAGAAGAGTTGCTGTTTGCTTGCTCTGGCGTTGTCTCTTTCATGTGATAAACTTCCCTGTAATGTGCACTGGCGTTGTATTATGACCATGTTCTTTAGTTTTCAGTGGCAATGGATTGCAAAATGGTTTTGTTTATTTTTAGCAGAACAATCACCAGCGTAAGAATAATGGTCACATAGTCTTTACAGAGATTCTTTGGATGTAGTTTAGATCACCACTTGCATGGACACTGGTTCATCTTGGATGGATTAACTGTTGCCGCTACCTCCTTCTGTAAGTCAGAAGCATACATTTCAGATAGCTCAAGTGATCTCTCAAGATGCACTCTTAAAGTAGTAAGCTAGGTTTGCCAAGCTTCATAATCTATCAATATCTAAGAGATATTTAAGAATGTTTCTCACTTTCACAGACTGTAAATAAGAAAACCTTTTAAAATTACCCTATTTCTCTGTACCACGTTAGCTAAGTCGATATTTCCATGGAAGATATGTTGATGTCATATGAGGAATAAGAGATTGACATTATTTGAATTAAATGGGATTAAACTTTTTCCACATGAGCACACTGAGAAAACTGAAATATAAACAACAATTTGAGAATTTGTGTTTCTATGAATTAAGCACCCGAATAAAGCAAATCTTTGGGAGACTGTATTGTTTGTACTGCTTTGGGACAAAATTGGTCTCAAGGCAATAAACCCTCCAAAACAAACAAACAAAAACTACTAGACCCTCTAAAACCACATTTTATGACATTGAATTAGACTGGTTATTGTTATTGTTTTGGGTTGTTGGTTTACCCCCAATTCATTTTTTTAAGTATTGTATCACATCCCTCTCCTTCTTTAGAGTCACCTTTTGAGTGGCCTTACTTTTCAGGTCTGCTTGTGAGCTGTCCTCCTACACAGCCAACTTTGATAGCTTTACTATCAGGACTTTCCACCTGACCTCTCTTCTGCTCCTGTTTTTTTTTCTGTAACATTGTGGATTTTGATCATGTTAACCAGTTTCTGTTGTCCTCCTATGAGGGTTCAGAGGACAAGGGGTCAGCTAATCACACTGCGGTCAACTGCCTGTGGGAAGGTTAGATAGATAGATAGATAGATAGATAGATAGATAGATAGATAGATAGATAGATAGATAGATAGATAGATAGATAGATAGATAGATAGATAGATAGATAGATAGATAGATAGATAGATAGATAGAGTGTGTCTGTGTATATGTTTCAAAAATCATTTTCATGTTCTAACAGAATAAGGATAAAGTAGTTTTACAATGTTCAACCTCTGAAAAAAAGTGATGAACCCTGAAATGAAGACAGCTGAATAATCCTTTTTTGTGAAGCTGAATGCTTGACAGCTAGAAGATGTTGAACTCATTGAAGCACAGCCTTTACAGCACAGAATCTGTTAAAGCTGCAGCCAGAGAGGGAGAGACAAGGACACTTGGATGTATAAACTAAAACATATGACTGAATATCAATTTGCTCTTCATCTCAGCAGAGAAAATGCATAATGATCTCAGGAACACAGAGCCAGCTTTCCTACAGTTCTGTGTATACTGTCTTCCTGCCAGCCAAAGTCTGGCCTATAAAATATGCAAAAGCCAGAAATAGATCCTAGGGTCAAAGTTTTGTATGTGAGTGGATGACAGAGCATCTGTTCTGTCAGCTGCTGTTTGGCATCATTACAAGGTGGACATAACAATGTAGACATAAAAAAAATCTTAAAATGAAAACTAAGACATTTAGAATCTGGTAACATTGTTAATTAGGAGACTTTACACATGGAGTTACACATGTGATTTTTGTTGTGAACTCAATTAAATGCACAGTAATGTTTAAATTACATCAATCAATCAATCAATCAATCAATCAATCAATCAATCAATCAATCAATCAATCAAAAGAATAGTAGTTTTTTAAGTTGAATTCTCCGTAAAAGTTCTGAAAGCAGATTTTTCTGTTGGTGTATGGATGGATCGACAGAGACATATTTGTTACAGAATATTAAACATATGGTAGTTTGTCGTAAATCTGTCAGATTATTTCAAATGTGAGTCCTTAATCTCTGTGTTATAATAAGGGAGTAAAAATTACTATTATGAGTTTCAAGATTTATATAGACAGACAGACAGACGACTTGTCTGGTTTCTAAAATTATATATAAATTATTTTTGACCAAATGAAATATACTGAACAAAAGATAAGTTTGATGTGAGTGAATACAAAACTGTAGATAGAGCACATGAGATTTACTCATCATATGTCTTTCAAAATTACCAGTAGCACTGACATATGATAAAAATGATAATGACTGAGAAACTCTTAGCCAATCAGAAAACTGCATTCATCTGTCATAGAGTGTGTGACTGCTGACAAGTGCTACAAATGTGACAAAAAGGCTGGAAGAGCGAAATGAATATGGTAGTGTGTCGGGGAAATATGATGATTTTAGAGATTATTCTATAGGGTTTCAATAGTGGTGTGGTTTTCAGCAGATTCCATTGCCATGCTAACCCCAAATTAGGTGTACACATGAAGATTTACTTCTCCTGGTCAACCCGATTACTTTGATGTATCATGTGCACACAGTGCAGATCATGTCTGTTGTGAGCTGACCGCTTGCATTTGATGGCAAATGGCATTACCTCCGTAATAATGTGGAAGGCATTGAAAATTTGCTACAATGTGTTATAGACCATTCTCTAGTGAACAGATAAAAGTTGGAAGGATATCTGTACGTCAAAGTGTTTTCATACATTAATCTCTGAAAAAGCATCAATTTTAAGGATGATATGAGTCATTTTTATATAGGTTTTAAAGGGAGGAGTGTTTTTTGTGTATGCTGTTGCCATAGGAACCCAAAATGCTACAGAACCATGATAGAACATATCTGGTGAGCAACCCAATCAGTTTGATATGTCATACGTGGGATTATGTTTGACAGTTAGTCCTGTAGGGCATCTCAGGTGGTGTTTTTGGCGAACTGTGTTACCACGGTAACCCAAAAGTTGATGTAGACATCAAAGTTCACTTCTTATCACCAAACTGATTGATTTGATGTGTCACATTTCGTCACAGGTGGTTTTATCTGTCCTGTGTGTGAAACAGGTGCTTCTGATGGCAAGTGCTGTTGCCATTGGGCTGGGGGACATTTTGGAGGTAGTTTTTGGCGTGCTGCGTCACCACGGTAATGCGGATTACCAATAAAAGTATTACCACAATTTCCACAATCGAGCTGGACAATTTGATGCACGTTGTGTCTGGGAGTGTCGCTCTGTACGTTTGAATGGAGTTCAATGGGATGCATTGCTTTGCAGTCCCTGTAGGCAGTTTGCGCACAGTGTAATAGTAGTTTGATCACATCCATTGTGATCCAGCAAACAACATCAAAAAATAAACAGACAAACAGTCAGAAGTACAGAAAATACACCCTATTGACAATGACTCAGCAGTATTTATCAGATTTCTTTTTAAAAGCCCCTTTATAAATATTAGCATTGACTTATTTTGCCCTTACGTATATATGTACAGGTTTTTCATTGTGCCTGCTATACCTCTGAATGACCCTTGATGAATTTCCTCTCCATCACTTGGGAAGGAGCTAAAATGTCCTTTCGGCCTTGCAAAATGAAACAGTAGTTCCGTAGTTAATAAAGCTGTGCCATTACTGAGAAAATCATTATTCACGCACCATTTTCCAAAAGACCCAGTTAATGCTCTGTGAGAGGTGCCATCTCCTACACAATGTAACTCACCTTGTGTGCCATCAAAAGATATCCGCATGTGACTTCCTTTACTGGGGAGGTGAAGCTATTACCCCAACTCAGGGAATTAGAAACATAACCTTTACCTGGAGAGACACAAGACTCATGTCAGTCAGAACATAATGTGCAGGGAGGAACTGAGTGAGAATCGGATTGTTTCAGGGTGCAATTCAATCATATTTTAACCTGCAAATGAAAAAAAAAAAAAAAACACAATCATGAGAATAATCTCAGGTCGCTACCTCAGAGCCGTCTGCTAGTCTCATCTTTTCTGAACAACTATTTTTTAAATGGTTTCATGAATTTGCTTCTCAGTTTGTATCTTTTTAAACTTTATCAAGTTCTAAATTTCTTATGATGTCTGCAGAGCCAAAAGTTAATTCTTTGTAAATCTAAGCAAGAAGAAGATCAAAGTATTTTTACTTATAAGTACAAACTCAGTGGCAAACGTGTCAGCTGCAACCCTCCAGAGCAGACTAGTCATAGCCTCTACAAGTTATGTGATTGCATGTGTGTCAAACTCTGACAAATCAATGTTATTGATATAAGATGTGTATTCATCTGCTGGTGATGCTTTAGATGAACTGTTGTTAATGTGACATCAGCAGCTTTTTTACAAAGATGCAACAGCATGACACATTTCACATCCATCTGCTATTAAAGAAGGACAAATCAAACAAAGACAATTTGCATAAACAAATCACATTTAAAAAGCTGTTCAAGCCATTAATGCTTCATGGTTAGTGAGCAAATCACATTGGTCTTTTTTTTTTTCTTCAACTTTGATTTCCTGTTTGAAGAAACCCTCAGTAACATCTGTAGTATACCAGAGGGTTGCCAGTTTGAGCCCATACTCTTCCCCAAGTTGCTCTCCTGCACCCTCATCATGCATTTTGTGTCAGCAGCAAGTTCCAACAACAACATCACCATCTTTATCTTTTGCAACATGCTAGAAGATCCCACCATGCTTGCTTGATGCAGCTACCAACACAGGAGTTAAACAAATTTCTCACTATGTTGTCTCTTAAATTTTTGTCTCTTTTCTCTCTTTTTGTGCTGGTTTCATCCTTTTCTCAGTGGAACTGTAACAAAGACCAAAATAAATTAATGTAATGCAGGCAAAATACAGAATGATTCTATAACTTTTTCTAGCCTTTATTTGAAACTATAGGTAGTTCTGTCATGTGTCATAGGTAATATCATAATACTTAAGATCCTACTTACAGAATCTGAACAGATCACTTAAGTAGTTAACAACTTTTACATTAATATTTACAGAAATCCTTTCAGGCATAGTCAGATCTAACTAAATATCACATTATACAATATTATTATAAATAAGGAACCTAAATTTACTGTAAGTCACGAATCACTAAAGTCAATAAAGAATTCACATTATTTATTTGTATTTTGTTTTGTTTTTCATAAACGTATGTGAAAACATGAAATTTGTTTGAAATAGTCCAATCTTTTGAGATGGAAATCTGCTGCAACACAGACCACAGAGGAGCTGGTCCTCTTGACCTCTCATCTTCTGCTCTGTATTCTCCACATCGTTTCTTCTTTGTTCTCAGCTGGCTTCTCCCTTTCCACACAAGCCTTTGCTGCTTTCATTACAGGAAATACATTCTTTTTCTCTTTTCTCATCTTTGTTTTCCCATCTGATTCTATTGTTTGAATTTTACCATTTGATATTTGTTTTCTGAAAACAAACTGTATAAACAGACACCTCAAGTGATCTTGGCAGTCCAGAACTAACCTTGTTGACAGACATTCAACATTTCATTGTTCATTGTTTCAACATTCTTAAACATCAAGGATCTGTAACATTGTCATTGCAATTTATTTGATTGGCATGACAATGAGATAACCTTGGATGAGTTAATAATGAACACCCCTACTAAAAACATTTCAAATTAAAGGTACTAAATTCTATTTGAAAAGGAAAAACAAGAAATGCAATTAACAACAGCAGATGTCTTTTTCATATATGATGAGTACAACTGAGTGGTTAAGGGGAAAAAGGGAAATGACAAATTTGTAAAATATCTGTAGGCTTCTGAAATATCTGGAGATGTGTTCTTATTTTGGGATAATTGGATCAGTAAAATCTATGTACAGTAGCCTTCTCAGATTTATGCTGGGCGGACAGTGTGCGATTTCAAGGGGGTTTCACCACGATTTTGCCGTCACAGACCACGCTGCGTCATCGTGGAAACATCGTAGCGTCGGGATGTCCGGTCGGGAGGTCGTAAGCCGTACAGTGTGAGAACACTCACAAGGAAGGATTAATTGCTGCTACGTTCTAACGATAATGCTGCGACCTCCCGATCAAACTTCTGGCATGTCATAAATCTTCGTCACGATTCTACGTTCGCACCTGCGCAGAAGACACCCGTGGAGCAACATTGGCTGACTAATGCTAACGTGAAACTATCATAGCTACTGTAAAACAATATAGTTTAACATTAACGTTACCTCAAGCTCCTGATGAAGGATGGACATCCCATACCGACCACGTCTCCTCAGCCATTCACGTACCCAAATCCTTTTCTTTTTTTCTTTTTTTTTTAGTTTCAGCGCACACAACTGCAATAACTTTCTGCCTGCTCACCAACTTGTCGTCAGGCACGCTGTGGTTGTCATAGGAACTAGGAACCTTTGTTTTTCATTGTTCACACTTGAACACATCGTGCCATCACACGCCGACTGACGCTGACAAGTAGTCGTGGTTGTCAATAATCGTGGCTGACAGCAGTCGTACAGTATGAGTACACATGTCGTAGGGTCAAATAGAGTCCGAGTGACAAACCCGGTTGTGCAGTGGGAGCATTTCCCCGACAGTCAGATTTCTAAAATCGCACAGTGTCCACCTGGCATTGGTGTCTGACAAGAATTACAGCTGATCAATAAGGAATATTAGAATGAAATAAAATTTAAAATATAGGTTTTTAGGAAATATTCAGCTCTTTCATGCACATAAACATGATGTAATATTTGAATGAATGGAATATTAAATACCAAAGATCCTGGATGGATGTCATATATTACCATTAATTTCTAGATGAGGGCATCTTTTAGAATAAAGACTCAGCCACAATTTATTGATACAACATATGTTCTCAGCACCACAGTCAAAAATCTCATTAGAGTTTTGAGACTGAGCGATTAAGACGATGAGATGTAACAAGATAAGGACGACAGAATTTACAGATGATAAGTTGTGCTTGTCTCCATTTCCTGTCTGTGTTTCTCTTTGTGAAGCAAACAAATAAGTCATTAAAATTACAAAGTTTAATTTATCCTGATTAATTGGATGAGTTCTTTAGAAAAGGGCATTCATGTTACCTTGATGAAGAGTGAAGTATCAGGTAACAAGATGCTGTCAGCTTCCAGAGCAGCAGCTCATCATACAATACATCCACTGTTAAAACCTATATATTAAACAGCATAAATTACTGTAAAATCCCCCATAACATCAAATAAATGATATTTATATCATAGCTTTAGGTGTAAATAATGTACACAATATATACAGATTTCAAATGCTTAATCAAATGCTTAATAAAATTGCATTCTAAGAGCAATCCATCTCCCTCCTCTTTTGATTGACTTATTATGTTGTCTTCATATTCTGCCTTGTGTTTGTTTTTAGGTGTTTTAACATTAGATATTTTACCTTACAGTATTCCTACACACATCACACATTGCGTTGTTGCTGTTTGTGGCACTAAAGGAGCTCCACACATGACTGCGTTTGCGTTCTGCCTCGTTAACTCAAGCCAACTGAATATGGACTGCGGCAACAGAGGAGAGGAGCGCAGCATGCCACTCAGCTTCCTTATGCATTTATACTGTACCTATCACACACTTTGCTTGCCAAAAGAAGAAGTAGTTCTAACCAACTGAGTATAATTTAGACAATTTTATTATTAAAGATAAACTACATATTAACTTCAAATGACTAAACTATCAATATTTCAAAAAGAGAATCAATTATAGAACATAAAAAGGCTGGAATCTGAGGTTTTGACATTTTAGTATTGATCCATACATTCTTAGAGACCATCCACCAGAATGCACTGAATGATGTAGACTGGGATAGGCTTTTGAGAAGTTCAGAAAGTGTCAGTGAAGTTACAGGTATTGTGATGTTTCATTAGCTACGTTTACATGCGGCAAATTTCCCCAATCTGATTAAAATCTTGGTCGATCAGAATTCCCAAATCCCTGTTTACATGGACACTAACTGAAATGATCTGATCATGCCATGAGTACACATGCACCAAGCACTCAATCAGGTTAAATGAGTTGAGCATGCGCACAGCGAGTTGTCTTTCCGGGGGAAGAAAAAAAAGTAAACAAACTCCATCCTTTCTGCACGTCTTTCCCGCCCCATCGTGTGCTCGAGCTGACTCACGTTATCCCCAATATGGACCCTCTGCGGGTGATTACCTTTATGTTTGGGTTTTTACTGGTCGCATTAACCAAGCTAGAGGCTGAATACATATTGCTACTGCTCCTCCACCACAGGAGAGGAGAGCAGGATGACAGGATGACTGCACCAGCAGACCACTTCTGTTTACTTCCCGCTATGTTTTCTACTTGGGTCTGCGAAAGCGGAAAGACGTCACGCTGAAGTTGTACGCGTGCGCATTGGGCTTTTTTCACCCTTTCTTTCCGAATGGGTGTGTACATGCACGTCTATCCGAATGAAGATCGGACAAAACCACCCCTCTCGATCGGAAGTAAATTTAATTCTGATCAGGCTGCATCGGATCAAAACATTCTGATTGACATGTTTACATGATGTATTTTTTTTCCGATTTGCCGTTTATTCTGATTAAATGTGCCCATGTAAACGTAGCTAATGTTAAACTATAGAACATTTTCCCCATTGTTTCTATTAATGTATCCCCCAAACAGTCATGCAGACCTACTCCAATTAGTTTATTTATCACAACTCTGCATTTTACACAACATCTTACAGACTGGTCAATAAGCAACAGGATGAAGAGCTAATTTCATTGATCTTGAACTTTCTGATGTCCAGGCCACTGGTACTAAAAATACAGAAACCCAAATCCAATCCACAGACACTGAACAGTATAGTTTCCAAATATTGCATTCAAAGTTCCCTTCTGTACTCCATTTACACATACAACTGTACAGCCTGTCACAGCTCAAATGCCATATTCAGATTTGTGAACAACATAGTGCTTAATTATTTACAACATAAGACTGACTACTTGGTTGAGGTAGACAGGCAGGAAGTTTGGTGTAAAGATAATAACCTGGACCTGAATGTCTCCAGGACCAAAGAGAGTGATTGATTTCAAGAGGGAGAGACAGACTGACATCCACACAGTTGTTATCAGATATAGATCCTCTGTGGAAAGTAGCTACAGGTACCTGGGCGCCAACATCACAGAAGACCTGTTCTGGACCATATGTACTTTAACACTGGTAAAGAAAGCTAGACAGCATCTTGAATATCCAAAGACGCTGAGATAGCTCAAAATCACGCTGGTGCTGTAGGAAGTCTTGTATTCTGAGGATGTGGAGTCTGTGCTCATGGCAGATATCCCAGTGTGGCTGGAAAACTACACTAGTGAGGACAGAAAGGCTATGAGCAGAGTCATCAGACTTATTGGTGCAGCTTTGCTTGATCTACAGGACATTTACATCAACTGCAAGTTAAGGACAACATGCTTTGTGAAGGACTCATCACCCAGACAAAATCTTTCTGAGCGGTTCCCCTCTGGCAGATATCTGTGCTCATGTCATGCTCCAGAACTGACAAACTGAAAAGTAGAATTTTCTCACATGTGAATTATGAACAGCATCAGATTTTGTTATTGGCCAAAGCCCGTAGAAATAAAGATGTAGATGTTGCCTGGAGCTTCAAACCCTGCATCAACATTACTGCTGTCTTGTGTCAGGCTAAGCTCTTTCATGGATTGACATGTGTAAGTGTTAGTAAAAATGCAGAGAAAAGAGAGATTCTGGACTTCTGCGTATTCTAATAAAAAATATGAATATGCAAAAACACTAGGAATAACATCATTTCACATGTGGAAAGCTGTTTATATGCAGTTTTATTACATATTTAAATTTGAAATTCATTGTCTGTGATCAATGGCCCTGGTACTAATTTGATCTAAATTCAGTCGATGCATGCCAACTGACTGGTAAATAAAACAAAAGTTAGCAGGTTTATATTAGAGAAATGTCACAAAGTCTCACAAAGTTCTATAACACCACATAAAAAAAATGAAAACTGGGGAAAATTTGGCTGAAAAGATGATCAAAAGATTTGATAGGCCTCTTTCTGCTTACATAATAAATCTTAATTTAATGAAATGCCACACAGTCTGGTCTTGTCATACAGTTTTTATGCCATTTATTAAGCCAAGCAATCCCTTACATGATTTATGATTTAAAATGTTCATTCTCTTTTGTCTGTGGTTCCAGGTATAATTCTCTTTTGTGGGATTTCCTGTGAAACTAATGAATTTAGGAAATGAGTTAAAACAGCAGGTAAAGAAAAACAGTCCTACCAAATGTAAAAGTCCTTCACTCAGTCACTTATTCCAGATCAAGAAGTGCAAAAAATAACATTATACATTTGATGACTACTCTCTTTCACTGGAAATGTCACAAAGGAGACGGAGAACCAGCGACAAGACAAGACAATTTGACAGCTGACAATGGATGGGTGGTATCATGTCAACAGTTGGTGGAAGTGAGGAAGGAGTCTTAGATCTGAGGAGATGAGTATATGAGCAACGCTGAACTGCTTACCTCTGACTGTAAACACAGATTGGTTCTTAGTGATTATATCATAGGAGAGGGAGGAGGCAGAGGGTATTAATGAAAACAATTATTGGTCAGTTCACTGGTTACCAGAAATCCAAGCAATCCAATTTAAAATCAAAAAGAGTTGTTAAGGATACAGGAAGTGGTCAAAATAGATTCACCTTGGAACTTTCCCACAGCTGCCATTTTTACTACAATCTCTTCTTTGTGTTTGAGTCATAAATACTGTCCTTATCTGAGGCCTGTAATTCTTTGGATCTTTTTCTGGGTTCTTTTCATTTACATGTACTCAGGTTATTTTTGACAGCCAAAAAACAAAAAAAAAAGAATAATTAAACTGTGAGAAAAGAAAAAATTAAGGTAACAATAAATTTTTAAGGAGCAAATTATTTTTCACAGCACAGTTATAGTTTTGGTAATCCTTATTTTTTATTTGTTGTTCTTTTGTCTTGCTGTGAAATATTTGTGTTCTAACCATGACAGTTCAGTTGATTATTCCAAAAGAAATGACTTTGTTTCTACAACTTGTCTGGCTGCTGTCTTCCGGAGTACCAGTTTCCTATTTCCAATAGCCAATTTCCAACACCCAACAACAGCAGTTTAACCAACACTATTAATTAACCTTTTCAACTGATTTCTTACAATGCAAAGTCTTGTGCACTGCAGTTTTTCAGACATATACTGTTCACATGAGTTTATTTTTGGCATAAATTATGTTTCTTGACACAGTTAACCCAAGCTATCCAAAGTTATTTTAAAAAAGCATTAATAAAAATGCAATTTGAAAAAACATATATATTTATTTATTGGATTACTCAGCTTTTACAGGGGGGTGCTTTTCCTATTCAGATTCTGCTGCACAGCTGATCAATCACAGTGTTGATTCTGTCTCCACTCCATTAGCAAACACCCACATTTCCTTTTAGAGCTGATAAACCTACAGTCTGGAGAGCATCATCACTTACTGTTGACATTTAATTAAAAAAAGTAGCCAGGAAGGAAGACATGGAAAAGAACAGACGCATATACATTGATCCAGTTTTTTTTCCTCAAAGTTATTCATTAGCAGTTTGTATTTTCATTTACATTTGTTTGAGTACTTTAGACTGATAACATCCTCTGACCCATTCTTTTCAAAGAAAATATACAAAAATATATCAGATACTCAGTAAAGAACCAAGATACATGACTAATTATATTATTGCAGCAAGAAAAAATGATTTGTCCTTCAAATTTGAATTTGAGTGAAAGAACAAAAATAAATAAAAAACAGAGACTCTGTTGAGCAATGTATATAAAATATAAAATGTAGATGTGTTTGAAGATGAGCTGTTTTTATTGAATGTGCAGAACTCATCCTGGTCTTGCCCATGTACAGCTGTTTTTAGTGATGCAGTAACAAAAACATAAATACCAACTTTAGATGTTTTAGTTTCAGTTTGGTTTATTTCATTAGCATTTAGTTGCTAATCAAATACAGCCACAATTCAAAATACACGACGCATTACTAATCAAAAAAGAAAAAAAAGCATTGGCTGAAGCATGTGCTTATTTTGCCATACCTTAAAAAATAACTTTTTTAGCAGACCACAGAGTTACATTGCATTTCTTGAAAAATCAAACAAAAAGACATTATTTATTATAACAATACACACACACTAAATACTATACAAATATTTCTATTTAGAGGAGTAATACATAAAGTTATATAGTAATCGAACCAAACATTACAAAGATTAAACTTGTTGTTGCTCATTCATATAATATTTTTGTACTTTCTACTACTTTTTTTTTTTAACAAATTCTAAAATGAGGAAAATGTACTGCAACTTTTTAATTAATTGTAGCCATTGTTGTAGCCATACCAAAACTCTACAGCTGTAACAGAAATGCACCTTTGCTTTATGTTTGTTGTTTGGATATTTGTTTACCATAGGGTCGTTAAATATAAACAAAACTATGACATTTGTGTCACTTGGTTTTTGTTGTATTGACATTCAAAAGTGACTAATCAGCTCAGACTGAACTCTGATAAAGTAAAATCTGCCAAGAGAAGCAGGAGCTCATTAGATATGAAGCTGTGAGTTTGTGGTTGGTGCAGCAGACACTCTCTGGTCATCTCTGTTTGTGAACCTTGCAACTCTTTTAAATGGAAAATATGAAGACTTTATAATTCCTTAGTTGCTATTGTTAAGATTTTTAGAAGTTTTTTGAGTGAATTATCCAGTTACCCTTTAACAAAACTAGTTGTAACAAAATAAAAAAAAACACACACACACACACACACGATCAATTGCTTATCATCTTCCTCAGGATGTTAAATCTAATCGAACACCACTGCACCAATTACTCAGAATGAAACTTCAAAGTTTCTGGCCTCCTATAATTATTTTCCAGCCCCACGTGTTTCTGCTCACAAAACTTCAGAAAATCAGGACCAAAAGGATTGTCATTCTATAATAGTGCTACTCATACAGCAGTAGCAGCTTGTTGGAATAGCTTTGTGACATTATTAACAGTCTTTTGATTTTTTTTTTACTTTTTTCAGAATTTCTTGCTTTTTTCTATTTCTGTAAACATTACTCAGTTATTATTTTCATTTTGGTTTGAATGCTGTACAAGTTGAAGGACTTTTACTTCATTTGTTTGATTTTTGCCACTTGTTATGATGTGGAACCACTGTAATAAGAAACTTGTTTTCAAAAAAGAGCAGCTAATGTACATTTCTTTGGGTCAAATCATACTGAGGTTTAAAGGTTTATAAAGATTCAAAGGTTTTTTTTTTATTTATTGGCGAAGTATGTTACAAGGAAACTGATTACTGCATTGACCCATTTCTGAGGAGCATAGGGCCACCATCTGTACGACGCACGGGGGGCAGTTTTGGGGTTCAGAGTCTTGCATTATGGTGCGTTTACATGTAAAGTCTATGGTGGAGTCCGTCAGACCAGCATCAGAGTCTCTGCGTCGCTTTGTGAGCGTTAGCAGCGTCAACTTTTCGAGCAACGCAGAAGTTCAGCTAGCTGAACTTTACGCTCTTGAAACGGCATGTCAACCAATCAGAGCGTCTCATCGTAGTGACATACCTGAATGAAGCATGAAGTCTTCAAACAGGGCGAGGGACAGACGGAAGTAGCGCTGGAAGAAAACCTCATCCGTATGTAGCTCCTGGAGCAAATGGTTTAACTCCTCAAACTCAGAACACATCTGAAGAATGGGGTGTATCCACAAACGGAGTAAATAAAGCCAAGCCACTCTCTCTATATGATCCGCCATAGCTCAGAACATCCGATAACAAAGGAAGCCCCGCCTTCGCGCTCTTTTTACCGGTCAGCCGTTACAAGCTTCAACTAACTGGCAGACGTTATAAGCTTCAACTTTCAAGCATCAAACTTGAAGCATTATGAACGTTGCTTGACGTTGACAAACCGGCCGATGTGAACGCACCATTAGGATACTTTGACACATGGCCTGCTGGGGCCTGGGATCAAACTGCTCACCTCCCAATGGCTGCCCAAATTTCAGACCTGAGGAGTTAAGACATATTTTTAAATAGGCTTTTACTTAGTTTTATCTTTTTTTTATGTCATGATGTTGTTTTAATGTGAACCACTTTGTGATTTTTATCTTGAAAGGTGTTATATAAATAAAGTTTTACTTACATTGTCTTTCTCTGCTCTGTGTATAAACTCATTGTCCAGAGGCAACCTGTGATCAAAAGAACTGTAAGGAGGTTGTCACAGGAAGCTAAAAAAAACTCTTCAAGGATGCTTTGAGGCTACAGATTGGGATGCACTCTGTGAGTCACACGGAGAGACCATCAATGCTGTGACTGGGTGTGTGACTGACTATTCAAACTTCTGTATGGACAACATTAACCCCACCAGAACAGTGAAGGTCTTTCCCAATAATAAACACTGGATCACTAGTGACCTGATATGACTACTTAACAAGAAAGAAGGAGCTTTCAGGGAGCGAGATAAGAACATATTGAGAAGTATATAAAGAGAATTTAGTCAAGATTAGAAGCAACAAAGAAATGTACAGGAAAAACATTTGAGAACAAGCTCCAGGAAAAAAAAAAAAAAAAGATGTGTGGTCTGGGATGTAGAAAGTCACATGCTTTAAGGAAAAGGATGATGAGTTAAATGGAACCAATGAACGAAACATGTTCTTCAACAGGTTCAGTTTAGAAACAAGCTCAACATCTTCCTCTCCTGCCCCAAAGCCAAACAGACCTCCTACCCTCTGGTTGCTCAATTAACTATAAAATGTATGCTGTTAATTGACATTGAGATTTACACAATTTTTGTTATTACACCAACATTCCCAGAACAAAGAACATGGGTGTGGACAGAAAGTGTAAAGGCACACGGGTGTTGATTACAAATCAAACCATCGCATTGTTGCATATAGATAATGCGAGTCTTGATACAACTGTTGCACAGATTAATAGAAACATTGTTTTAAGTCCATCCTCTTTATTTTTATTGTAAAAGTATCCCACCATATTGCATTTGATGTTACAGAGGGCTTCCTAGACATACTGTAATGCGGGAGTTTACAGCTCTGTCTGTGCTTCTTCTCACTTCTTCCCTCTTCATTTCCTCTGTTAAAACATGGTGGACTTTGAAGTTGCTTTGCCTGGAGGGAGCAAAATGTTGTAACAGAAGAGACAAGATGGTGAATGTAACGCACAACTTCTCTTTAATTTTCCCATTAAATTATTAAAATTTGTTACTGCAGTGAGAGAGATGTTCCTCTTCCAAAGCACCAAATGGTGTACTGTAGCTGTTCAAGTTCAATTTCACTGAATGAGCCTTCTGGTTAGTGTATCTCATAAAATGGGTTCAGCTGTTTGAACCTTTTGGGTGTTACACATGCCAGTTATTAAACAAAAGAACATTTGGTAATCTTTATTATTACTTTTTGTTGAATTCTTGACAAACTATAAGAATTTAATACAATAAAACTGAAACAATTAACAATCTAAAAGGTTTCAAAATATATAGCAAACAAGCCTGAAATGAGATGACAATGATCAGCTAAATTATTAATTCTAAAGTTGATCTTGTAACAAAAAAAATGATTTACCATTGTTTTAGGATAGGGTTTAGAATCCATTATTATTTACTTCTGTATTATAAAAGACAACTTAGTCATAATAAACACACTAGATAAAAATAACTTTAGATGGTAAAAGACAAAATAACATTCTGCATCTGCTGGTTCCAGTCACAAACAACAATAAGCTGAGGCATCAAAAGATATTTGAATAAACACCAACCACCAGATATAAAACTAAGCGTCAGATCTTTTCCTTGAGTGAACAGAGACATCACCTCAGGCATAAATGGGCAACACCTGCAATCCCTATTTCTATTACTTTTGAGGTAACAACACCATTCTTACACATAATACACAAGAGACTGTGTGGTGAGATTTATGTCCTGCTGATTGTATCTAGAATTACTGATCGGTTGGCACACCAGAAAGATGTGTCACCTTGGTTTATTTACAGTATGTAACTTGATGTGATATGTTTTAAAGGATGGTTTCATCTACTTCAATACTTGTGGTGCACCTATTGCAGCTCTGAAGCAAACAGTCCCTCTATATAAACTTGAACTGTAGAAGAAAACTAAATAGCTAGTCAGTACTCTGTGGTCATTACTGGTGGAGTATCAGTTGATGTGGCCACATGAGTGAAAGGACTTTATTCTTTTATTAATTTTGCATGCGGCCACATTCATCAAGAATGTTGTAGACCTGAGATATTTTCTTTTTTTATTTACAGTTTTTTAGTTTGTAGTCTTTGAGCACCAACAGCTTTGAAGCCTCGGAGTTCAATTAACATTCTTCCAGCTGGCCATGACTGTTACTTTCACAACATAGAGGTGGTCTGGGTTTAAACCGAAGGCTGCTGTTTAGTTGAATAAAGGTGTAATAACAAGGTGACAAGTGAACCTAAGTCCTAAATGCAAATATGAAAACCTAGAGGGCAAAAACTGATTCCAATTCCATATACAGTGTGTCTGTTTGTCTGTCTAATATAAAATGCATGTATATGTAGTGTAAAGCATAACTTTTATTTAAATTGTCAACTTCATTTTTACAGGAAATATCTTAGACAGAATTTTACTGATTTTATCAGAAATTCTCTCCAGTACAATTTACATGTGTTCAAGTCCCTTTTGCTGAAGTGAAAAAACAAATCAATTACCGAAAATAAAGATAGTTAGATAGCTAGTTAGTTAGATAGCTAGTTAGTTAGATAGCTCGTTAGTTAGATAGCCAGCCAGCCAGACAGACAGACAGATAGATTTTTCTTACATTCTCATATCAATGTTGTAGTTTAGCAAATAGTAATCTGATCATGATGAACATAACAGACAAATACATCGCCTGGTTAAAGGAATGATGTATATTTCAAAATGTTGCTGATATGCAGTGATTCATCAAGTCACTCAAATTGTTTTTAGACAGTTGTTGGAGACTGAAGATTGTTTTTTCAAGGCACTGATATCTATTAATATTTCAAAACATGATCAAAAGTGACCCTTATATGTCCAGATTTATATAAATCTTATTTTCAAGATTAGAAACTGATTATTTTCTAACAACTATTTTTATTGGGATTCAGTTTTGCTTTACAAAATGTTTGTTATGATCCAGCTTATGACTGACTTTTTTTTTTTAGATAATTTGAGTAATTTGTAACATCTGTAATACATAACTGGGTACATTTCAGTATTACTTGTCAATTAAAAAAATCTAAATATGCAATTAAAAAAAACTTGATATACAGTGTTTTAATCACTACATAGTGCTGCCAAATTAATCTTAAATCTCTAGTCTATTTTTTTTAGATGACATCTTTATTATTTGGATGTGTACACACATACAGGCTTCCCTCTGAAGTAAAAAAAAAATAAAAAAAACCACTCCCTTTCTGGCCTGAAATTTCATCTGCTCTGCTATTTGCAGAGCTTGCTTTACTCAACATATTATTATTATTATTATTAAATATTATTACTATACAGTTGTAGATTGCTGGCCAAAATAAAACATGAACATAACAGTAACATACAGACAATTCACATAATTGTTTAATTGTGCAGCATTCAAGAGGGGAGATTCTCAAGGGAAATCTGAAAACAGTTGAAACTACAGGGAAAACCAAAAGTCAGAGCTCCCACAGCAGTATTTGACTCTGAACAGGCATATAAATTCCATTCAGTTCACATCAAAAGGTTTATCTGCAGTGTCTCACATTCCAAATAAAGTCAGAAATTTGAGGATTTTTCATGGGCTGACAATTTAGCATCTGGGTTTAAAATCATCAAAAATGCAGGCTCTGAATGCACTAAAATGCTTTAAAATTAGAGGGTGAGAATTTATAAAAATCGCTGAAGGAGTGCAGCTGCATAACAACCACTTTACAAGACCAATTTTCTTTTAAAGCCCTGAAACATTTTCAGCATCTTGCAGCTGGTTATCTGGATGCTTCTGAATACAGATTGGATTAAATGAAACCATGGTGCTAGACAAGATTTAGACAAGAGCTTGAATTCAGAGATTGAGAATACCTTTCAAGTCATCACATGGCCAGAAACAATCAGATTGAGTAAAAAAGTAAAAAAGTGTAAAAAAAAAGGAGGACCCACAATTTAACTGTAAATAGACTTCTTGATCTGTTGTTGACTATGTTTCAACTTTTATTTAAAATACTTTTCAGTTCTGATCTTGGGTTAGAAGTTCATGTACTAAGTTGCTGTTGGGACAAAAGCATTGATGACTGACACTCCCGTCATTGTTACCTAAAATTCACAATTATCTCCTTTTTTTCTTTTTGTCCTTTACACAATTAGATTGTACCTACGCCATGCTATAGGGCAGTTCATCAGTTTTCTAACAGAGTATTTCTGCAGATGAGGCTCGAACTTGTACTGAAAGGCTGAGGTGTACAGTCGTGGCCAAAAGTATTTAGAACAACACAAATATTGGTTTTCACAAAGTTTACTGCCTCAGTTTTTAGCATAGCAATTTACATAAACCGTTATGAAGAGAGATCAGATGGATTGCAATGTCCTTCTTTGCCATCAAAATAAACGTAATCCCCAAAAAAACATTTGAACTGCATGTCATTGCTGCCCTAAAATGAGCTGCTTAGACTATTTCAAAAACCTTCTTGCTAACACGTGAAAATGTTGACGGACACAAGGCTGGGGATCATTACGTCATGCTGATAGAATCATGCTGATCAAGCAATGATATTGTTGCTAGTAAGATCCACGTAAATAAGCCATTTATCAGATCTTTAAGAACTTCAGGGAAAGAAGTTTATTTTCTATGAAGATGGCTTCAGGGCACCCAAGAAAGTATCAGAACTGTTTCCTAAAGATGGTTCAGCTGCAGGATCACTGCTAAGGGCAGCAGGCAGGTGTGAGTGCATCCGCACACACAGTGAGGTGAAGATTGTAAAAACAGTGAGGTGCATCTGTAAAAAAGGACTGTCCAGAGAAGAAAAGGAGAGTGCTACCATCAGTCCTGTGTCATGCCAACAGTAAAGCATCCTGAGACCATTCACGTGTGGGGCTGCTTGTCAAGGGAGTGGGCACATTCACAATTTTGCCATAAAAGACAGCTATGAATAAAGAATGGTATCAAAGCATCCTCTGACAGCAACTTCTTCCAACCATCCAAGAACAGTTTGGTGAAGAAAAACCTTTTCCAGCATGATGGAAGCAGCAAACTTTGTGATAACCAATATTTACATCATTCTCAGTTTTTGACCACGACTGTACAGAGTGAAAATGAATGGTGAGCATAAAGTCCCATGTAGTCCTCTTGTGCCGCTGATTAGCACCTGGTCAGACACACAATCCTTCACTCCCACAAATTGGTGATGAAGTAGTTCTTAATCCATGTGATTGTGGAGGCATCCACCTGTACCTTCTAGAGCTTGTGTTAAAGGCATTGAAGAAATCAAACAACATGACCCTTACAGTGCTGCTTGTTTTATCCAGATTACAGTGGGCTTATTCAACCAGAACTATGATGGTGTCTTCAGCTCTAACCCTAAGACAGGCAAACTGTAGTTGGTCCTGAAAAGTGCTTGTTTGCTTACTTATGTGATCAATATGAGTTTTGAAAAGACTGTCATACCTTCATGTGGTGTGCTACGTATTTATGACTGTGCATTTGGCATAGAGTTTCAGTTTAACAAGTATAGACCTGTTGCCCTAAGTCATCATTTTTACAACTTTGATTGAATTAGCTGAGTTAAACATTTATCGTGATGATCAGTGTCTGGCATGGAAGACTGGTGATGAGTCCAGGAGGTGCATCCCTCCTTCACAGAGCAACTCAAGTTTCCAAAGGGATGAAGAAGTGCAAATATGTGTGAAATATGTGCAGCAACAATGGCTTTAGCCAGCCAATGACACACAGAGGCACAAGAAACTCACAAAGCAAAAAAAACAAAGAGAAACAAATGTGCCAACAGTTTTTGTGATGCAATGAACAGATAAAGAGCTTAAATGTGACTGTGTATTGCTGAATAAAACTGCCTCAGCTGAGTATAGATTTTCTTGCCTTAGTCATCATACCACAACTTTAAAGCGCTACAAAAAATTGGGACATTTTATAGTAATTTATTTTGAAGGAATCAGAACTCATAACACAACAGTAATGGACCAAGAACGGATGTTTTTCATAGCACTGGCAACTTCTCCTGGGTCATGCTAGTGTTGAAGTGGTGCTGCAGAATCCCAACTAGCTGGTCCACACAGGTCTCAGCATTCTGGAACTTACTGCATATGGACCAGTATTCTTGTTACTGTTCAGTCTGTTCAGCTGCCTCTTCACCTTACTGCTACATACACACAAGTACTGTAGGTGAGGAAGGTACAGGGAAGATCAGCATTTTCTGATGTTGTAGGGAAAGGCTGGAACAGCCCCAAGATTCATGACCAAGGTGAAAGGTAAGGTGATTAATGTGTGACTGGGAGGTTGTAGGTCAAGGGAGGGTGGGAGGTCTTTTTGGAAGCAAGTTGAGCTTATTTAGAAACATGCTCCTCCTCCCCTGTTCTTAGTAAAACTTTTTCATATACGTACACCTCCGTGTTGTTTCTGCTCTTGCCTGAGTTGTTTTTTTATACTCTTCTCAGTAATTACTTGTCTCCCAGGCTAAAGTCTCTTTTTTGTTAAGCAGTTCTTTCAGGTCACTAGTGAGATAAGATTTGTTATTGGGAAAAGCTTAACTCTTCTGGTAGGAAACAGAAGATAAACTAATCAGTCAAACTCTCAGTCATCGAACTGATTTCATCATTGTGTGGATCACAGGTGCATCCTTGACATTTGCATGAAAAAATCCAATGTTTTATTTTCTCAGGTCGAGCAGTGAAACTTTTGAAACATTGGAAGTGTAGAAGAGAGAGACGCATAAGTAACATTTCCAGATATTACTATAAGTGCATTGTGGTGTCGTGTCTATGGTGTAGCAACAGCTGACTTGATGATTTCACATGCAGAGTCAGCACTAGCTCATGCTGGAACATATACTGCAACTAAAATAACACCTGCAAACTCCCTCAATATAGAAAATGGACAAAAATGTACGACTAATTGTTCAATATCTGGCCTGCAGAGATGATATTTCACACCAGCATATCCCGGATGACACCATCTATTGTTGACAAGCTGTCCATATTGAAAGAGACATGCTGAAGTCCAGGAAATGCTACTGCCGCCACATCTCAGTGAAACATAACGATGCATTCCTGATACTCAATCTAGGTCCTCAGCTGCAGTTGAAGCTTGTCGAACTTGCAACTTTGCAAGATATCTCACATTCGCCTTTAGGATCAGTGGAAAAAATGGTTTAAACATCTTTCTCTCTCACTGCTTTGTTCTTGCTCTACATCCATGATATCTCTGCTTTAATTCATCTAGGATTTGTTGTCTCAATTTGGGTATTACTTAAGATTTTGAAATGCCCATCAGCTCTTCCTGCTCGTAAACAGCTCTTCTGTTGCTATGGTTCATAGCATAACAAATCCTAACAGTTGGCAAATAGTGCCAAAGAAACAGAGGAAATCCCTCAAGCAGCATGGCATCCAAACCACACTAAAAAATATTTTAAAAAGAATCATGTATTCATCAAGGAAAAGGGGGAAGAAAATAATCACCTCAAAATGACACAAATTGCTTGTGAAACAACAGAGCAACTCCAACAGGCTGCACTGTGTCCATCATTATTCAAGAGTCAAACCAAACCAATTTTATTGCTAGTCTGAGATATACACAACAATCAGATGAACAACATATAATTTCACCAAGACACACCAAGACTCCTAGTGCAAATTATTTAATAAAAGAAAAAAAACAACATAAAATAAACAACAAGACAAATACAAGCAAACAAACTAAGCAACACGATATGGTACAAAATAATGGACCAAATGTTAAGAAGTAGTTCACAAAGTCAGCAGTGCTAGTCAACCTTTGCATACTGAGGCAGTTATAGAGAGGATCCAGCTGATGTTACGGTGCGGTTGCACAGTCCAAGGAGAATATATGCTGTATAAAAAATGCATTATAAAATGTATTATATCAAAGCTCTGCCTATTTTGCTCTGTACAGTATGAGACCTTTTCTTTGGGGTATGGAACTCACTGCTGATCCAATGAAAATTTCAACAGATGTTGGATTTCATCTGAGAGAATCATGCCCCTCTGCTGAAAGGCTCAACACTAGAATGTTATTTACAACCACCTACATATTTAATATTCAATCCATTGATGTCTAATTCTGGTCCTCAGGGGCCACTATCCTGAATATTTCCAATGGTTTGCAGCTTAAAACACATTAAAAGGCTTTTTAAGGCTTGATGACCTGTTGAAAATTTAATTCAAGCTTCTAAATCAGGTATCTACGAAAAAACTAAAATGTTGAGCAAAACTCCAGCTTTACCTTTACGCAAGATGCAATACATCTATTGAAAAGTAGCATTAATACATGTAAATACTCGAAGTTTGTTCAAGTCTAACCTTATTTTAAGAGCACCAGAAGCACTTGCTAGTACAGATTCAAATGTTATCATAGCTGTCAGTCTTCTAATGTAAAGGAACTATAGTCCATTTCACACAGGGAACTGAAAGAATAACTCAAATGACAGAAAGGTGGAATCTTTATCAATTATAAAAAATTTTTCCATCACTATCTTCATCTGAATTTCATCTACAACTGATTATATTTTGTAATTAACTCTAAATGAGATGGCCACCACTGCTAATAGACCTTAGCCAAAACAAACACTTTTAATCATCATGAAAAGTAACCATATCAACCAACATTCCTTGAGGGAATATTGGAAGTTAAAATACCTTCATTTAAATGTGCTTAGCCACTCATCACAAATTAGAACATGATTTATTTGTGTGTAGCCGGGTTGAATTCCTATCAACTGGATGACTGTAGTGGTCTAATGGGGAAGGAGGTTGGTGGTTCAATCCCAACCCCAAACTGCCCCCCAAGGTGCCATAACAAAGATAGCCCTCTGCTCCTCGTTTGGGGATGGGTTAAATTCAGAGAACGAATTTCCCCTTCCCCAAAGAAGGATCAGTAAATCTAAAAAAAGGCCTACATTTTAAAGAATTTCTTTTGCTCAAAGCCTATACAGGTGGAGAACAGATCATGTATTTCACAAGATGCACATTCATTAAGACAACATAAACAACTTGTTTCACAACAGGTTAAGCAGAAAACAACAGGATGAGTCACAGAAAAATGTGTTAACTCTGAGTGACTAGGATACAGGTTAAATCTGTATTTTTTTCTCACTCATTCTCTCTATATCCTGTCTGGCAATAAAGCAGTCAGATTTTTTTTAAATAGTTTGAGACTCCACTAGTAGATTACATGGGAAATGACAGGAAGAGTAGCTCTGCTAAGTGACATGTGAAATAAATGTAGTTGATTTGATTAGTTCAGGTGATTAAAAGTCTATTTTCTGCATAGAAATAAAAGAAAAAAATGAAATGATCAGTCATTTCAGCATTTTTGCATCTACATCATAGTGGAGCACTTAGGAATACATTAACTAAACAAACACCTAGATTAGGTGAATTCATTACAAAGACAGTGGGAGAAAGATGTTGCAAACAAATTTTAACATTTTTTTCTCTCTCTAGTCATTACCCTTTGTTTCCCATTTCCCTCCATCTTTTTATCTGTCTTTATCATTCTTTGTCTGTCCTATCTCCCCCAACGCACATCTCATCATCTCTTTATCAGGTTGAAACCACGTCTGCACCATTTTCTCACGTTGTTTATTCAAGAAGCCAATTTAGTCTCTAGATGCTGAGCTTTTGTCAAATAAAAAGCACTTGCTCAAATCCATTGCAACAACTTCCTCATCTTTTATGCATGTCTCTTTCCATTCAATCACTTCTTTTAAGTCTCCTGACTTATTGTCTGTCAGATAAGGAAACTAGATTCAGCTCTCCTGAGAAAGTGAAAGAGAGCTGATGGAATGTGATTAGTATCAGCTAAGGAAGATGTTTTGTTGAGGTGAGCTCTTGACTGTAAGGTGCTGAAGATAGCCAACTATATTCTTTGTACTGGTGAGACCATTTTTCCTCACCACTTTCTTTAAAATGTTTAAGGGCTTTTGCAAGTTAAATTTGGTAGGAAATGTGAATTTGGACCAAAAATATGTTATCTGAAAAAGTTTTAGTCCTAATGAATTCAGATTGCATGCATTGAAAACCCTTTTGTTTTGTATTCTTTTGGTAAGGACAGTTTTTGGTAAGAAGACTTGGGCCTTTTTTGGCTTTAAGTTTACGTTATAACGTCATAACCAAGTGGCTTGCATAGTATACAGAAACATCTGTGCGGAGTAGGGGCTGGAAACCCCAAGGTCAAAGTGGGAAACACCTCCAAAAGTGGTGGAGAACGACCAAGCAAAGATCCTGTGGGACTTCCAGATCCAGACAGAGAGGATGGTAATGGCGAACCAATCGGACATTGTGGTGGTTGATAAAGAGCAGAGGAAAGCAGTTGTGGTGGATGTGGCGATACCAAGTGATGGCAACATCAGGAAGAAGGAACATGAGAAACTCGAGAAATACCAAGGGCTCAGAGAGAAGCTAGAGAAGACTTGGAAGATGAAGGTGACAATAGTACCCGTGGTAATTGGAGCACTTGGGGCAGTAACCCCCAAACTAGAGGAATGGCTCCAGCAGATCCCTGGAAGAACCTCAGACATCTCAGTCCAGAAAAGTGCAGTACTTGGAACAGCTAAAATACTGCGCAGGACCCTCAAGCTCCCAGGCCTCTGGTAGAGGACCCGAGCTTGGAACGGGAAAAAACACTGCCCAGTGGCGAGAGGGGAATTTATAAATTCAATATAATACAGTGGGGCAAAAAAGTATTTAGTCAGCCACCAATTGTGTAAGTTCTCCCACTTAAAAAGATCAGAAAGGCCTGTAATTTTCATCATAGGTATACCTCAACTATGAGAGACAAAATAAGGAAAAGAAAATCCAGAAAATCACATTGTCTGATTTTTAAAGAATTTATTTGCAAATTAGGGTGGAAAATAAGTATTTGGTCAATAACAAAAGTTAATCTCAATACTTTGTTATATAGCCTTTGTTGGCAATGACAGAGGTCAAACGTTTTCTGTAAGTCTTCACAAGGTTTTCACACACTGTTGCTGGTATTTTGGCCCATTCCTCCATGCAGATCTCCTCTAGAGCAGTGATGTTTTGGGGCTGACGCTGGGCAACACGGACTTTCAACTCCCTCCAGAGATTTTCTATGGGGTTGAGATCTGGAGACTGGCTAGGCCACTCCAGGACCTTGAAATGCTTCTTACGAAGTCACTCCTTCGTTGCCCGGGCAGTGTGTTTGGGATCATTGTCATGCTGAAAGACCCAGCCACGTCTCATTTTCAATGCCCTTGCTGATGGAAGGAGGTTTTCACTCAAAATCTTACGATACATGGCCACATTCATTCTTTCCTTTACACGGATCAGTCGTCCTGGTCTCCTTGCAGAAAAACAGCCCCAAAGCATGATGTTTCCACCCCCATGCTTTACAGTAGGTATGGTGTTCATTTGATCCAACTCAGCATTCTTTCCCCTCCAAACACGACAAGTTGAGTTTCTACCAAAAAGTTCTATTTTGGTTTCATCTGACCATATGATGTTCTCCCAATCCTCTTCTGGATCATCCAAATGCTCTCTAGCAAACCGCAGACGGGCCTGGACGTGTCCTGGCTTCAGCAGGGGGACACGTTTGGCACTGCAGGATTTGAGTCCCTGGCGGCGTAGTGTGTTACTGATGGTAGCTTTTGTTACTTTGGTCCCAGCTCTCTGCAGGTCATTCACTAGGTCCCTCCGTGTGGTTCTGGGATTTTTGCTCACCGTTCTTGTGATCATTTTGACCCCACGGGGTGAGATCTTGCGTGGAGCCCCAGATCGAGGGAGATTATCAGTGGTCTTGTATGTCTTCCATTTTCTAATAATTGCTCCCACAGTTGATTTCTTCACACCAAGCTGCTTACCTATTGCAGATTCAGTCTTCCCAGCCTGGTGAAGGTCTACAATTTTGTTTCTGGTGTCCTTTGACAGCTCTTTGGTCTTGGCCATAGTGGAGTTTGGAGCGTGACTGTTTGAGGTTGTGGACAGGTGTCTTTTATACTGATAACGAGTTCACACAGGTGCCATTAATACAGGTAACAAGTGGAGGACCGAGGAGCCTCTTAAACAAGTTAAAGGTCTGTGAAAGCCAGAAATCTTACTTGTTTGTAGGTGACCAAATACTTATTTTCCACCATAATTTGCAAATAAATTCTTTAAAAATCAGACAATGTGATTTTCTGGATTTTTTTTCCTCATTTTGTCTCTCATAGTTGAGGTATACCTATGATGAAAATTACAGGCCTCTCTGATCTTTTTAAGTGGGAGAACTTACACAATTGGTGGCTGACTAAATACTTTTTTGCCCCACTGTATATATATAATATTTATTTATTTGTTTTAATCGAGCATACATTGTTTCAAATACAAACCATTAGACTCGCCAAGATTTATATTTACATCCACTTAGATAATCTTCTTTACAAAGTTTTTTGAATGATAACAGTTATTCCTTTTTCTAGTAAGTTAATGGTGTTTTTCAGAGGATCCTTTTGGACACAAAGTGACATATAAAGTAAAAGTAATGAATGATTCTTGCATCAGAATTAAGTTAGACACTTCACATTTGGACATGGAAACTTAACAGCAAACAAATCATAAGTATTTCCCTCTGCAAAAACCCATCAGGTTACATCATAGGGAGTTGCATTTGATCCCTAAAAAAGATGGAATAACAAAGATTTGACTGAGTAAACAGATTAGAAACATGCATACTTACACATGTGCTTTCACACACACAGACACACACACACAATGTCAGCCTCAGAGCAAATCTCATTGACATTCAGCTGAATTCAAACTATGTGTGCTGTGTCTCAGTGTATTACCATATAAATAACTGTTGCTACTTATCTCGCTTTGTTTAAGAAGCCAGAACGAAGTGACTGTGAAACCCAAAGAGACAAATCTGAGGGAAACAGATCATGAAGTGATGACAATAACTTAACCTCTTTAGAAAGTGTTACTAGGACTTATAATTTCTTATCTTTTTCTGTCATTTGAACTTTTGGTAAATAATTTTTTGGTTTGTGATGGCCTATTTTATCTGTCTCACTATGCTCTACTGTATGGTTTTTCTTGCACTTCAGTGTAGCGCCCCTCTGATATCTTGAGATTGCCAAGCTCAATAAAAGAGTTTAGATAGAAATTATAGCAAACAAATCTCACCCAAATTTTTGTGCATCTCCATCACTTTAAAAGGGCTACAATGCAGTAATTTATTATTACATCAGTAGTTGTTTAATTTATTTTAACATCCTGACTATGTGTTGCTGTTTGGAAGGTGGTAGGTTTAAGAGAAGCATAAACTTATTTCTAGCTGAAAAAATGTCTGTGATAAAAATAGGGCTTCAAGGCTTTCAGATGTTTACAAAGCCATAATTGGTTATGAAGCTGCTGGTCCATTTATACTAACCTTGTCTTTGTGAATTTGTAAAGAGAAGACAGAAAAGCACAAATTGAGGTTGCATACCTACAACAATTAAATATTTCTTCACACTTTAATTTGTCAAAACACTCTTCAGATGTCAAACAAAAGAAAGCATTCCCACTTCATGGTCATGTTTGGTTTAGTTCTAAATACACCTGCTGACCCTTGTCTTGACTTTAGTTTAAAGTTATTTCCTTGTACTAGGAATTTTTTTTTTATTTTAAGTTAGTCAGTAAGTAAAACTTTATTTATTTAGCACCTTTCAAGATAAAGATCACAAAGTGCTTCACAACAAGGATAAAAACATCAAATATGTAAATAAAACCACTTAATCAAAGTAATTGCTGTTGCACACATTGAAATCAATTAAACATTTTTGACCAAGGTTTCACTTTAACAGCAAAAATATAGCTTCCATTTTGCGAATCAACATTTAAAACAAGTACTGAAATGGTTGGGTTGTTTTTTTTTATTTTTATATATTTGAATGGAATAAAATAAATTACTATTACTTTTCAAGTCAAATGTGACAATCTTCATTCATGTCGCACCTCTACCAAAGGCTTGCAGGTTCTATGCATCTTCTCTTCTGTCACACAACTGCACTTTTTTGGACAGAGATCTCAAAAGTTGTGTCTAGGTCAATTTTTATAATTTGGGAAATATATTTTATTTCTTTGGTCAGACATGAGTTTTGGTGTTTTCCACATTTGAATGTCTCCTGTAGCATTTTTATTAGAGATGCAACAATACCACTTTTTTCAGACCAATACGGTACTTGGATCTGAGTACTTACCAATACAGAGTACAAATGCTTATACTTCTACCACAGAAAAAAAATGCAATGAATTGAAAGACAGGTTTTATTTTCTTCTCTGCTTGTTACAATAAATTATGGTGAATTAGATAAAAAGTAAAATATATATATAATAAAAATATCAAAATAATATATATATATATATATAATAAAAATGACCACAAAACTAAAACTTTAAAGTTAAAAATGATCATTTTCTGTGAATTTATAGCAGAGTTTCCACATTTTAAGTATCGGTTCATGGTATCGGTTAACTTTAACAGATAGTGATATGAGTGCATTAGACGGTATCAGGGTCAATACCCAATACCAGTATTGGCATCTCTAATTTTAAGTGTCTAATTCTATGCTGTCCTTTGTAGCATTTTTTAAAAATATAGTTATATTATACCTACCTGCATTTTAAAATGTGCAATTATGTGCTACACTCTCTCAGGGGCATTTTGTGCAGCCTCTCTCATGCAGTAAAACTTAGCCTTTATTGTTCTTGTGCCGCCATCATTGGTGCAGTACTAGTTCAGTATTCTTTTGTCACTTTGAGAATTTCTCCATCAACCACTTCCTGGATCTACTGTTGGTAACTCCTAAAATTAATCAATAATTTTATTGTGATTAGAAAACACTACCTGATAGAAAACACCCTATATCGGATTTACGAAACACAACAAAACTTGTTTTTTTTGTTGAAAGAAAACTATAAAGAAACAAAAAATCCCCAGAATCAACTCTGAGAGGATGCATCCAAGTGACTGCATTATCCACAAGTGAAGAAGATATTTTAAACAAATTTCATTATGCTATCAAGCAATGTTCAGCATGTATCTGCTGCCAAAGACAACCTATACACTGTCAGACTAAGTGCTGAGTGTATTTGTTTAAAGCTCTCTAAAAAATTCCAAGAGGCAACTCTTAGCTTACTACATTCACAATGTTGAAAAGTAGAATACCAAGGCCACACAGTAAAAGCTGGTGGTACAATACAGCATCCAGCCAAAAGAGCACAGTCTGCTACAGAAAATAGAATGTTCATAGTTAGCTAACGTGTCCTATCACAGCAAGCTGCTCAGTGTTTTAGCCCACTGCAGGAATTCAGCAGTAAAACAAGAAACTGCATGACAAGTACTGTTAAACATGGTGGACTTTACTGCCGTGCCCCTACAATTAGAGTTATTGATACGTCAGTCGCAGTCCATAATTGCGTGTGCATGCGTCAATTTTGCACATGCCCCTCAGATTTGAAAATGGCTGTGGATTGTTTACTAGCAAAGGAAGATTCACAATTGATTAAAATGTTTTCATAAAGCTATATTTGACTCTGGAATTGATCTTAATTTGACTTTTTTTTTCCTGTTTAGCGCAATAAACTTATGAACTTGCACTATATAAATAAACTACAAAAAGAACCAAACTTAACTGAAACAAAACTGGGGCAAACTCAAAAAAAAAAAAAAAAAAAACTAAATAGTTGCCAATTTTACTTTTACAAATTGGTTAGAAAAAATGTTACCCTTGCATTATGCATTTATCTTTCTGACCTTGACTAATATAAACTAAAGTATTTTTTTGGATCAATTAAATGTCTTAATCATGAAATGACTAGTAAAGTCACTTTGCTCTTTAAGCTTGAGATTTTTACATCAGACAAGTAGATTATGTTGTCAATACAAAGGTCGGTATGTAGTTAGAGGAATTACAAATCCTAGGTCTCAGAACAGTGTCAGGCCTCTGCTGGTGAGGGTGCCAAATAAATTGTCACTGCATGAGCATCCAAATGATGGCATAAAAGCCGTCAGTGTTAAGTGGAACAACATTCAGAATACATGCAATTATTTTGCTCCTCTGTTGTTTGCTGATGTATTTTATAAATATCCTGCTGATGAGTTCACATCTATGCCAAGTTAGCATTATGTTTCAGGGATAAAAACTGTTTCTTAGGTTATTATACTGATATGAAAAAAAAAAGTGTTTTTCTGTTTGTTTACATTGGTTTCTCTGTAGGTGTGTGGGTAGAAAATCATGCATGCTATGGCTGCACAATACGTTAGTAAGTAATCCATGTTGCAAATCCATTATACTCTTAGTCTTCACACCAGGTTCAGATTATTCTAGCTGAGATGCTAACGAACACACTAAAGTGTTGTAATCATGATGACAGTACCAAAAAAGCAGAAATAAAGAAAAGATTTGTTTATCGCAGCTGATTTTGTCATCACAATATTTGATAATAGGATTGGAATTGCATGTTTTCTAATACCGCACAGCTACGAAACATGCACACAACTCTCAAGGTCAATGTCGTGTTCAGATTTAACCTAACATGCATGTTAGACCATGAATGTGGGAATAAACGCAACTGCCATAGGAAAAAAAAAAAACAACACACAAGGAGAATGTACAAACTCCAACACAAGCAGGCCCAGATTCAAATGCAAACTGGCATCCCCGTTGTTATGAGGCAACAGTGCTAACCAGTTGCACAACTGTGCTGCCCCCAATTTCTATATTTTAGAAAAAAAAAATAAAACAGTCTGAAACCTAGCTAGGAAGGAAGATCAGATGCTAGAATAACCCGTGTATCTTTTGTTCTTTCCATTTTCAACTGACAGACAAAAATCAAAATGTGATTTGTTATTGGCTTTGAAACTGGATACAAAAACGAACAAAGTCTGTATTTTTCATATTTTAACTTTTGGTCTTGGATCAAAAATACAAAATTAAAAAAAATAGGCATCAGGGACAAATTCAATTTTAATATTTAACTGCCTGGATTTATATGACCTGGGAATTGCACTCCTAATGAAAGAACGGTCATGGCAGCACTAGAAAAGCACAACCATACAAACATAAAGACTCTCATTTTTTCAAAGTTCACAATTCACAATATGTCACACATTTCAAGTTGAGCCGGAAATTCATATTTATAAAATCTCGATGCCTCGTGGGGGAATTTTGAACAGCATCACCAGCATCATCTTACCACAGTGAAGCTCTCTGGTGGAATCTGTTGTAGTGAATGGAAGGCAAGTGATCTGCACTAACAAACACTCTGATCTCACTGACTTACTCTTGGCGGACTTACACGAAAGTGGCTGACACTGTGGACCTGTGGTTTGAAGGAAGATTAAAGGACACGTCATCCAGGACACCAGATGACAACCCCCGAGGAAGGCTGCAGATGCAGCCGAAACATGTTAGAAAATAAGGTAAAAACAATCTTGTGTTTTGTCTGAGCCAATAGAAATGTGTTAATTAGTTTAAACAATGGACAAAATGAACCACAAAACAACGTAAAAGTGCTTGTTAAATGCTAAATGTTTTCACCGAAAACTGTGTTGGAAAGTTTTATGTTGTACATATTGTACAATATGTACCTATTTCAAATTGGTATTAAAATACTTGCCAACCACTCTATGAACAATGAATGTTTTATAAATGTTATTTTCTTTTAAAAAATATACACTGACATGGGTTATGAAGGGGTCTGCTGGCAAGTGTGAAATCTAATAAAAAGGATACCCAACACACAATTTTCTATGAAGCAAGACCTCTCAAAACAGGTGCTTAAAACAGCATACCTTTTTATAAATTGTAGTTTCTGTGACGCAAGACCTGTTAAAACAGCATACTCCTCAACACAGGCATGTTGTCTTGATAGAGTAGGCTAAATTAACAGATGACACTATAAACTAAACTTCCAGTATGCTATTCCGACAAAGTAGTATGCTACATCGACAGAGCAGGAGCTCCTGCTATGATCAGCCAACATAACCCAAACTTTTTCAAACGCTTGTGAACCGTCGTGGAGAAATATGCATCTGGTGTGAACAGGGGAACACATAGTCCTTGAGTTTGACCTTGCTTTTTTAACTGGCATAACTGGTAAACTAAACCAACCAAACTGCAAGCTGCAAGGCAATTCACTCATGCTATGATTGGAAACGAAGGCAGAAGTGCACCAGGGAAAGCTTGAGGCTTATACATTCCAAACTTACATGCGTGTTTTATTGACATAACGGCTACAAACACAAAGGCACTCTGGGCTTTGCTTGGTAGAACATGTGAAAACTGTAATTTAACTTTACAAAAGCAGGTAGTTTCTCACTTGAACAACTGACAAGTGAAGATGCTGTGAAGACAGGATGATGCTTTGGGGCACACAATCTGAATGCACATCAGAAGGATTGCTATTAGGACAAATAGATGATTTACTTAATAAGAAGCCGCTTATCATATACTGTGCCAGCTTGTATTTTGTTTCCAACCATGCTGTTCATTTGAATGAATAATTCATTTGTACTTCCAGGCCATTTCACCACAATGTTGATTAGCTCCATGGTGCACTACATATAATTTGTACAGTGACTGCATGTAAATGCATTCTCCTAATATAAACATATTCACTCTGTGATGGTGCTTTTACTACAATGTCTGTATGCAGTTGATAGCTCCAATTACATTAGGAAAAGTGGCTGTTGCTGCAAATCAAGCTTTAATGTTTGCCTGTTCAGCTGCTTTGTGGGAATTTGATGTACCTGGCTGACCTATGGAGACTTTCATCCCACACAGCTGGCATGGCCCTACTCAGGGGTGGACTGGCATCGTTTTGACCGGTCCGATAGCTCCCTCTGAAATTTCTCCTTTCCACAGTCAGTTCATTATTGGTACATCTGAACATGTGTTGGCAGAGGGACATATGCCAAGTTTTTGTGCATACTCTTTGTACGTGAGGCTCCAGCACTTCACAATCATGCACCCATATATGCTCTCCAAAACAAAAGGACAGTCTACTTTATTAAAATACCTCAATTACTTTGTTTTTTTCCATTGTCATTATACAGTATACAGTGGGGCAAAAAAGTATTTAGTCAGCCACCAATTGTGTAAGTTCTCCCACTTAAAAAGATCAGAGAGGCCTGTAATTTTCATCATAGGTATACCTCAACTATGAGAGACAAAATGAGGAAAAAAAATCCAGAAAATCACATTGTCTGATTTTTAAAGAATTTATTTGCAAATTATGGTGGAAAATAAGTATTTGGTCACCTACAAACAAGTAAGATTTCTGGCTTTCACAGACCTGTAACTTCTTTAAGAGGCTCCTCGGTCCTCCACTCGTTACCTGTATTAATGGCACCTGTGTGAACTCGTTATCAGTATAAAAGACACCTGTCCACAACCTCAAACAGTCACGCTCCAAACTCCACTATGGCCAAGACCAAAGAGCTGTCAAAGGACACCAGAAACAAAATTGTAGACCTTCACCAGGCTGGGAAGACTGAATCTGCAATAGGTAAGCAGCTTGGTGTGAAGAAATCAACTGTGGGAGCAATTATTAGAAAATGGAAGACATACAAGACCACTGATAATCTCCCTCGATCTGGGGCTCCACGCAAGATCTCACCCCGTGGGGTCAAAATGATCACAAGAACGGTGAGCAAAAATCCCAGAACCACACGGAGGGACCTAGTGAATGACCTGCAGAGAGCTGGGACCAAAGTAACAAAGGCTACCATCAGTAACACACTACGCCGCCAGGGACTCAAATCCTGCAGTGCCAGACGTGTCCCCCTGCTGAAGCCAGGACACGTCCAGGCCCGTCTGCGGTTTGCTAGAGAGCATTTGGATGATCCAGAAGAGGATTGGGAGAACATCATATGGTCAGATGAAACCAAAATAGAACTTTTTGGTAGAAACTCAACTTGTCGTGTTTGGAGGGGAAAGAATGCTGAGTTGGATCCAAAGAACACCATACCTACTGTAAAGCATGGGGGTGGAAACATCATGCTTTGGAGCTGTTTTTCTGCAAGGGGACCAGGACGACTGATCCGTGTAAAGGAAAGAATGAATGGGGCCATGTATCGTAAGATTTTGAGTGAAAACCTCCTTCCATCAGCAAGGGCATTGAAAATGAGACGTGGCTGGGTCTTTCAGCATGACAATGATCCCAAACACACCGCCCGGGCAACGAAGAAGTGACTTCCTAAGAAGCATTTCAAGGTCCTGGAGTGGCCTAGCCAGTCTCCAGATCTCAACCCCATAGAAAATCTCTGGAGGGAGTTGAAAGTCCGTGTTGCCCAGCGTCAGCCCCAAAACATCACTGCTCTAGAGGAGATCTGCATGGAGGAATGGGCCAAAATACCAGCAACAGTGTGTGAAAACCTTGTGAAGACTTACAGAAAACGTTTGACCTCTGTCATTGCCAACAAAGGCTATATAATAAAGTACTGAGATTAACTTTTGTTATTGACCAAATACTTATTTTCCACCATAATTTGCAAATAAATTCTTTAAAAATCAGACAATGTGATTTTCTGGATTTTTTTTCCTCATTTTGTCTCTCATAGTTGAGGTATACCTATGATGAAAATTACAGGCCTCTCTGATCTTTTTAAGTGGGAGAACTTACACAATTGGTGGCTGACTAAATACTTTTTTGCCCCACTGTATTTGTTAAACAGTCTACACGTCTCAACCCTTTAACACTAGTTGGGCTAAAGACTACAAAATCTTTCATAAAATCTGTCCCTAGGTTCACTAATGGTTAATAAGGATTACTGCTGTCTTTGCTTGTTTACTCTTGTTTGCTCTTTACTGATTTGTTTATCTAGTTTCTGTTTTATTTCCAGTCTTTTTGACAGTCCAGTTCATTTGCGTTGTTCACATAAATGGCTGCAACCCATTTTACAAGTTGACTTGTTTTTTTTTTGTCTTTCAGCACAGACCACCACAGTTATTAAAGCTGATATCCCTGATTTCAGATTGCCTAGCTTAGACTGTCAAACAAAGTCACAGAACTCTAAGCCCCTCCCGTCGGATAGAATTCCTAAGCCACGCCCCCCAGGTTTGGAAACATGCATACCCCCAGAAGACGACAGAGTGCAAGACACTGGTCCGTAGTTCATTCAAGTACCGTAACATTGCGGAATCACCGGTAAGTGAAAACAATATAATAATGAACAACTGACATTAATTGTTACTTTGTCCTGAACCTGACGCGGAACCAGCCAGCAGCTGTTTCTTCTGCTGTGACATGGTAGAGCGTCGAACACTCCCAGCAGTGGTGTTCTGCAGTAATATGTCTCAATTTTTTAGGAGCACAGCATCCAAATAAATGCGGAAATCAGTATGACTGGAGAGACTGTCCAATCATTCCTTCCGGGCCGAGCCATTTGATTTGGTTGATGTTTTTAGACAAATATGGGAGAACCACTTAATTATTTTTTTTTTATCTTCACAACATATTTTTCTCCATGCTGTGTTAAAACGTTTTTAATGGGAATGAAAAAAATATGTTAAGCTAATTTGTTATACAAATTAAGTATAGCAGCTATAACATCAGGCAGATTACCTGTTAGTCTGTTTACAGTGTTTTCTTCACTGTTGGTTTCTTTCCGGTGATACATGACTGATATATTTTTAAGTCTGACTGTAACTGACAGTTGATCAGATGCATCTCTGTGTCACTGTATTAGATTGTCAGTGTGACAGATCAAACTCATGAAGATGCTCTTTTTTTCCATAAACTCAGTTTTGTTCTGCATTTAGTAGGCCACTGTGTAAATTATTTTTTATATTATGCCATAGGTTAGTTTAAAAATTAGTTATGGAAAAGTAGAGAACTTTTCTTCAGTAAGTCAGCCCGTGATGTATAGCTGCACTTTCAATTTCAGTCTTCCTCGTTTTAAAGCCTGATACGTAAAATAGCATCTTTCTATCTATGGGAGGATGTAAAATGTTGTCCAAAACCAAGCACACCATTGTTTTTCTTGTAAAATTGCCAATATGTTTGATGTGTCACATGACCCTCTTCCTATTGAAAAAAACAAAAGCTGGATACAAGCTGGCCGACTTCAAAATGGCCACCATGGTCACCACCCATGTTAAAAAGTTTGCCCCCTCACATATACTAATGTGCCACAAACAGGATGTTAATATCACCAACCATTCCCATTTTATTAAGGTGTATCCATATAAATGGCCCACCCTGTAGTTTATTTTATCAAGTATACTTCTTCAGACTACATTGGAACATTTTTAGCTTTTTTGAAGTATACTGTATTTTACTTCAGTAAACTAAAATGTGATCTACAAGTACATACCTAGTAAACTAACTACATAGTACTAAAAATGTACTTGTACTTCACATTTTTGTTTTTGCACTGCATCATGTCCTTGCATCTTACAGCGGCGGCTTACAGCGGTGCTTTGTCATAATGTAGTCCCTAGTCTAAATCAGATCCTTAAAAACATTAAAATGGATTAGCAACAAAATATGAATTGTGAACATTTTTACAGGTCTTTTAAAAAAATATTATCGTTGTAATAATTTTCTAAGATTTAGAAATCTATTCAGAACAAAAATAATAATGTTTTGTACATAAAAAAAATGTTTGTTCACTTTTGTAATTAGTCAATTGTAATAAAAAAAAAAAAGGTTATTGAAATATCTACATTTATATAAATAAAATATTCAAAAATAATTTATACTTTTATAACCAAAGCTACATATAAACACACATGTTTTTGAAGAACTGTGTTTGCTTTTATTATTTTATGTACATTAGATAAAAATAGATCTTGGTATACTGATTTCACAATAAAATTCCGAACAAAATGTTTCCATCTAAATATTTAATGTGCCGGTGATACAGAATGTTTTATAGTGTTTTAGTGTATTCTATCTGTTAAACTAGGTTACATGCCATGGACGAACTCATTCCCTGTGATATGAAAGCTGCATGACAGTCTCTCACACACAAACAGAATTGAATCACACTTCCACTTGATGGTAAAGTAAAAAAGATGTTCGATGTCAGTGGTGTTTTTTATTTTTAACCACATTTGAGAACAAATTGCTGGAGATCATCTTCATCCCCCAGCGCTGTTTCCGCGGTACAGCAACACTTTTGTTTTACCTTTTACCACACCGCAGCAACAGGATGAAATCACCTATTTCAGTCCTCCACTTGATTATGAAGCGATAATAATGCTGTGTCATCAATGTCATTCAATGCAACTTAATGTGGTGAGGTACATGTCGCAATTTTGCATTTATGGCACTTATAGGGTTAAATAAACCAACCTTTCACTTCAGGTATACGGATAACAGAAAAAAAAATGTTCTTGATTTGCAAAATAAACTAATAATTTTATTTCATGTCATGTTTTAGCATTGATGCTATCACAACTGTAGTGGGCCTATTGGGTGTACTCTAAGAACCTGTGCTCAAAGGGATATTTTACACACCGCTTAATGTCACAGTGGGGAAAAGTTCTCATTCACTGAAGGTAGAACAAGATTATTGTGGGGATGTGGTAATTACTTTGGATAGGGAATATCTCCAAGTGTCTGGAGGGAAGGTGAAGCTATTAGTCTGGTGTTTTCTTTAATATCCTCAGTCACCCTTGAGTTTATAGTTTCTCTCCTCTTACTGGAGTTCCCCACCGAGGCAGCAGACTTAAAATGTGTTTGGCTGGAGAGTCATAGAGTGTTAAATCAGTCTCATCACGTACTATGAAAGTATTAGCTGAACCTTTCCCACAAGTTTACTCTATGTAATCATACCAGTGTCGAAATACAAAGACACACATTTTCAACCACTGTGTTTGAGGTAATGGACAAACAATGTGCATTGTTCTATTCATGATCCTGGTCTGTTCATACCATTACCCCCACTACTTCTTGTCATGTTGTTTCACACATTCTCTGTTTTATCATGTTCTGCTGTACCAGTCGGTTTGATCATGCCACGTTTCCGTTTGTCTGTCTGGATCTCCACACTCACTATTTATCTCTATCAAACTCAGTCCTGCAATCTGTTTCATGTTCCACAATGCCACAGCCTAATCACATGCTTGCCACTCATCTGTTTATCTTCATATAAAACTCCCCACAGTCTGATTCTCACCACTAGATTATTTGGGAGATTTTGATGTAACTTTCCAGTGTCATTGTTCAAGTCACAGTTCCTGTCTTGTCACAGCCTGTATTAGAACCCTAGGGTGTGCCTAACCTTTTTCTGCCAACCTGACCATGTTTCTGTCTGTTCCCTACTGGATTATTGGATTGATACCAACTCATCCATCTGTTTTACAATGATGCCTCCTTCCTGCTACTGATCTGACCTGTAGATCTGTCAGTTCAGCCAAGCCTGTTTAAGTTAAGCACTCACTGAGGTTTCTGACTTCCTCTTGTTCTTTGACTCGTGAATTTGTTTTTTGTTTCTTTCATAAATAGTTTTACCCAAGTTTCCTTATAATACTTTTTTCTGTTCTGCAGTCAAAGGAACTTTCACTATTGTCCAGTTTCCTGCTTTCTGTTTATTTCCAACCAAATAAACTTTTTTAAACGCCAACCCCTCTCTGCCTGTTGCATTTGAATCCAGCCCAAGTAAATTCTATATTTTCAAAACTGCTTTGATTAAAAAAAAAAGTCATTCCATATGGCCATACGTATGTCAGCTGTACAACGTTCAAATGTTTCAGTCATTCACACAGACTTTTAGAACATTAAATAAATACAACTAAATCATGAGAGTAAAAAAGTTTAAATCAGTAAGTGATGTTTCTTTAGATATAAATAACTTTGAGGATTGTTTAATGTCATGATTTTTTTTTCTAGGCATTTAAAATATTTACCAATTTCATTATGAGTTTATTTGTCCTATTTTATGCAAATGTACTTGAAGTTTTCATCTCATCTGCCATTGCTGTTTTCTTTGCTATGCACTGCTGCTCATGAAGTCTCCGACAGCAGCCTTGATAAGTTAAATTCCTGTCTTTAGTTATTTTGTGTACAAACCGGCACACAATTGTTGGTGTCCTTATGCTGGGGAAAACAACAACATGATTTTCACCAAAATAACTAACTTCAAAAGATGTTATGTCGCATTCACATGGCTAGTTGTCACAATGATGTTTGAGCATGTTATTATTGGTGTAATAAAGTCAACATATTAATACTTCCAGAAGGAACAGTTGTTCGAACAAGCAACGATTCTGTAGGTCATTAAAATATTTAGTTTAAATCTTCTCTGTGCAAGGAGAATAAGTCCAGGGAGTAAAATAAAAAAAAAAATACAATAAGGGCAAAGACTTTTGTGGCATGCTAAGGCTGTAGTCTTCAGTGCAGTGGTGGATGGGGTGGATGGGGTGCATTCAATAGTGTAACTGCCTGAGGATTGATACTGCTGACCAGACTGGCATATTGGTGCAAATGAACTCTTATCTTCTTCCTGAGGGCAGCAGGTGGAATGGGTGTTTTTTTTGGGTGCTATAGATGCAAGAAACAGCTATTTTACTTTTCTTTAGGAGGTTACTTCCAGTAATTTTTCCCACTGCATTTGCCACTCTCTAGAGTGCTTTCTGTTCAGCCTTAGTGCAGTGGGAAAAGCACACTAAGAAGCGACAAGTCAGCATTCTACTAATAGTGGAGTGATAGAAGGTTATCATGAGCTGTTGAGCAATTTTGGCATTTTTAACAGAGGTTGTGTAAATGCCCCAGGACAGGTCTTCTGGAACAGACATGTAAAGTTTGTGAAACTCTCCAACATCTCAATCTCCTCTGAGTCAGAGCGAATTAACCAATTTTAGAAAAGTCCAAAATAATTTCATTGATATCAAGTACCAAGTTTTAATGTCCTACACAATGGTGGCAGATGTCATTGAAGTCATGATTTGCTGCAGATGAAACAAAGCAAATTTAATGTGAAACTTACCAAAATAATAATACATAATTTTTTTTAATTTTTTTTTTTAATAATCAGCTAATGAAAATCTGACAGTGATTTTGAATTCTGGTTTAACGGAACATTTTAACTAATGAAACTGGACTGTACAAACATGATGGTAACTCTTAAAAAAATATATATTTTAAATAATTTGGAACATGGTAAACTAAGATGTTCCCTACAAATGGCATCCTAAGCATTTGTCTGTCATTTTATAATTATTTTTTCTACCAATTGTTTTTAAAAAATGTTTTTGTGAAAACTGTCTTGAAGGTAAAGCTCCTCTAGTGTTTTATTATTAAACAGTGTACTTAACAGTGTGTATATTTAACATAGAGTAATCAAGCCTCGTCTTCAAAGGCCTGATTTATCAACATTCCAAGTAAAGAGCGCAAAATTGCGTGCGCCGCAAAACTTTTGCACTAAGGACGTGTTCCTGATTTGCGGGTGATCTACTAAGACTGATTGCGCAGTTGTTAACCGGCGCAAAAAGCAATATTCAAGTGAGGAGTTTGACGGTGCTTTTCTCTTGCGGGCGCAAGAAAGGCGCAAATGGAAAATGAAATTCGAGCCATTGGAGCTTCAAATATGAGTGGAAGAGGCAAAAAATATATTGCTGAGCAAAGCAGCAAAGACATCTTCAGGTTTCACTCTGTGATGTTGTGAATGTTGTGCAACACAAAACAAACTGGGTAACCTGGAGCTTGAAGTGCCCCTCCAGCACGGTCCAAACACCGACACCTGCTTTTCAGGATGTGGTGTGCTCCAAAATGTTTCTAGTGTGAATGTGGGCCTGATTATATTCATGTTACTCCCCAGCAGTCGGGTTGAGCACAGGTGATAGGAGGGAGGGGTAAAGGGGTTCTGCACCATCACCTTAGGAATAGATCATGAGCTGCTATTAGATCCATAAATGTGTGGAATGATATTTACAGCACGAATAACGTAACAAAAGCACCCAAAAACCAGCCATCTCCATATTCACCATCTCTCAACCTCGTAAATATAACACCGTTCCTCAGAATGAAAGAATCGTGAGCCTGGATAATTTGCCACAACGTTTGCATCCCAAGTGTTTGGAAAATTAATGTATCTCCTTGCGTAACACTGCATTCAAAAGCTGTGACACACGAGTCCATCTACCCTGGGAGATGCAATACTTATTGTCACAGTGTGCTGGAATGATCCACACGTCTGTCTGTGTCTTTTCCTCGCAACAATCACTGCAGTCATTAAAAATACGCGCAAAATTACAAGCCGCAAACAGTTTAAGGTTTGATAAATCACACTACGCCTGGAACGCCCACATATTTACATGTTCTCCTCCCAATATTTTACACCTTCTGACAAACGCCCACATTGCATAAAGGGAAAAAGCGCTAAAATGATTTTGTGCTTCTAGTGGCAGGCTTAACAGGCGCAGTTTTGCCTGCGCGTTGTTAGTAAATCACCTGCTGCTTGTTTTTGCGGTCGCTGAGCGGTTTTCACCTGTTTTAACAAACGCAAACCTTTGATAAATCAGGCCCTGATTTCCCAGGGAACTAAAATTTAGTTCTAGGAAACCAAAATGTTGTTCTCAAATGCATAAAATGGAAATAAAATGTGTTTACGAAAGTCTTACACTTAAATTGTATACCCTATAAAACATAAACAACATATTAGATGTTGGAACTGAAATATTTTACAATTTCAAGATGGTTTTAGGAGTACTCTTTATTTCAAACATAATAAAATTAGTAAATCATGATTCAAGAATAGATTGACTTATTTTATTATCTGTTTTGATATCTGTTAAATTTAATGCCTGTGTTTATTGTACATTGTGATTTTTTTTCTTTTTCTTGAGTGGGGGTTCTCTGGTTCACTAAATGATTTTATGCCATTCTGTTTACAAGGTAAGCCATTAAATCCAGATGCATGTAGCAGGTTACCTTGGTGCCCCAGACAAAATATTAAAGCTGTAATCCAGAGTTCCTTCTCAGAAGGCAACACTGAAAAAAAAAAGTGTTGCACCTTCAAGTCCTGGCTCTCTGTGTCCCTGATATGATAGCCAGTGTCTACTCTCATCTGAATGCTGCCATGAAGAGTCCATTGTAATAGTCACATTTATACAATTTATGTATATTTAAGGGGGTTGCTGCTCCATGATTCACAGGTCTTTGCAGCGTTGCACCCAGCTGGTAAATGCCGGCCGGGTAGTTCTTCAGGATGCGTGTGCGCACGCTTGGTTGGTTGAGAGGTGTACTATGCAGATGGCTAACGCTATTGGCTAATACTGGGCAGCACTCAGTGAAAACTAAAGCTGGATTCATACTAATGCAGCTCAGACGTGTCGGAGACATGCACCGCCAACTGTCACGGACTCTCCAACTACCTCGGATGGTTGGTTGGAGTCACGCTGTATTTTCTAACTTTCCGACGGCCGCGTCGGATAACGCACGACCGTGATTGGTCAGCCAAACAACACAACATCATTTCTGGCACGACGTAGCTTCCCTTTAGTAAACAGCATGAGTGTTGATAGTCTTAAAGACAAATTTTTCTGCATTAAAAGAGGTCTGAAGGGCAGCAGTGGCGATGCCGGTGGCCTTAAAGTCCCTGCTTTTTATTTGCTCCTCTCATTGTTGGAACCACACAAAAACCACCGGGAGACCTCTGAGTAAGGAACGCGCCTCCTGCTGTCCTGGCGGAGAATTTCTTCAACAGGGTCGGGGTAGTATGAACAGAAACTGGCTCCGTCAGCACATTTGCCTTTGCGTAAGCATGAATCCAGCTTTAGTGCACCCCTTACGGGACAGTGGAGGGCTTTGAGAAAGAAAAAGAAAATTATGTTTTTCCTACATTATATTACAGAGCCGGGTCAGACTGTCACTTCTTTAAATTTCTAAAATCCATCCTGAAAAGAGGAAAACTCCACATTGCAGCTTTATTTAAAAAAAAAAAATTATGGTTACCTCAATCTTCTATTGCAATGCCTTTTCTGTCATTTCTCCAGGCCATTGCTTACTTCACTAAACCACTGAGTTTTATACATCCCAGTGAACAGCTGTTTGTAGCTCAAATGCAAACACAAAGCTTGGAATGAATCACAGTAGATCAGTTGGCAGATTCCATTCTGAAGTTTGCTTGTGGTATATCCTGGTACACAGATGCTTCATTCAGTCATCAACTAAACATTTATATATTTTAGGGTGTATGTCAATTTTTTATAAATATATTTTTGATGGAGATTAGAAACACTCCCTCTTCCTGCCTCTTTAAACATTAAGCTACTCTACTTTATTGAGTGTAATGTTCCATTAGACAACATTACAATTAGTTCCTAACAAGACATGACACTCCTGCTGTGTTTTTAGAAAACCTGGCTGAGATTGGAGCCCACTGCTGTGGCTTACATGGCTTTCATCTTAGGTGGTTTCCTGCTGTGTTCTGTTTTGTTTCTATCTAAAGTATTCACTTTGTTTCCAGTTTTGTTTAAAAGCCCAGACTCTCAGCAATGAAAAAAGGCTCCGTCTGCTTGTTCATTTTGACGTTAGAGATGATGATCATATGGACAGAAACACTGCAGGGGTTAGAGGCTGTGAGCCAAAGCTTCTCCTAAATAGACTGTGGTACCGAGATGTTTCTAATGCATTCAGGCATTAGTCTGAGCTGTGGCAGTACAATGCAATAACGTGTTTGACATTTATAAATTTCACACCTCACTATCTGCATTGGAAACCACTCGCTGTCTGTTTAATTCCAGTGTGCTGATCATCTTATAGATCCGGTAATTGACTGCACTCACATTATGTCAAGCTTTGTCAAAGGTCAAAGAGTAATTGCTCTTTTCAGCAGCGAAAGAATCTTCTTTGTTCTTTGTGACTTTCATTCTTCTGGCGAACAAGTTGAGAAAAATTATTATTCAGTTCACAGATGCACACAGATTCAACAGTGCTGCTCTGATTAATTCTTATGCTGTTAAAAACTGGCAAGTTTTCTCTTAAACTTCAAATGCATAAAGCATGGAACATTTCTCTCTTCATACAAAGTATTCCAATTACTATATTTTGTTATGTTAATCATGTTGATACTGCAGTAATAAAGGCTCATTATTAGAAGAGATGGTCAAATAATACAAAACTTAAAACAAAGGCAAGTTTGAATTTGAAGTCATATAAATGAGAATTAGTTTGGACTGGTAAAAATAACTTATCCCCCCCCCAGGGATAAAAAATAAAGGACCAGAGGGGGGGTTAAATCCCCCCATCCCCCACGACAAATCGCACCCTGCCCATCTGTGAGACGTTAAGTCCCAGGGAACAATGACTTGTTTATGTGAGGTGTTGGAGTCAGCTGTTTCACAGTTTTGATTGTTTTGAAACTGACTTGGAAAGTAGAGATAAAGCAGCATTGTAGATGTTAGATAAGTGAAATCTGACACTTTTTTTAGATTGACATGTCCTGAATGACTGATTATCTAAACAAACTAAGGTTTACAGGTTAATAAGTGGCAGCACAAACCTGAGTGCTCCAACTAAATCATACAATAACATAGAGAACATAATCTCCACACAGAGGCCCCAGCCAAGAATCAAACCAAGGACCCTCCTTTCACCCTTTTTATAATCAACAGAATTCACAGTTTGGCTTCCTTTAAACCAAGGTTTACTTATAAAATATTTGGGGAATTTCTTGTAATAGATGTGACAACTGAGATGGAACAGCAATGATGCTGAAAATGACTAAACTCAGATACACCTATCCATCATGAGGGAATAAATACTGACAAGTGAAACAAGAACTAAAAACTAGGCATGTGAGATGAGAAACTTGTTTCTTTTGGCATTATTTGGAACAGTGTTTTCTTTCACTCAACAATTCAAGAGCAACATGAATTGGAAATGTTTCTGAGGAATTTTAAAATCTAAATATGGTTTCTCAGATTTTCTCAAACATTTTACAGCAGTTCTTCCCTCTACAGTTGAGTAATTATGTAACAACAATAAATATACAGAGACAGAGATGTTCTGTGATGCATTCAGCCCTAAAACAAATCTCTCCCCTTGATGATGATATTTATTCTCCATACAGCATAAACCTCTCTGTGTGAGAGTTTCAGTGAGAGCCTGCCTTTGTTTTCTCATTAGTTTTCGCTCCATGTAAAGTGGATTAAATGACCTCTGGAACCAAGAGTCTACACACAGAGAGAACACACATTTTATAATGAAAGGGGAGCAATGTTGATGTTACACTGAATTAGAAAAACAAAAAAACCCCACAGAGACTTAATGAATTAAACATGGGAATTATGTAATTTAATTGGTTCAGTATCCCATTAGTCATCGATCTGTTACACTTTATTCCACAAAAGATGACATGTTTTTTATTTCCCAAAATATTTTACTTTGTGATTACCAAGGCTGATGGACTCATTTCTGCAACCAACTCCTCTTGCTGCTTTTTTTTTCTTATGGGTGAGTTGGGCAGTTCTGATCCAGTAAACCTGGAACATCTGGTCCTGTAACAGGTGTCTGGCAGAGACTGTTTGAACCAAATGTTGGCTAAACACTCTTTGTGCTGTCACAATGTCTTGGTAGAAGATCACACAGTAACAAATAAAGAGTAAAAAGAATATTTTGCACAAGATATTTTTGTACATTTGAGCTTGTATAGCTAGATCATAATGTTGTATAATTAAAATATATTGTAAACCATGTATTAGTGAAACAGAACCTGTTGGGTAACTGTCAAACTATTTTGATTTTACCAGCAAGTTTGACAATATAAACTGAATCCGTTAATGAGTTTTAGGTAATAGTGAATTGTGCTATTCATATCAGCTGTTCTGTATCTTTTTTCATACCATATGTGCCATAATGTCAGTCCGTCATTATTTACTAGAGGTGTGCATCTCTACCTGCCTCACGATTCGATCCGATTATCTGCCTAAAGATTCGATTTAATTCTGCAATACATCACGATTCTTCGCACTCAATTTTTCAATAACTTACTACAAGCAGTCGGATATTGTTTTGAATTCTTTTTTATTACGGTATACCTGACAAAACATAAATCTTTCCACTGAAGTGAATGGCCATTTTTAAAGTGTGCTGCCTATTACTTAAATAAAAAAAATGTATGTATAAAAAATAAAATTTTCAGTACAGCAGCTATAAGACAGGATTCTACATTTCACATGTAGTATACCAAAACAAATAGCATAGCCTGTCTATTTAAAAGTGCAAATATTCAAATAAAACAATTCCTTGCTTTTCATTCAAAGTGTGCGGGATAAAACATTTTTAGCAGCTTAAAGACAAGGACACTTGAGAACCTGGATTGAGTGGGAATCACGATTATGTCACATGCTGCATCGATGCAGAATCGTGCACGGCCGAATCGCAATGCATCTTAGAATCGATCATTTTTCCCACCTCTATTATTTACCCTCCACTTGTTGTGTTTCAGAGTGACAGGGTGCTGGCTCCAGTGATCATTGGGCGAGAGGACAGGTTGCCAGTCTATCATAGGGCCGTATATAGACAGACAACCATTCACACACACCTAGGTTTAAAGTTACCAATCGACACACAGAGAAAATGTTCCTTTTGAAGAAAATCTACAAGCATGGGGAGAACATTCAAACTCAAAACAGAAAGGTCCTTCTTGCTGCAAGGGAACAGTGCACCATCGTGGGGCCTGTGCCATAAAGTGTGCTAAAAAATGAACCCCAAAACTTATGGACTCAAAAATATATCCATTCACTTAAAATTTCCAACAGGTTCTAAATAATGAAATTCCAATAAGTAAAAGTTGGGTCACCCCCTTATTACAATTTAAGATTTTTATATGACATTAATTACACTCAACTCAGAACAATGACTTGACTTTGAACAGTTAGTGTGTTATGAGTTCAGACATGAGGTCTGTAATACACACTTTTGTCCTCTTGAAGAAGACTTTAAATGAACCACACTTTGTGCTTCATTTGGTTTGGAGGTTTTTTTATTCTTTGAATTAAGTGTTAATTAAAGGGCAAATAAAACATGGAAGAGATTAAAACAGACCATCCTCAAGGTTTCATTACCTGCACAGACTGTAATCAGTCTAAATGCAAAAAGCTCAAAGATTAATTACAGTTCTTTGCAAAAGTCTTGGGCCCCCCCCTCATGTCTTTATATTTAGCTTCAAATGAACTAAATTATTTTTCAATTTATATTGAACAATAGTTCTCCAGTCTTTCTGAAAGTCTTTCAAAGTTTCATTTGAGTGTTATCACTTATTTACTGTCCTTGTAATTGAAAACCTCAAGGTTTGTCTTTACTGACCAATGAATATATACAGTATATATTAATATTAATATATATTAATATAAATAAGACCCTTTTTGGTTGTATCTACAATATTAAAATAAAAAAAATTCTAGAATACAGGCATAAAAAAGCATTTTTGAACTGACTGAAATATTCCATTGAAGCCAAATGTTTTAACTGAAGGGCCCAATACATTTTTCAGTCCTTAGTCTTATATTCTTACACAGTCTTGGTGTTATATTCTTGTTTTTAAAAGGCCCTTCCATTAAAAATGGGTTTTCTGAAGTTTCTGTTGAAGATTTTAGCTCCACAGGTGTTCTTACCTTCATAGTGGGTTGAGAACAGGTCAACAACTTCTCTTTCAGTTTTAATCTCTCAAACTACGCAGGTGGAGATAAAACCCGAGTTCTCCAGAGTTTGAACGGCCTGTATCTGTTTCATCACAACTCAGTAGTTTGTTAGTATTCGGCAGCTCCCAAAGTTGAAACCACGCCTAGCATGCGGCTCACTAAAAAGCTGTAGAACAAGACGTAGCAAACAGGAAGACATTACGTCTGACGTTGCCATGCAGAGCAGGGCAGGAAACAGTATACCTTGCTCTCATAGGCTAGTTTGTTAGCCAATCAGAGTCCAGCAAATTTGAACAATGGATATGAACAAGCTGCTGACAAAGCAGCCTGACGGAAGGAGCCAGAACCACCCGGATTTTACTGCAGACAGATTGAAAGGTCTGTTAATCAGTAGCTACGTTTACATGGGCACATTTAATCGGAATAAACGCCCAATCGGATAAAAAAGAATGTTTTGATCCGATGCAGCCTGATCCGAAAGAAATTTACTTCCGATCGAGAGGGGTGGTTTTGTCCGATCTTCATTCGGATAGACGTGCATGTATACACCCATTCGGAAAGAAAGGGTGAAAAGAGCCCACTGTGCATGCGTACAACTTCAGCGTGACGTCTTTCCGCTTTCGCAGACCCAAGCAGAAAACATAGCGGGAAGTAAACAGAAGTGGTCTGCTGGAGCAGTCATCCTGTCATCCTGCTCTCCTCTCCTGTGGTGGAGGAGCAGTAGCAATATGTATTCAGCCTCTAGCTTGGTTAATGCGACCAGTAAAAACCCAAACATAACGGTAATCACTCGCAGAAGGTCCATATTGGGGATAACGTGAGTCAGCTCGAGCACACGATGGGGCGGGAAAGACGTGCAGAAAGGACGGAGTTTGTTTACTTTTTTTCTTCCCCCGGAAAGACAACTCGCTGTGCGCATGCTCAACTCATTTAACCTGATTGAGTGTTTGGTGCATGTGTACTCATGGCATGATCAGATCATTTCAGTTAGTGTCCATGTAAACAGGGATTTGGGAATTCAGATCGACCAAGATTTTAATCAGATTGGGGAAATTTAAACGTAGCTAGTGTTTCCTGACGTTTTTTAGATTTAAAATGTTTCATATTACTTGTTAATATTTAAGAAATAACCACAAAGTTCTGAAATTTGTATGAAATGGCTTCTTTAAAAAGATAATCGACTCTGGGACATGTAATATCTACCAAATAAAGTAAATACAGATCAGTCAAATCACACTGAATTTTTACTGATCAATAGAAATGACAGTTAAAAAAATCCTATCAAAATGAAGAAACTGTTATTTTCTTGTAGTTATTTAGTTTCTTCATAGAAATGTATTAAAAGCCTAAGGCACATACATTAAAAATATATTGATCATGCCCAGTATCCATGTGCTGATTAACAGAGTCTGGTCAGAATAGAATCTAAGATATAGATACTTTATATGAAGATAATTTTTGTGGTAACTTCATTGATCTCAGCTGGACAGAAATTGATTTAAACATAATTTAAATTCTGATGCTCCTTCACTAAACAAATATGGGAGAGAACAGTAGGGGAGGTGGTTTGGATTTTTTTTCTCCATTTTAAAACTATTTTATTTGTGAATGGTTTCTTGAAGTCATCACTATTGGTGGTTCTACAGATGCTGGACTTTTAGCAGTTTGGCTACAGTACTAAATCTTGTTTTCTAGTTGTCCTGGATTATGGATGGGTACTCAGTTCTGACTTTGTGAATGGGCTCACTTGTATGTAAGTAGATTATCATTCCAAGTTGAATAAAATTCTTCCAATTTAGTGCAAAAACCATTTTCCTTTTAGCCTTTTGAAGCACACCTCTCTGAATTAAATAAAGAAGCCAGCTTCTGCTGACTGATTACCTTCATTTTCAGAGGCACAACATTGTCTAATCAAGTATGCATTAAAGCTGTATCATTATCAGTAAGATAATCAATTTGTGAGGCGGTAAAATCTTTACAATAGAGTCTTTAAATTTAGTTATAGCATTTTCTGATAAAAACTGGTGGTAATGAAACCTCTCTCTGGGGCTGTGAAGTCTGTCATCATAAACTCAAAGGTTTTTAAAAAATGATCAAACAAGACAGAGTTGTGAGGAAATACCATTAGCTGCTCGCTCTCTTTGCCAGAAGTCAGAACAAGATCAAGGGTGTGATAAGGAGAATGAGTTAGTTTATTTAAGTTTGTGTGTTAGTTTGGGAAAAATAATTGCGTTGAAGAGATCACTAAATGCTGTATCTAGATCACTTTCAATGACAACATGAATACTAATATGTACTGAAATGATCTTATCAGTATTCAATTATGAGTCTGATAAAAATTCTGACAGAAACTCCGAATAAGAGCTGGATGAATAAGTGTAGTGGAAGAATTATTTACCAAGAGTTGAAAAGGAAAGAAGTTTAGTCATTTCATGCATGAAATGAGAGCAGTTATATTTTAGAATGAGACTCACATACACCCATAATGTTGTTTAGCTATCTTTTATAGTGCTAGCTAGTACTATACTAAAGTATAGCTGATACAAGAGATGATCAGAACTTTCAACATCATCAGACTTCTGGGTTCCTGGTCAGAATGTCTTAGAACTCATAGCTACAGCTTCTCAATTTTACTATCTGCATACTTGTTGATGAAGACCTCATAAATCTGATAATAAAGTTAAAATCATTTGTCAGATTGAACAAATGATGCTGAAGTAAACTAGAACATCCACCACAACAACAAATTAAAGGTGGAATATGGAACATTGACACCACAGTAACATTCAACGCGTGGATGTCGCAGCCACAACAAAAAAGACCACAGGCTTCGAGACATCGGGGTGCCAGGCTCAAGACCCCCACGATGTCACGAAAATTCCTCACCCAAACCCCCTCTGGCGCCCAATCCTCTCCTGTCGCTCCTCCTTAGAGAAGGACAACAAAATCCCTGATGCTCCGAAGCCACAGCTCGACCCGCTGACTCCGCCTCCCTCCACAGTATCAGCCTCTCTATTACAGACTATTTACCGTATTAGGCAACCTGCAATGGTGCCCCCTACTCTGCCTGCTATTGGCTGGTAGATGTAAACCTAATGCCAAAGGTGTGCCCATCAAAATAAATATTATATTTAAATTCAGATATATATTTTTAAAGGAAATACTGTACTGTCATTCTGCACCCCTCAGTACCCCGTAGAGGTATGTTTTTTTTAATAGCTTTCTATGAAATGTTTCATATTCCATTTTAATTTTTTTCTGATGCCAAATTTTGGTTAGAAAAACTGAAGGTCAGACACTCAAAGAGTTCTAAAAAAAATAAAGATAGAAAATAGCTGCACTCCTCCTTGACTTGTTGCCGGAGGTAAAAAATGAAATCACATTCATTAGAATTTAATTGAAGTGTCTCCATAGGCTGCCAATGTCTGAATCATGACAGAAAAAATGTCCAAACCATGTTCAGAATTGTAAAAATAAATTAAAAAAAAAAACAAAAAAAACATAATTTCATATAAAATTTTAAAATAGGATTTATTTTTTTCTGTTCCACCTCTGAGTTTAAAGCTTCTCAAGTTTCTCCATTTCAATGTGTTCATTTGTTTCAGTTTTCAAATTATTCCCCCCTTGGGTTAAGGAGGGAAATATTTAGTACAGAAATAAACAGAATCTGAAGGAAAACTAATGTCATGCTGTTAAGCACACCATTTCTCTTCAGACATGTTAGAAGAACCCAGTATGATCGGCATAGTTGCAAGGGTATTGCATGTCTGTCATCATTTGTAATGAATAATAAAAAAAGCTAATGGGGAGGCGTTTGAGTGAAATATGAAAGAGTACTTCGACCACATGTTAAAAGAAACACACACGGTGCATGAAAATTGTAAAATCAAAAGTCATCCAGAAAGACGTTCTTCATATGAAGAGCTCACCAATGAAAAAGAAATATGTCTTCTGTTTCACACAACCATTTACAGAAATGTAAGAAAAACACCAAATATAATTGAATTAATAAAACTGTTTAACTCTATTGCACTAGATATGCTGTTTTTTTATAGCAAGCCAAACCAAACGTATTGTTGTTTGACAGAAACGTATTATGGGGCAAGTGAATATGCCCTGTAATACTATGAAAGTAATAATCACCACAGATAATTATAGGCTTTTTCTAAGGGTTCTGCGTGAGGACTGAACCAAAGTGAGATTTAAGTCAAGCAGAGATGTGTCCTCCTTTGCCAGTCTACACAATAATCACTACACACATCAAATAAAATGTGTTATCCTAACTAGCAGGTTCAGTAAAAAAAACACCAGTTCTGATTTGCTCAAGTCACCTCCACTTGTATCTGACAGCAATTTAATCTATTCAGAAACATTGATTTCATACAATGATGCATGCAATCAACTAGAAATCACTTTGTATTACACACATCTGTTCAAGACGCCTCAAACAAGCTGCTCATTGTCATTTGTCAAACAAAAGAAGTGCAAAAAACCATGTGGAGGACAAAAGAGGGAGGAGTAAAACTGCTCTCTATAACGGCATCAAATCTGCATGAAATTTGCTGAAACATTGCTGAAAATGCAACTCTTATTGAAGTGAATGTTGTACAGATAAATCAGTTTAGACAAGGCATCCATTCATCCACTTCCGTTTATACTAAATTCTGATTCTACAATCTGAATGCTGCATGCCACTGGATGTTTGTTCTCTTTTGTTGGTGTGTGTGTAAATCTCAGTTGATAAGAAGTTTCTAAAATACCCACACCAGTGTATCCAGAACAATGCCACATTGAAAATCTTGAATCGTAATTTAACATGCTCGGTCTAAATACTTTTAAGTCACTGCTACATGATTGTCTGATTATGTAATGTACAGGTTTTGACTGAATTCATATACACACAAACAGAGAGAGGCAAAGTAATGAAGGAGGGTCTGATCTGGGGAGGGGGGGGACCAAAATCTCACAGGATAAAGAGTTTGGGTGTAGCACTTACAGGTGGATTGAAGGAACAGGCAGTGAAAGAGTCAGAGTCCCAAAAGGGGTTGAAGCCAAGTAATCCAAAAGCAGAGGGAAGAGCTCTGACAAGGGGCAGGCGGAGACGTGGTCAGAAACAATCTAATCTGTATGATTCACGCTAGCGACAGACTGGTCATGACACAAAACTGGTGTTGGCGCATATGCGCAAGGCAATTCAGTACACTGGCAACCAAACAACACACAAGGGTTTAAATAAGAACCAAAACAGGTGTAGCAAGTGAGTGTGATTGACAAACAGACAGGTGCAAGACATGAACCAATCAGGCTGTGAGTGGGATAACAGGAGGACACACAAATACACCACTAAGAAACTAAGTGCATAAAATCCAATTCAGAATACTAACATGAACTAAACCCATCTAACATTAGGAAATAACAAAAGTGTGGAGAAACACAGAACATGGACAGACAGATGACATGAGGAGGGACGACATGACAGATTCTCTATTTTATGTTAACGAGCTATTGAATAGTTGTACCTAATAAAGGGACCAGTGAGTGTATAATATCAATGCTATCAGTTCGCATGCACTCAAAGTGAGATAAACACATTTCAATGAGTTCACATGCTACATGGGAGAGTTCACATGAACAGAACGAATAGTTCATGATGAGGCAATGCCAAGTTTGCTATGCATAAATGCAGTACATCATTGTTTTTTTTTTTTTTAATGTCTTCGTGTCTCTGTCTGTCCACTCCATCTCTGAAATCGAATACAGTCTATCATGCTTTAAACCCAAATATAGTGCACTATACAACAGAAGAAATACATTAAACTACACATTGTTGTAGAGGAAATCTATCCTGACACAATAAGGCACCCAGACCCACAACTCCAGAAGTTAGATTTTCAGTCTGTTGTGCTTCATTCAAGTCAAGTAAAATCTCTAGTTTAAATTTAGCTTACCTTGGATTTCACACCTGCCTGTCTGCTGCTGTTTTCTTGCATTGTGACTCCACCACTGACAGAGCCCCATTTTTCAGTCTCCAGTTCATGACCGTTTAGATACCCTGGTGACCTTAAAATTGTATCTGATGTGCTTGGGTCTCAAAAAAACATTCAGAAGCATCATAGCTTTGTTTAACAAAACATGGGGCAAATTTGTGTTGCTTGACACTTAAAAGGGCATGTATGTTTTTACGTGCTTTTAATCGTCCTGGGCAAATCTAATTTTGAAGCCGGAAGTGATGATAAAGGGGAACATAGCTCTTTGTTTTCTTCTTGAATGGACAGCATTTGTGAGCTTGTGTTTTCATTAATGATACGGGGAAACACTTTATAACTGGTGGTTGTTCCAACACTGCTTCATTAATGTATTTCCCTAGAGCAACCCCAAAGAATAATCACTGACACATAAATAAAAGATGACATGAGAATGAAACTTAGATGTTCTGACTCAGTGGGTTGGATTTTGATGTGTGGAAAGAATTCTTCTCCCAAGCCAGGCTCGAGTTAAACCCATTTTCATGCAGCAGAGCCACGAGTTAATCATCAAATATGATTTTATGACCAACACAACCTGCACTAGAATACTTCACAGAAGTAAAGCAGCATTTTTTTTATTCTTATCTCAAACTGGCGCCTAAAGATGGCTGCCTTGGTGAAAGAAGTGTCTGTGCTCTCTTCCAAGTCAAATTCCTTGTATTGTGCAAATGATTCTTGACAAAAAAAGGTTGATTCTAATTCTTTCATAGCAGTGACTACACACACATAATTTGACTTGGTCATAATTACTGCCAGAAAGAACAATACTCACAGTTCCACCAGAGTCGCATGCTCAAGCCAGAATCGGAGAAGGCTCACATCATTGGAGATTTGTTGTTGAACTATGGTCTATGGCTGTTTATTCTTAATGTTCATTGACATCCACAGTGACACTGAGGTTGACTGTGTTTGAAAGAACTTGTAGGCTGTGGAACCGATTTTGGCTCAGACAAATGGCTGTGTGCCAAAAATACTCAGAAATGACAGAATTTTGATTTGCATCTTCTTATATGGTTTGCAAACTTTTTTTTTTTTTTTTTTTACATCCCTGGTCCTTTTTTCCCCTCAATTCTGGTAACTGCACATGCACATATAGTAGGACCATCTGCTGTTTCTTAAAATTGTGCAGCAAAACTCTGTAAATATGCATATTTGAGGCTTTATTACCACAAGTCTGTGCATCCAGATGTATATGGAAAATTGGCTAATGGGCACAAATGCAATATTGATTGATATGAAATAGTGAAATAACACATCAAAATCGCATGTCAGATACAATTTAATTTGGCCCTAGGTGTTAGTGAGTGTGTGAATGATTGGTTATTGCTATGTAGCCCTGTGATGAACTCGCTACTTTTCCAGGGTAGATGGATCATTTCCTTGACTTTTACAATCTGCAGCCATCCATTAAAACTATCCATGTCTTACCAATTACGTTTGCCCTCAAATGTGATTCTCATTACCTGACATTAGAGTCTCAGCCTGGTGCTGCGTATTTTATGCACTGCATCTAAGCAGTTACACACCAGGCAAGATTTTGTTGACACATGGTGATTTTTCTGTGATATTGGTCAGAAGTTTTTTTTTCTTTTTTCTAAAGTTAGATAACTGAAGGTCAGGCAGCTGGACAAGTAAAAAAAAGTGGCTCCTATTACATTAGAGTAATGCTTTTTATGCTAATTCAGCCTGGTGAATTGGAGAGATCTTCATCCAGTTAACATTTTTAGGCTGAACTTGTCAATTTCAATGTGTTATACATAGGGTCTTTAATGATAGATGTAACCCATGTCTCTCAATATGTTCAAGCAAATTTACAGAAAAACAAGGCTTCATTCACTCTGGCTCCAACAGATGGATTATCTCACTAAACATTTGATGAAATGTAGGAACTCTGATAGTATGGAGTATAAGGTGCATGTTTTGTTTTTTTACATAACTTGTAAGACATTTTTCAATTGTATTACAGCAAATGATGTAACATCCATCCATTTTATACACGCTTGTTCTGCAAGAGGCGTATTACACCCTGGACAGGTCACAAGTCCATCACAGGGCCACACAAACACACTTTAGAGTTATTTAACCCATAATAAGTTCATAATGTCTTCTTCTCAGTTAGTTGTCCAATGTTTGTTTTGTTCAGACAAGTATAAGGATATTTTATTTACCTTTATGTTTCAGCTGTCATCTGACACGTCGTCAAAGAGCTATTGAGATTGCTGTTTTATAGGAAGCAGCTGAGAAGGGTCAGAATGAGATGGCATGTGATAAGAAGGTGTGCGTGCAACTTCACAGCACTAATGTTCTCGTTATACAGACGTCAAGCAAGGTATGTGTGGTTGTTGATATGGTATTTACCCAGGAGGCCATGCACAATGTAATCCGTCTACTGCTTTTGGTGCGGTCCCGGTCCGGTTACATGCAGTCGAATCGCTCCAGAGTTTGTTTCAGTCGAACCAAGACCTACATTTTTAGATGGACTCTAGTTCAGTTGTTTGGTCCGGATCAGTTTGATTGCTCGTTTACACCTCCTCAACCAAACCAGCCTTTCTGGGCAAACAAACTTGAGTATGATTCAAGAGCACTAAACAGGGCTGGTGTGAATGCACCTTAAGTCAACCTGAAAATATAAGATAGGGCCTGATGGCTCATTATCCAGTACGGCATTTCATCAGAGGCAGCACATAACTTTAAAAAAATAAGGTTATCTGTAATTTGAATAATTACAATGAAGTTAGGGCTCCATTTGCGCTAAAACTGCTTCTGGTTGGAAGTATGAGATAAAATAATTTTAACTGACATCTTTCCCTTTGATGAAACACCCTCTGTATTTATATTAAAAACAAGTAAAGGTGTGTTGGAGTCTCTATTTAGTCATTCAATCAGTACATGGAATTAAACTGAAGCTTTCAGCAAATGTCCCTTTTCGCCTGGTGGCAGGAAAAATATTCAATTCTCGATCCTCCATGACAAAATTGAACAAAGTTCAGAAATATTTGTTCTGTATTCCCATGTTGTAGTGAACTGCAGCTGCCTGCTATTCAAAAAAGGTTGAGCGTTATAAAAATAAAGCTGCATGATTTTCCATAACCTTTAAACTGCCAATCAGAACAAAGCTGTAATATTAATACCTTCTTCAAAATTCTCCATGACAAAGAGTGACCAAGATAAGTAAATGTGTAAATGTGACTAATCATTCTCAGTTTGATTTTACTCTAAGGAACTCTAAATCTACCCAGAGGATCCAGATCATTTCAGACATCTAAAAAGGACTGTGACGTCTTTTTCCCCAGAGGCTATCCATCCTTTCACATGGGGGTGGGGGGTGGGATGATATTAACTTAAGACCAACTTAACTTCCATCTTAACATCTTAACCTCCCTTGTCAACACATTAAGATAAACATTTAATCTTGAACCTGGCCCCCTCAAAAGACTTAATTGTTTCTGAGAAATATACTTGATTCCAATTTCACAGCTGCATCACACTTTCAAAGAAGTGTCATTTTCACTCTTCTTTTCAGTTTATTCCATCTGTTCTCTGACAAAGCATTAACAAAAACTTGCAAACATGACTTTAATTGTTAAAGACCCCCTTCCATTAGCAACGTTTTTTCAGAGGCTTCTGTTGAATATTTTAGCTCCACAGGTGTTCTTACCTTCATAGTGGGTGTAAAAACAGGTCAACAACTTCTCTTTCAGTTTTTATCTCTCAAACTACGCAGATGGCGATAAAACCTGAGTTCTCCCAAGTTCGAACGGCCTGTATCTGTTTCGTCACAACTCCTTTGTTCGTTAGTATTCGGCAGTCTCACACCTAGGATGCTGCTGGCTAAAAGCTGTAGCATAAGACGGGAAGAGCGAACGTCTTCTGTTGCCATGCGCAGCGGGGCAGGAAACAGTATACTTTGCTCTTATAGGCTAGTTTGTTAGCCAATCAGAGTCCAGCAAATTTGAATAATGAATATGAACGAGCTGCTGCCCAAAGCCAGATGGAACCAGACAAATTTTGATGCAGACAGATTGAAAGGTCTGTTAATCAGTGTTTCTTAACATTTTTTTAGATATAAAATGTTTCATATTACTGGTTAATACTTAAGAAATAACCACAAAGTCATGAAATGTGTATGAAATGGACTCTTTAAATAAAACTAGTCAAAAATTAAGTTTATATAAAAAAGTAGAAAAATAGGTCAGCATTGTAAAACATGGTGTCAGGACATTTTTAATTATTTGAAGAAATTGCACTCCCAGTGTAACATGAATAAAGAAATAAAATACATAATCATAATTTTACAAGTAAATAAAACCAAACTAGTCATCCATTAAAAGAAATAGACACATCCTTCAGTCTTAAGTTAAGTCACTTTCGTCTGTTAATTTGCATTTAGAGAGAAGCCGTGACATTATGGCTGTGTCCAGTCAACCTCTATTTAAGTCATCAATTCATTTTCCTTTCGTGAAAATGAATGAACTGTGTAATGAGGGTCACAGACGAGGCAGTAGGCGACCCGCAAAGGTTTTATCATGATGACACATTATAAGCTTTGGGAAACATAATGGAAAACATTGTCTCAGATTTTACTTTATGCACACAACGATAATTATACATAATTTGCAACTGTTTTATGTATGTAAAAAAAAGAAAGGTTTCATACTTTGACAAAACTTATAATTCATGACCATCGACTTTGTGTACATTCATTATGGCAGGCCCCTAGTGATACATAATGTTTTCTCTCTGAGTTATGAATGGTAATGGAATACACACACAAAAAAACATGCCCCTCACTCAGGAAGCTTAGATCCTTCAATGTTTGCAGCAAGATGTTGAAAATATTTTATAAGTCTGTTGTGGAGAGTGTGATCACATCTGCAGGCACCTGTTGGGGGCGGAGCATCAGAAGAAGTGACATGAAGAGCTTGAACAGATTGATAAGGAGGGCTGGTTCTGTTCTGGGGACTGATCTGGAGTCTCTTGATCTGGAGTCTCTTGATTGTCCAAAGGAGGATGGTTCGGACAATGAAAATCATCATGGAGAACCCTCATCATTCTCATCATAACACAGTAACTCAACAACAGAGTGTCTTCAGTCAAAGGCTTCATCAGATCTGCTGCAGCACAGACCGCTACAGGAGATCCTTCATGCCCACATACAATGGCTCCCTAAAGAAGAACTGAGCTACAACAACACTTAATTTCCCTTCGGGGATTAATAAAGTATTTTTGATTTTTGTAAGACAGAGCAGGGGGGAATGTGAGAGTGAGAGAGGTAGAGAAATAAAATAAACATTGAGAGAAGAAAACTTAAGGCAGGCTGAACCAAAATTAAAACTGAATATTAAAGTGAAAAAAATGAACTAAACATTGAAAAAAAACATGACATGTACAAAAACATGAAGAGAAAACAAACAGCTTTAACTTTTTTTCACATAATGTTGCAGTGAAATGACAACTGAAGCCATTCTGTCTATAACAACTTCAGGGGAAAAATAAAATATTCATTATTATACGTTTGACTTCTGTGCATTTCCTCATTACATGGTCCACAGATTTCAGCCAAAAAGCAATTCCTGAGCAGAGATCCTTTCTCATGTAGTGGTTTTCTAAGAAATAGGTGTGTTGTAATCTGACATAAAACGATAATGTAAATATAATTAACATATAGCTATATACTAGCATCAACAAAAGAAAACTTTCCTAATTATATTTTTGCATCCTAGTCCAAAGGACTCTCCAATTTCAGTTTTTTTCTACGCTTCTTGGTGTATAAACCTGATTAAAAGCAAATGACTATTATCACTCTTCCGATGCTTGATGGCAAGCTAATGAATAAATGCATGAATTTAAATTAAGTTTGTTGAAGCAGTTAAACAACTAAAACATTCAGTGTATTTATAGAAAACAAATAAGGTCAGATTCCTCAAGATTTTTTTTTGTAAAAATACATTGACTAATCTTTTGAAAAAAGGCAAATGATAATATTAAAAAAAAAAAAAAAGTTGGTATTTCATGGTTACTGTTTGATTTGCCTCTCTGTGTCTCTATGGGGCAATTTAATAAACTGTTTCTTTTAAAATGTTCAAACAAATTTACAAAACTATGAATGCTAAAAATGACAGCCCTAGATAAATGCAAGGTCAAACTCTAGAATTCCCTATAGGAATGCAGTGTTAAAGAGGCCATTTCACACAAATTTCAGGACTTTGTGGTTATTTCTGAAGTATTAACCTGTAATATGAAACATTTTATATCTAAGAAACGTTAGGAAACACTGATTAACAGACCTTTCAATCTCTCTGCGTGAAGATTCGGCTGGCTTCAGCCACAACTCATTAATATTCATTATGCAAATTTGCTGGACTCTGATTGGCTAACAAACTATGAGAGCAAGGCATACTGTTTCCTGCCCCGCTGCGCATGGCAACAGCGCACCAAGTCTCTTCTGGTTTGATTGACTTCTTTATGCTACAGCTTTTAGCCAGCAGCATGATAGACGTGGTCTCAGCTGCGGGAGCTGATGAATACTAATGGGCAAAGGAGTTGTGACAACAGGCCGTTCGAACTCTGGAGAACTCGGGTGTTATCACCACCTGCGTAGTTTTAGAGAATAGAACTAAAAGAGAAGTTAGTTGGGCTGTTTTCACACCAATATGAAGGTAAGAACACCCGTGGAGCTAAAATATTCAACAGAAACCTCAGAAAACAATGTTTTTAATGGAAGGGCCTCTTTAAACTATCATCTTACATTAAAAAAAATGTGTTTTAGTCTAATTTGAATTTAATTCAAATTTGCAAGAATTTGATTTGCTACTAACAGGTTTACTAACAGGTTTTGGCAAAATAATTCAAATTGGTGGTGCTATAGCCATTTTTGTGCTTATTGAAATTAAAATCTGTTGTGGCCATTTTTAAACTGACGGACTGTAAAAGTTTATCACTTGTAGATTAAATGATTATTTTCCAAGTGAGAGCATCCGTGAAAATTAGCCAGTTGTTTATGATATATTTTGTTAACAAACCCCTACAGTAATAGAAATACAGTCTAAAACTATACCATCCTTTCACCTTTTAGTGGAGGTCGCTGATAACAGTAATCTTTTGTTAAATAGTGACTGATGAGGTAGACAAGTTACTAAGAGTAAAAAAAAAGTTTTAGATGTCATTTTGGATTTAAATCACCTTTATTTTTAATTGATTTTAATTGTGTTATACTGTATGTATTGTATATATGCAGGATCATGCTGACAGTGCACTTAAAAAATCAGTTTGTCAGATTCTGATCTATGTATTTATAGTTTTAAATAGCACATAACCACACAGAATCTTATGAAAGGAGTAAAACAGCTGTGGTATAAATGTACAAACATTTCCCTTTTGGTAGACTATTTCAACACATTTGTTCTCTTCACAAGTCTCCATATAACACACTTTTTATCTGTCACCCCATCTTCTGATTTTAGTTCTGTTAATCTTCTCTGCAGCAAATACTTCTCACCCAACTAATTTATTAGATATGATAATAACTTCTCTGAACTGTCAATCATTTTTTTATTTCTCCCAGTCTTAAATTCTAGCAGAGACTTGAGCTGCTTAAGTATTGGGTTGTTATAAATTCAGCTGTGAACCAGGGTTGAAAAAAAAAATCAGAGGGAGATCTATGCAAATAAATAAATAAATACATAAAAAGATAAACAGCCCATGCAACTTCATTGTATGGAAGTGGTCAGCTGGAAAATTAAATACAGTAAGGTGCAGTGTGAAATAATAGTGGTTTCATGCCCTGTACATATCGATGGTGATAAAACCAATTACAGTTCTAAGTCCAGGCCTGTAGTCATGCATGTAAGAGCTTACTGTAATTTCAGTCTGTCAGTCATTTTATATACCCACTTTAAAAAAAAAAACTAGCGGTAAAAAAAGTAAATTCTTACAGCAGTGGTCTAATTAAGCGTTTGGTTTTAGCGTTAAGCATGTTTTCATTGTGTGTTTACATCTCTAAAAACATTCCCAATTGTTCTTCCTGTGTAAGTATTTACACACATAGGTAATTTCTTATTAGTGATTTCAGCTTTTTCAAATATGTTTTAGGGATGAAAGAGCAGAAACACACCTTTATCAAGCACCGGAGCAACCTGTGGGGTGGAGGTACAAGAATAAATCTAGCGGTATTTGTAAATCCTATTCTCAGCCAGCCAGCAGTGAACAAGAGGAGGACACTGATGAGGAGGTCTCATCAAGTTTTGGGTTTTGTTGTGTTACAAACTTCTTCAGAATAAACTGATTGAAAGAAATACTTCTCATAATTCATTGTGTTTACTTTTTATTTCCCTTATTTTTTATAGTAAATTGATCATTCATTAACAAGAAAATGACCTTTATATAATTAGAATTGTTTATTTGCTTGTAGAAAATATTTACAATACAAAAATTAAATATACAGAAATAAAATTATTTACAGAACACAGGACAACATTTCAATAAGTAATTGCAGAATAATAGTGAGAAGAAGGACATCTCGTTCACACCCCATTTTCACTGCTTTTGTTTAGCGTTGTCATGGTTGGTAGGTACATGCACAGAGGGTAAGGGCGAGAACAGGAGGAAGGTTGGGCTGTCCAAATTCACAAGACACCAACTTCCAGTTTTTGCGCTCTTGAAGGAACCGTCCTCTTTAGACCGGGTAGGAGGGACTCTCAGCAGTATGCAGACCCTGAATTTGGACACAGCCACAATCTCCAGCTGTCATTGGGCGAGAGGCGGGGTTACACCTGTACAGGTTGCCAGTCCATCCCAATGCAACTCACATCTAGGGCCAGTTTAGAGTATATGATTAACCTGTCATGTATATTTTTGTTCTGAGGGAGGGAGCTTGAATCCCTAGAGAAAATGCACACATACATGGGGAGAACATGCAATCTCCATGCAGAAAGGTCCTGGTTGATCTCAAACCCAGGACCTTCTTGCAGCAAGGAAACAGTGCTACCAACTGCACCACCATACATCCCTCTGTAATTTCAAATTTACTAATAAATCTTAATCAGTAAAGCAGATAATATTTTGAGTCATGTAAGAGTAATGTTTTTCACTTCTCTAGTGCTTTCAGCACAATCCCAGCCCTCAATACTCAGGGGGACGTTGGAGGGAGCGGGAGTAGACATCAATTGTCAGCATGGATTATTCACTACCTTACTTGTAGACCCCAATATGTGAGGCTGTAGGACTGTGTGTCTAAGATGGTTGTCTGCAGCACAGTGGTACCACAAGGAACGCTGTTTGGTCTTTTCCTCTTTACTCTATACACTGCAGATTTGCCATCTCTAGAAGTTCTCACTATTATTGGTTGGGTTTCAGAGAGGAACAGACTGGAGTACAGTGGGGTCATCCGTGATTTTGCTAGCTGGTGTGAACAGAATCATTGTTGTATCAAGATGATAGAGCTGATGATTGACACCAATGCACTTCCAGGGTCTGGAAATTGAAATGATGGATGAGCACAAATACTTGAGTGTTCACTTCAACAACAAACTGGTCTGGAACACAAACACAAATGCCTTGTACACAAAGGGTCAAAGTTGTCTTCACCTGCCAAGGTGGGTGAGATCCTTTGGGGTGAACAGCACTCTTTGGAGGGTCTTCTAGGACACTGTGGTAGGATCAACTATCTTTTATGCTATGGTTTGTTGGGTAGAATTGCAGAGAGGGATGGGGGAAAATAAAGAAACTGGTCAAGAGGGCCAGTTCTGTCATCTGAATTCCATCAAACAGGTTGGGGAGGATAGGATGTTGTCCAAACTTACATCCTTCATGGACAACATATCTAACTACCTGCATGAGACTGTATGCGCACTGAGCAGCTTGCTCACTGCTTGACTTTTACACCCAGAGTGTAGGATGGAGCTCTGCAGGTCATTCTTACCAGCATTTATCAGACTCTACAATGCAGTTAAACATGGTTATTTTATTATCACATTTTCAATTGTCATGTCATCTATTTTTAACTCTAGGATCCCTGAACATTTAAGCATTGATGATTTTTTTCAAGCTGTAATATTACATATTATGCCAAAATTGTGTCAGATACATTTTATGAGCTACTTTTTGATCAGAGTTTCAGAGCATTTATTGATTTTGCTATCAATGACAAATACCCCCCAAAAGTATATATTACCCCTCAAAAGTTTGGACATAATCTGTTTGTGTCCAGACGCTTGATGGACACGTTTCGCTGCTGCTTTCAATAGAGTTTTTGGTGAGGAACTTTATTGTAGTAAGCAATCTGCAGTAATTTGGCCAGATGAAAATGCATATAACGAATGAAAGGAAAGCCAGCAGATGTAAATAAGTTGCCAGAGATATAAATGATGACACAATTTATATGCTAACGGAAGTACAAAGTCATCTAACATTTTTGGTGACATCACATTAATAAAGAAATGTCAAGTAGTTTGTGTGAAATTGGTCACAGGTTTGGACACTAAGCTTTACAAAAATCGTAAAATAAATTATATTTAAACAAACAACAAAAGCATTTCAACACTGCTCTTTTCTGTTTAGCAGTTTACAGCCACTGAGCTGCAAGAGCTTTTTATTGGTTCTTATTTGCCTTCCCTCCTGCAGCAAGTCTCAAATCCCATTTTTCACCATGCTGACATGTCTGTAGAAACCCAAGAAATAAATGTAATGTGTCTCAGAGCTGAGAATAATTACCCTCTCTGGAGCTGGAGGGACAAGATGTACAAAGAGAATCTAAAAATGAGACACATTTCTGAAACAGTGATAATAAAGAAATTCAAAAATCATTTTAACGATTCATGTGGATGCCGACGCTCAGAAGCCATATAGGCCAGAAATAATAATCTAACAATGTCTCAATATTAGTAAATGTCATTGTTTTATGATCAATTTTCAGGAGCAACATAAAAAAAAGGAGTATGAAGCACAAATAAGCATGTTCAGTAATTCCATCTATCCATTCATTTTCTATACCAGATTTTCCTGTGTAGGATCATGACACCCTGGGCAGGTTGCCAGTCCATTACAGGGTCACATGTACTAAATGTCAGGGCTAAATTATCTGAACAGGAACATTATTATCATCTTATAACTGAATTAGCGCTTAATCGCCATAACTTATAGATTTTCTGATAAAGGATTAACTGAATCATAGAATCATAGATGTGTTATTTTATTAAGCTGCTTTCGCTGCTGCTTATTTTTGTAATAATTTGGGTCAGTGTGAGTTACTGTGATGATATGTAATCAGTGTTAATTCTGACAGTAGATTTTAATCTGTATTAGTCACTGTTTGTTCAAATCCATGTATTTATACACAAACTTTATTAATCTCCAAAGGAAAATTATATGTTGTAGTGATTTTTTAGTTCAGATAGCCTCATCATCATCATGTATTGCGGGCGCCGTAGCCTAGTGGGAGGGAGATCACCTCTCGCTTGGATGACCGGAGTTTGATTCCCGGTTCGGACAGGCTACATGTCAAAGTATCCTACTGAACCCAAAACTGCCCCGGGGCGGCCATAGTCTATCGGGAAGGAGGTCCTCCGACAGGAGCTTGACCCGAAGTCCTGGTCGAAGCTATGTGTCAAAGTATCCTTGGGCAAGATACTGAAGCCCGAAACTGCCCCCTGGGCACTGTTCAAAATGCCCTTTGCTCCTCATCTCACAGTGAGGATGGGTCAAATGCAGAACAGAATTTCCCCACGAGGGAAAAATAAAGGAAAATATTATTATTAATAACAATATCTGGGTTTCAAGCTGCGTGAGCAGGAAGAATCTCCTGTAGTTTGTGTTGCAGTAGATTTTAAGAAACCTCTGACTGTTGTATTAGTTTTGAATTTTAGATCCCAAAGAAAATCTGAAATATTCAGCCGAGACATTTTTTCTTCCTTTGTATTTAGTGATTCATTTTTAGTCAGCTGAAGTCTCCTGTCACCTGCGTATATAACACAGTAAAAAAAAGTGTTCCAATTCTGTGTCAGTTAATATTTCTGAAAGCATTTGTCTGAAAAAAAAAAAGGAAAGAATTTAGGACGACAGTGGAGATTTTTACATTTTGCAGCCGTTTAGTTTTATTTCATTACTTTTTTGTTTGTTTGTCTTAGCATATCTATCCTTTAATTGATTTTAGAATGTCCAAAAATCTAATAGTAATAATATTACTGTTTCTATCTGAGGTTCTACTTTTTAAAATGTATTTATTTATTTTTACAATGCCTTGTTATTTTAGTATTTAAAGTATGTTTTCTCCTAGCCCAGATCATTACATCTTTTAGATTTTGGCTGCAGGAGAGAGTAAACCCAAGCAAGAAGCACAATCATAAGTATCACCATTTTTTTTACCAAGCAGTGGCATCATCAGTTGAACCATGCATCTTCTTTTTTTTGTTTACACTGTTTGTCAGTTCTGTTTTGTCCAAAAAAGAAGCTAGTGTTATTTGCTATGTGTGGCTATATAGCAATAACATACGCTGAAACATGCTTTTATTAACAATTACAGCTAAATGGCAGAGTTTAAATATGCCTGCTTGCTTTGAAAGTGAGGTTTTGATGCAGTGGAGCTCAGAAGAGTCTGCATGAGATGCAGAGATCGGATGTATGAGGACTACAGAGAGATAATCTGAAGGAGAGAGGTATTTTCATCAACAACGGGAGTGGAACCATGATGATAGGGCGCCATTAGCCAACTGCCACACACAGAGCGGACACAGACTGCAAACACAGAGGGAAGTCAGCAGAAGGAAATCTAACCAAGAAGGAAGTATGTAAACTTGACTTGGAGAGAACAAGTGAAAACCCAGGCAGAGAGAGAACAATCAGATGACTTTTTAATCAAAGTCTGTATTCTTCATAAACTGATTAGGTCTGAACATCTGATGATGTTTCATAGGAGCATTATCCAGCTTCAATACATAAAATGAGCTGTAATTTAGCAAAGATTTTTAAACCAGCATTCCTAATGTTGAATTTTGAAAAGCTAACTAATTTCTTTCAATTTCTTCAAATCTTCTTACTTATCACTTACCTCTTCATTGAAAATACTGCCATAAAACATCCGACTGCAGCATCTCATGTAAACAATGACTTTTTACAGGTTTTTAGTCTCACCCCTTTTGTGTAAACAAATAGGACATAATTGAGTATTCTTCAGATAATTATTTTTTTCTGGGTGTTCACTTTGTTGTTGTTAAACATCACATAATTTGATCAGATACATCAAGGTATTGAGTAAAATTAGTGCTGAGTCACTTGTAATTAAACACTGTCTTATAAAACTAAATAAGTAAAATGACAAAATAAATAGTAACAGTTGGCTTCATGTTGATAATTTTCTCTATTATCTTTAAAACATGAGCAAGCTTAATAAAAATCTGTCTGACTGGTTATGACTGACTGCAACAGATGGATTTCACAGATGTTCAAGGAGTTCACAGATGTAATTCTGATCCATAACATATGCCTATTCTGTGTTTTACTAAGTTTGTTGAAAGTTTGTTAATTTAAAAAAAAAAAAAAAGTTTAAACTGTAGATCTAAAGGTTTCCAGTTGCTCACATTACCAAGATGGTTACCTATAACAGGTGTTGTGTGAGCTACAATGGGGACTTCCATCAACATCTGGGCACAATATATCATATAGATGTGAAAGGCAACTAATGCCATTATTGGCTGAAAATAATTCTTTACATGATTTTACCGTTTTAGAAACAAAAACAAACAAAACCTTCCAGTGTGCATTAGTTTTCACTACTAATGAAAGTTTTCAATAGAGAATGCTGAAACAAATGTATTTAATGATAAATAAATGTGGGTCCTTAGTCATGAAAGGGTACAAAAATATGATTCAGACACATTGTATGAAAAAAGAAGTGAATTTAAAGGGGTTATGACATCAAAATGCACTTTTTTGAGGTTTTTGGGGTATATCATGATGTGTTGTGCACTGATGAGGCCGTGTGAACGTCCAAAGCGAGTATCAAAGGTCCCGTTTTTGGGCGGTCCGCTTTGTTTCATATTTAAAAAACGGTTGAATCGGAAAGCACCATTTTTTCCTACGTGGCATTTCATCCTACGTATTTCATAGCGTCCAATAAAAGTGCACAGTGAAGTAAACAGTCCAACCCCCCACCCCACCCCACCCCCCCACCCCCAGCCCATACACCGGTAGCTGCGTTGCGCTAGCTTGTGCTGCTGCTCTTGAGAAGAGATGGCTACGCAAACGGGGACATGTTGTGTCCAAGGATGCTCAACCCATGCTGGAAGTTTACACTCACTCCCGAAGGATGAAAAAACAAGAAAAGAGCGGCTGAAGTTCATTTATGGAGAAGTGCCACGCAGTTACAACCTCAATTTGAAATTATGTTCAGCTCACTTCACGGAGGACTGCTTCCATAACTTGGGTGAATTCAAGTTGGGATTGTCAAAGAAACTGATTTTAATTAAAAATTCTTTACCAACCCTGAAGGAGGTGACCACATCGTCAATACCTGTAAGTTTATTTATTTAATAAAATGCTGCCTTGCCTGATAAACGTTTGTTCGTGGTCTGAAGAGTTCATGATGCTATCATGTGATAGCCGCTCTAGCAACAATGTCCGTGAGCAACAGGTTTATCATACCATATTGTGAATCTATTTTCATTGATAACATCTGACAGCACTGTTTATTCGCTCATGTGATTAGTTGAGTTTTATGTGTTCACCCCTCCGTCTTCCTCAGAAGACGTTTCAGGCTCGAACATATACGGTTGTAAACGTCCACTCGCCATGTTACTGGACTGTTGACGGAGCCGAGAAGAAAGGCTTGCTGCGGGCAATGGTTGTAGCAATCAGAGCGAAGTCAGCCAGGGAGACCCACATATCATTAACGAAAGGAACCGTGTTGCTGAGAAGAGGATTCTGACCTGCCCGTACACCCCCGCCCTGTTAGTTTTTTAATCAAATTCTTTTGTGAGTTGACATATGCGGGCATATCTACCACATGAAATAACTTTACGCCAGTTTAAACAGTGATGTCATCACACCTTTAAGACCAATGTCTCTCTAGAAGGAGTCAACCAATCATGAGCATGAGTCATTTTAAAGAGGCCATGCTAGGCGTGGTCTCAACAGCGGGGAAGCTGATGAATACTAATGAGCATAGGAGCTGTGACAAAACAAATACAGGCTTTTCGAACTCGGGTGTTATCGCTACCTGCGTAGTTTGAGAGATAAAAACTAAAAGAGAATTTTTTGTGGTGTTTTCACAACCAATATTAAGGTAAGAACACCTGTGGAACTAAAATATACAACAGAAATCTCAGAAAAAATGTTTTTAATGGAATGGTCTCCTTAAGAACAGACAGAGAATGTAATAAAGTATAAAGTTACAATATATTTCAAAATTACTTCAAATCAAGTCAAAGCCTCTCACACATTTTATTAGTGTTTAAGTTCATGTATCTAGAACCAGCAAAAACACTGAAGCTCATTTGTTGTTGTACAGCTGAGCTGCAAAAGAAGCCAATATTTTCCAAAAATGTCTGTATTAATGTGTAAATGTCTGTATAAAACACTTCCATAAACGTGTTGCATATTTTTGATTAGTTCAGACTTAAAAAACTAATACAAAAACCAGATGAGACCAGGAGTATAAAAGTTGTCACTAGAAAACTGGTGAGTAAGAGCATCTGGTTTTATATTAGAAGAACAATGTCTGTACATATTGATGAAGTTGAATAGCCAAAAAAGCAAGACCCATCTAGCCTATTTAGCATATGGTCTTTTAGCACTTTGTATGTCTGAAAGGTTTTTATTTTATGTCATATAATGAAAGTTCCCAGTTTCACAGCCAATAACTCATGGATGCTAAAATCTGAGTTTTGTTCAGTAGGAGAGAGTCATAAAGAGAATGTAGCACATGGATGTAAACAACCAGAGGATCAGACCTCTGAGACTGATTACTGCACCAGCACCTGAGCCCCAAGCATGGGACTCCACAATAAATTGCTTGGTTATGTCAGGACACTTGAGGATGGAAGAAGTGACAAAGCTTCTCTTCAGCTAAGCAAAGGTGCTTTCGGCCTTTGTGAACCACACAAAAACATTGAGCTTGATTGAAATGGCAGTTATCTGGCAGTAATTTTTCACACACTTTCCCAAAAAGTTGGCAAACCCCAGAAAGCATTGTAGCTGCTTGAGGATTTTGATTGATTATTTTAATAATTCCCACAAATCTGGTTTTATTCTGCAATTTTTCTGTCCATGTCACCAGAGATTAGCCACTCTGTAACAGCTATTAGTTTACCTGGATCTGTTCTTCACTGCCCTGACAGATGACAGAGTCAGGTTTCATATTTTATGACACCTAACATGAGACATACTTTTAAGCACAACAAAATGTTTAATTTTTATGTTTAATGTTTATTATTGTAACAGAAGAATAACAGAAGACTATTTGATTCATTTGCAAAATATAAAAAACAGGATTCTTTTAAAACTTTTTAAAAATATGTTGTAATCCTTTTGAGACTAAAGTAAACATGTCAACAGATCATTTTTTTAAATGTATCTATCCAGTTTCATAGTTCTTTATTTTATGACTGATGGAAATCAAAGAATAGCATTTTATTGAGTCCATACTGCACAGAAAGGAAGCCATGAAAATATGGAGATGTCAAATAAGGGCAATATTAAAATTGTTTTACGTGTGCACATTGAACACCCTTTTGTTGCATATGAGGTATTGAGAAATATGGTGCAGATGAATTTAATAGGGGGCATTAACTCTGAGGACATACATATATTATGCTCAATGTCAGTAACTCAACATACGAAAATAAACTAGAAAACCTGAAAGGAAAAGGAGCGAGTCTATAGAACATTATCTTGTTTTGTTGAAAAATGCATTAGGGTGATTTTCAGAGACAAAAGTTACATTGAATATAAAGAAGGCAAAAAAGCTGTTCTGTGTAAAGTGTGAAAATGAGACTAATGCATCCATCACCTCTAACAGCTCAACATTTAGAGGTCAGCTAATAGTCTACATCTTATCCAAGCTGAATCGGGACAGGATTTGCATGTGTTACTCTTAAACAGTTATAATAAAAGTATCTGAATATTTGGTTTGTTAAAAATATTTGCTTTGCGAAGGACACTGTAACTTCAAAAGCTTCATCAAAAGATGCAACCAACTGAACCGACCTTTATGCTTGTTATGTTACATTAAATCCAATTTGACTGGTAAGAAGCCAGTGGAAAATGTGACCACTCAGTAAAGGCTGATGTGCTATTACACACTAACTGTATCCATTTTACTGTTCACAACCACATCATTATTCAGCAAAGAGTCTAATTAAACTTGATTGAACATAATAGAGCTATAATCCAGCACACTATTGGATGGTCAGCCTTTTAAGCCTCTTGAATAGAGCAGTAATCAGATTGGCCACAATTCCAATGTTGTATCAGGCAAATGGTTATCTTGTCAATGATCTTTGGCCATTACAAAGATGTGATCAGAATCTAGTGGGTGGTTTCAAAAACAATGCCAGAGGATAGAGATAGAACAGTATTAAAACTCAATATTAACACTCCAGGAGAACTTTAAAGGTACAATGTAAGAATTTTCCAGTGAATTACTCACACAACAGTCTAATCTCCCACAGATGTTGAAAATAAAGTCAAATTGTAACAGAGCTCAATCTAAGCCGGCTGGGTGGGTGCTAGTTTTTGTTATTTTAAAAACGCTGGTCCGCACCGGAATTATTATTTGCACATCCAAACTTCCTGGTTCCATAACGAATCACATGTGAGTCTGCAAGGCTGCCAAGTCTTCAACACAAACAGCTGTAATTCCACAATGACCAGCAGCAAAGAGTAAAAGAAGCAGCGCTGAGGTAACTTGTAGTAAATATAAGAAATCATGACAACTTACCAACTGAGCAGCCTAGCTGCACACGTAGTTCATGTGATGGGGCATTCAAACGCCCTCAGGAAAACTCAACACTAAACAAACGGACCTTCAGACATTCCCCAAAATTGAAAAAAATACAAGAGAAACTAAACGAGGATCAACATTGGAACTGGCAACCCGGGGGTGAGTGGCTGAGAGCGGATGTTTTTTTTTTTTATACGTGAGCTGTGGGACTGGGATTTGATGACAAGGTCTAATTCTTACATAATGTACCTTTAAGATGACATTATTTGTTGTAAACTATAAAAAAAAAGCATCTTAATGTACTCATGTAGGTCATTCCATATTGTGTACTGTTTTTCTAACACTCAGTAAAAAAAAACAAAAGACTATAAAAAACAGATTTATTTTTTCCTTTTCCTGACAACTGAAACCAACAAACTTGAAGCAGATGTCCTACTGTTTCTATTTCAGGTAGCTTTCTCTGATGACTATAAAGGATCATTGCTGGTTTTATTGTTTCCTTGCCCACAGATAAAAGGTACTGTCTAAGACTAGAAAGAGCTCAGTGATAATGCTTGAAATTAAAACCTGATGGCGTAAAAGATGGTCCATTTAATAAGAAAACTGCAATAGCTCATTATGTAGCAATCACAACCAACAAGTAATCTCTGGAAGGTAGTTTGGCCCACTCTTTCTGAGAAAAGCGCCCAAGATGTCTCAGGTTTGAAGAGTGACATTTCCACACTGCAATTTTCAGATGTTTCTACAGATGTTCAATAAGTTTAAGAATAGGGCTCATGGGGGGCCATTTCAGAATAGGCCAATGTTTTTCTTTTTAGAGTTTCGCAAGTGCTTTCAACTGTATGTTTGGTGTTATTATCCTGTTGAGGACACATGAGCTGCAACTGAGACTAAGCTTTCTGACAATGAGCAACACATTTCATACTGGAAGGCATCGATATTCGTAAGATTTCATTGTATTATACACAGATTCAAGACACCCTGTGAGAGATGCAGCAAAAACATCCCAAAAACCAAATCTCAAACAAGAGCATAAAGCATCTTGAATGTGTCAATTTGTTCACAATTTTCTATAATTGTATTCACAGTTTGGTTGCTAACTTCTTCCAAGATTTTCTCATGTTTTCTGGCACGTCTTACTCAGAGAAACTAAATTGAAAAGCAGCCCAGACAAGTTTTAGACATGTGCGTTGAATCTGTGATTATTTTGAAAGAACATTTGTCATGTCAATTTTTGAAAATGCTCAAAATTCAAGTGAACTGTCACCAAGGTTCTGTTATTCACATGGGAAATTTGAAAACCTCCATAAATATTTCTAGACACTTTGAAACTCCCTACCAAATGCTGTTTGCAAACAGCTGAAGCCAAGTTACATCCCAGTTTCAGATTAAATAGTTTGAAAATGACTTTTGTAAACCCTTTTTCATGATTGGATTTGTTCACTTTATCTCATACCACAAGTGTGTGTCTATAGACACTAGACAAGTGTTTTTTGGTTTTTTTCACTGAATCACTATGATAATTTAAGCATTGATTTAAAGAGCTATAAAGGTACTAAGAAATGTGGGGATGTCTGTAAATTGCAGATGTAAAAAAGCATCTCAGATCAGTGGTTTTTAAAGGTTTTGACATATATAGTATATATATATTTATTATTATTCCACTTTATACCTTTAATCCCTGGTTAGATACTTTTTAAGTTTACATTTGACCTCAATGAACAGCACCTTTTGTTTGTCACAGAACTGGTGAAGCTACAGTTAACAAAGATGGCGTAAAGCTTGGTTTATGATGCTGCTTGACACTGATAACACTATAACCCAAGTGAGGCCAAGAGATTCAAAGACAATGACTTTTACTTTAATTTGACTCATTACATCTCAAAGTGAGGATGTAAGAGGAATGTAGGATACATTTCGACACCAACATAAGACATAAGCAAACAGATAGGGTGCCCTAGTCCTACAGTAGCATTTTGTTGAAGGTGCATCTTGCGCAGAAGCAAAAATTATAACATTTTAGAGAAAAGTAACAATGCATATTTGTCTAGGTATTTAGAGGATGAATGTAGTTGTATGCTATTTATTCATAACAAAATCCTACTTTCTCTCTTTTTCTCTCTACATTCATCACATTCAGTTGCATAATTACTACAAGCACAAAGGTGGAGCTAGAAAATGCCTCCCGGCTTCCGTCATATTCCACCATAAATATTTATGAAGGCATTTGAATAATGTGATTTGCATGAAACAAAACAATATTTGGAGAAAGGAACAGGAGAGAGCAGGAAGGTGAAGAATGTCAACAAGCAAGAGGAAGACTCTTGGCCCTAATGAGTGAAATGGAATAATCAGAAATAACAGATTTAGTCTATCATGATATGAGTTACCATAGTGATGCATAAAAATAAATTTAAAAAAATAAAATAGATAAATACATTTTGACAACTAAGCAGTTTACAGCAAAATTTATTTTCAATATGTGAACCATAATCAGTAATACAGTGCTGCAATCATGAGCCTCTCACACTTGGTTTAACATACCATTCAAACAAGTTACCAAGATCTGCTCATAAAAGAATGGTCGGTATTCCATCAACACAAATGTCACCTCCTTAGCAGAGGAGGTGATCATATCATATTGTTTTAAAGTAAGCCACACCTTCCTACCCAAAGACCTCCTGCTTAAATAAACCTTGAGCTTCACCTTTGAGTTGCATCAACATAAAACATACAATTGTAGACTGACTTATAGCTGGAGATCATCATCTTAATGTGAGAGTAAACTCCCTATATATCCAGATCGGAGGATGACCTCCTTCCCAATAAGACTACAGCCACCCCGGGGCAGTTGCATGTTCAATATCTTGCCTACAGTGCTTAATTTGAAAATCAAAAGTTACCGGAACGCAAGTAGCGCTATGAGACCAGAATTCACTGAGACCAAAGTGATACCGGAACACACACATACACAACCGTCGGACCAGACCAAGCACTGTGCGCCGGCACACAGCGGGTGTAAATTGTCAAGCAGGGCTAGAGAAAGTGATGATAAGCCCAGAAGAAGTAAGTTATACTGCCTTTTTGGCATTTTGATGCCGCTGTTATTTATCCCAACTGGCGCCATTAACAGATCCTAGCAAACAGTTACCGGAACACACCCTTTCAAAATAAGACAGTTCCCGGATCTTGTTCCGGCAGGATCCAGCTCAAATTAAGCCCTGCTTGCCTAAATATACTTTGACACATGGCCTGCCGGGATCAAACTCCAAACAAGAGGCAATCTCCCTCCCCACTAGGCTACGGCCAGCTCAATGAAAGTAAACCAGTTAGAAATTGTTTACTCAAGCCTAGTGATGCACTAGTAAAAATCTTAGCAACATTTATTTTACATACATTTTATTTTGGTTTTATTACGATCTGCCAACCATCAAAAGTTGGTCCAGAACTAAATTTTGTAAAAAAAACAGTTAATCGAATTGGGCCGTGTGAGAAGCTGCAGACCCAACGGATATCTGAAGGAGAAGTTAATCCAGGTTAGTTTGCCCCCCCCCCTCTGATGCATAAGGTTTTTTTTATCCATTCTAATTTAAAGCAGAACTAAGTAAGTTTTGCTCTCGCTCTCCCCCTACTGGTCCCCTGTGAAAGCTCACTGTCGTAACGTTCCCCCGCCGCAGACCCCCCCTCACCCCCTCCACCCCGCCGCCGCCCCCCCAACAACAACGCGCAGAGAACGCTTTTGCAAGAAGAAAGAAAAACAAAACCAAGAAAATGTCTCGACAGGTGAGTATTATTGTCATCTTTGCGCTCCTAAGGGTGGCGTTGCTAACAACGGCAAGGGCTTCATGCTTGTATTTATGTACGTGAGTGTGAGTGCCGTAAAGCAGGTTTGTTCTCGCGAGATTAGTCGGGTCCGATCCACTGAAAGTTGCAAGTGCTGCTTTCAGGACACAGACCCCGGAGGGAGGGGAGGAACCCACGAATCACCCCGCCAAGTCCTTGTTTACCCCCACAGGGACTCTAGAAAACATTTATTGAGGTGAAAAAACTTACTTAGTTCTGCTTTAACATAGTTTATCATAAGTTTGGCTTCTTAGCTCATTCGCCTCCATTATATAGTCAAATTGATTGTTACATATCCATTCCCTTTAAATATCAACTTAAACTGCATCTATGTTGACTTTATATTCCTTGACAAACACAGAACACATAACTATATTCCACCAACTCATTTTAATCAGAACCATTCACTTTTTACTCCTCGGATGTTTTAAGTTTTATTTAATTCCGTTTATATAATCATATAATTAAACAGCATTCACTAAAATTTCAATTGGCTGTCTTTGAGATTTTATGTGCAATGTTAGGTCCTTTACAAACAGATCTCCAATCCTTGGAATTGAGACTGACGACTTATTACTTTAGCCATTTGACAATTTTAGTTTTGAAGATGGTGCCCCTTTTAACAAGTGCACTAATCAAAAATTCCAAAAACCATTGTACTACAATTTTCACAAGTACATTTTTACATCATTTTCATTTATGAATAAATGTATTTATCTTCTATTTCATGAGTCTATCTCAGGTATACATGAAAATAAATGTATTTGCTATTGTTCAAGTGTTTCATTTGCATTTGATCATCCCTGGAGAGCTGATTCTTTAAACATGATGATGTTCAGTTTGCAAACATAAACATGCAAGAAAGTAAAAATGTGTGACATACGTGATATTTATTACAATGCTAATTCACAATAAGGGTGTTTGTTGTAAATGTTTGTGGTTTTATTAGATTTGCTTGTTTAATTAGATAACTGCACTATACCACTTTAATATTACATGCTTGTGCCTCACATTCTTACAGAAACTGAAAGTGACAAACAAACTATGTTTTCAGAATCACTTTGCCATTTTCACTCTCATTAATTTCCATCTGGGGTCTAAACCTCACAGTCAATTATTTTGTTCCGCAAACCCTGTGCTTCTTGTAGACAAATATGCATAATTTATGCATTAAAGGAAACACTTCGGATGATAGTCTTATCCAGGGAAAAGAGATACATATTCTAATTTCAGTTATTTAAATACTTTTAATTATTGAACCTAGTGGATATTAGCTGGTTGCAGTCATCCATGAACACTATGATATTCTCACTGAAATAAACAACGATAATAAAAAACGTCACTCGGGCACATTTCACAATATTTACTTTGCGTTTTAGTATGCAGTGTGATTTTTTTTGCAGTGAAAAAAATAAAAAAAAAAAACATGACAGATTATGAAAAAAAGTTGCTGTGTTTCAAGGTTGTATGGTTTGCTTGTTGTGACTTGTCATTTTTTTCTTCTGTTTATTAATTTACTTATTATTATCTTAATTTCCTGATTCAGTGTTTTGTTTTAAAAGAAGGCTGGCACCCAGATGGCTGAGGGTTTTGTGCTGTTGTTGTGGTGTTCATGTTCTATATTCCACCTTTAATGTAAATTTATTTAACTGTATTTTTTCCCAGATTAAATGTTAATTTGTACAATCTTGGCTTCATTTTTTCATTTTTCCATGTTTAGATTCCTTAGTTTCTTACTTTTCAATTTATTTTTCATCTGGTCATTATGTTTTCAGCTTTATTAGTTTTCTAGTTATTCCCTTTCCCTCTGTCCCTCTGCTCAGTCCCACCACGCTTACCTGTTTTGCATGTCTAATGACTCACAGCAGTCATTCAGGAATCATAGACTCTTGGTACTTCAGTGTCTTGTTTTTTCTTCATTCAGTTGTCATATCTTTTGCTATAGTCCTATCATTGTTCCTGTGTCTGGTCATGGCAGCTCTGGTTGTGGACTCTGTGGTATTTAAAGTGCTTTTTTATGGTCTTGTGGGGACCTGGTTTTACCTTGCAGTATAGAATGTGAGCATTCACCACACTGATACTCAAAACTTCATTGAAAATACAGTAGTACCACTTCCAGGGACAGCGTGGAAAGAGATGGGCTATCTATTCCTCTCATGAAGCTGTTTCACATGTCCATGCTTCTTGAAATCACGAAAACCAGCAGGATTCTCCTTGGTTCAGATTCTTTCCTGAACATCTTCATTTCTGTGGATTGATGACTTTGTGTTGTCCCATGGACGAACCAGCAGTTTTTTGTTTTTCATGTGGGTCATCTGCCTTCTTCTTCTCCCCCTTGACGGTTGCAGTTCACAGTCCCACACAACCCGTGGTCATATCAGCTAGCTTCTTAGCAATGGCAGGTGAAGTCTATTATCTATCCATGTACACCACATGTCCTCCTCTACCTCAGGGTAGCATGCCCATTGCCATGCCAACATGGCACACTCTGCTCTGTTCTCCCACTGCAGATGGAAGATGATGTGTTCTCACTCCCTTACCATGGGGCAGCACACTGAGCAGTATGGCTCCTCTCTCTACCATCAGAGGAAGTGTTACTCTACTCCATCAGCTTGAAAAACAACATTTTCCCCCTCTAAACCTTCATATGCAAACATTTGGTAAGACACATGTTCTGCTTTGAAACGATTTGAAATCATTTTGTCAATTTTCAACACACCCTGAAGTGTATTAAACTTTTTGGAAAATCCCTCCCTGGGTTCACTAAGGGTCAACACAGGATGAAGAAGACTTATCAGCTGTAGCTGCTGCTTTTGAGGACCCAGAGAAAAGACAGCCATGCTGGGTGCAGGAATGAATCTAGAAGCAGCCCCTCTATAGCCAGAACCAGATTAAGTTCCGTGAGCTGGACTGCCAGTTGGAAGGGACTGTAACAGCCCTGCTGCATGTTGCCTCACGCGTCATGAAAAATGAAAAGCAAGTGTAATTTTCTGGAAACAATAGCTTTTTGTCGTGGTCTATTTTATGTCCTAGTAAAAACATGCAGTCCCCTACAGTTTTAGAAGTAAATTAGGTTGGAAGTCATTCAACTGGTGTTCCTATGCAGACAGTTAGCATCTATACACTAGCTAGTTAGCATGTACATTCATGGAAAATCTTGGACCAGACCATCAACCTGGCCATGAATGTCTGAAAGGGCCACAAATACTAGATTCTTATAGGGCTTCCATAAGGCTGCATTAAGAAGGCTGTAGGAAATGGTCAAAAAATGATCAATAGTGCATTCACAGCCATTTTTACAGGCCATTGTGACTGAGGCTTTATAAGAGGCATAAAAATGTAAACCAGTACAGATGTACATGCCTACGATACTCTTTTAGCACTTAACTTGTATGTGGAACTGTACAAAACTTGTAAATAATTTATCATCATTTTTTATGTTTTGGACGCATTTGGAGGTTCACCAGAAAACAAGAATAATAATTAACTAATTTTATATGTTTTAAAGTGGGAGCAAAGATCACAGCTTGGTAAAAAAGTAATTTACTCAGTTAAAACAAACTATTACAAAAAATAATATTTTTAGAGTGGCCATTAATTCTCCACAAATATCCATAAAAAAAAAAAAAACTTTTTAGCACTTTTGTCATGAGCACCGTGCATGAACTTGCAGTTAGATGGGTTTTTTTTGTGAGACAATTTTCATCCCTTCATCATGTTTCATTGCAGCTGACCTGCTGCCTCTGAGTGAACCACACCCACAAACACCCACACTTATTTGATTTGCAGAGCTGTGTGCCATCATATGCAAGGACAGTTACAACACAAACCAGTGGTCTAAATAACTGCCTGTTCTTGGCCTCATGATGAAAGCCATCTGTCAAATCAAAGTGCATTTCTTTCAAAATAACAAGCGTGTCCTTCTATTTAAAGTCATGAGTAAAAGTCACAATTTTAAGGTCTGATTACATTACATTACTGAAACAGATGGATGTGCAGTACACTTTCAAATAAAATGACTGATGTATCCTTCCTAACACCAACTGTGTGAATTCAGAATTCTATGTAAAAAAAAATATGTATGCTGCCTAAAAATGTGCAATGATGCAAATTGTGATATGATTTATCTTTTGAAAATCTAGTTTTTGTGTCAGAATCAAAGCATATTTTAATATTTAAAATGGTAAAAAAACAAACATATGTTTTTCAACCAGAAAAAGGTATGCAAGGGCCTTAAAGAGGCCTTACCATTAAAAATGTTTTTTCTGAGGTTTCTGTCGAATATTTTAGTTCCACAGGTGTTCTTACCTTCATAGTGGGTGTGAAAACAGGTCAACAACTTCTTTCAGTTTTTATCTCTCAAACTACGCAGGTGGCAATAATGCCCAAGTTCTCCTGAGTTTGAAAAGCCTGTATTTGTTATGTCACAACTCCTTTGCTCATTAGCATTCATGAGCTCGCGCAGTTGAGACCACGCCTAGAAGTTGCTGTCTAAAAGCTGTTAGCATAAAGATGTATCAAACTAGAAGAGACTTGGTGCGCTGTTGCCATGTGCAGTGAGGGAGGAAATAGGAAGCCTTGCTCTCATAGATTGGCCAACAAACTAGCCTGAGTCCAGCAAATTTGCATCATGAATATTAATGAGTTGCAGCCCAACGCCGGACAAAGCCAGACGTATCCTCACACAGAAAGATTGAAAGGGCTGTAAATCAGTGTTTTCTAATGGTTTTTTAGATGAAATGTTTATTACAGGAAATACTTAAATAACCACAAAGTCATGAAACTTGTATGACATGGCCTCTTTAAACATAACTTTTATTGAAACTCAGGGTCATGTGGGGAATGAGCTTCCAGCTCTGTGGCAAGTCTACATAATAGTCCTCAATACTGGTGAAACACTGAAGACTAACTTAGTAATTTATTTTTCATACTTACTTAAATTCTGAACTGATTTTGAAGAAAAAAAGATCTTATCCAAGGCCACTCAGATTTACTGTCCAATTCCATCAAATTAATAGCAGTACAACCCAATTCGACTTAGAAAATTAATCTGGTATATCATCTGTCTTTATTGTTCTCATTTTTCACCTCTTAGTTCATCCCAATCATTATCCATTCCTCCCCTTTTCTATGTTCACTTTTTTTCTTCCAAGATACCATCTGTGGGGGTGGGTATCCAAAGTTGGCCAGGTCATTGGTCTGTGGCAACACAACCCCATTTCTAAGTGTCTCTTTCTCCTTGGCCACAAAAATCAAAACTCCACAGATGAACCTTGCATTCATAGATTCATCTATAGCCTCATTCATGTGTCAATAAACTCACTTTGTTTTGGTGTTGTCTCAGTGGTAACTGTAGTATTAACACAATTAATTCTCTTCATACAGAGCAGTGTTCGATTGCACGTTTTAACTGGGATGAAGTGCTATTATTTTGTTTTTGCACTGCTACAGTTTTAAATTGACATTATTTGTGTGTTAGACATGCTTTAAGTCACTGATTCAGAAAATATAATTCTTTAAATATTTATTAGCTAAAGTACACTTTATGCTCCTTGTAAGGAATACATTGCCTTGCTCATAATCATATTGTCAGTGTTGGGAAGAAAAATAATAAAATTCTTAGATCTCTACCTTTAATAATTTTCGTATTATTGCATGATTTAACTTTATTGTTATGCATAACGGTCTGTGATTTCATGTCTATCACTACAAAAAGTGTCAAAAAAGTACTCTTGACCCTTAGGTCCTGCAGCAAGTCGTTGAAGATCTTTTGTAAGTCTGCAGATGTGATCACGCTCTCCACAACAGTCACCTGTTGGGGGCGGAGCATCAGAGCAGGTGACATAAAGACGCTGAACAAACTGACAAAGGCTGGTTCTATTCTGGGGATTGATTTAGAGATATTTGAGTTAATTGTCCAAAGGAGTATACTCCAAAACATGAAAACGTGATGGAAAACTTACATCATCTTCTTTAGAACACAGTAACTCAGCAACAGAGTGTCTTTAGTCAGATGCTTTTCAAATCAGCTGCAACACAGACTGCTACAGGAGATTCCTGTCCACCAGCTCAGACCCTGTACAATGACTCTCACAAGAAAGACTGAGTTACAGCAACATTTATTTTCCCTTTGGGGATTAATAAAGCATGTTTAAATTTGAATTGAATTGATCTTTTTGCATTATTTTTGAAGTGATTTTTGATGATTTCAATTACTTTTGACTCAGCTGTCGAATGATTTCCTGCCAAAAGGATGTGATTAAAGTACACTCAAAATGGATAAAGTGTAGTTGTGGGTATTGAATTTTTCAAGTTTTTGCTTGACAGTGAAATTTGCTGGGTCTCTATGTTGAAGGTTTTTGGCTGTTTATGTCCAAGCCATTAAACATATTCTATCACAAAACAAGAGCTTGAAGACATTTAAGAAAACACCCATTGAACAGGTGTAGCGTTATCAAAGATTTCTCAACTGGGGCTGCTAGAGAAGATTTCCAATCTGGAGGAAGATTGGTTGTGACTTCCTAATGGAGGCAGTTAACTAGATGAATTTCTCAATTTTTTTCAGCTTAAGTAAACTTCTATTGTTACTGATAGAGTAATAATTTTTGGCCAATAGAAGTTCATACCTGCTAGAGAGCTTATTTTATCCCCAGGTTTCATAAAATATGGGATAATTTATTCTCACCAACTGTAATGGTTCATAGGTTAACTTGTTTTGAAGGACATTGGGCTAATCCAATCTCAAAGCCTGTTTTAGCCTCTTCCCTTTGACCAAGGTATCAAATGTTGCCATTTGATACAACCTCAGCTGAAGACAGGTGATTGGAAATGGATAAACCAAGTAAGTGCAGGTGGCGGTGGTGTGTTTGTGTTTGTGAGTGTGAGGGAGGATTGCACATAAGTTGGCATGAAGTCTGAAAGACAGTGCAAGTGCAATGACAATGGTCCGTGGAATTAAGATCAAATGATTTGGGATGTTAAGTATCTTTTTCTTTGATTTTGTGACTTCAGATGCTTCATCGGGCTCAAACAGACCTCTGGCACAAAGCCAGGTGACAAAGTGGATCAGTTCAAGAAGTGGGAAGGTGCAGGAAAAGAAGAACAACAGTGTCAGCCCTCATGTTTCAGCACTTCTCAAAAGATTGATAGATTATAAATGTCTTTAAGCCTGTTGCAAAAGTTAGGACAATTGACACTGAATTTCTTTAACAACATTGGCTTTAAAATAAGTTAGTTTTTACATGTTTGATGTTGTTGCTACAAATTTGAGTTACAGTAAGTGACTGTGATGCAATTGTCTTGTGCAGCATGTCTTGTTTATGCTTTCCATGCATATTAGTTCATAAAAGGTAAAGTCACCTCAATACATTTTATGCACATTTGTTATGCAACAAACCATACTGAATATAATTGTATACACTGAATTAATACTCTGTATTGAGCCCTAATAAACTTAATTTTTTTGCCGCAGCAGCACTGACTCTTTTATTTAACAACTCAGGATAACCTAATGTAGTGTTGATATATTTTGAAATTTGCAGCATGTCTAATTTGCAAAATGTGACAAACAAAAAATAACTGTAAACCCATTCTTCGTAAGATACTAAATTATGAATAAGTAACAGCTATTTATTGGCAACATTATTTGCCAGGTAAATTGTGTAATTTTAATGGAGTTCTTTATTTTATATGGATACTATATGGTCTAAATATGAACATAACTGTGTATTTGTATAAACAGTATATTTCATTAAACAATGAAACCACATCTCTAGCAGTGTTTTTGAAATCCACTTTCACTTCAAGATAGGAACTGTGACACTGTGGTCATCTCTTCCAAGATGAAAGTTTCTTTGAATAGTGACAGAGTGAAAATGTTTTAACATGTTTACTTTCTTCATTATGGGCTGCTGTGCTTTATTTTAATCTTTGAAACAACACAACATACACTTATATTCTCTGGTATGTTGTGTGCCTTTGCATGTTGTATAAATAATCATGGTTGGGCTCATCTACCAAAAATAAAAAAGTCTGGGTCATTTTTTTGGTCCCAGTCCAGCCCTGGACAAGTGTCTAGGATCAAAACAAAGCATCTGTCTTCAGGAAATTGATAGGATCGTTCCAGGTATTTGAACATTGTGTGACTCTGCCATTATTTCAAAATGGCAAAATTAAATATGATATTGACTGTGGTGCTCAAGTACAGTTTCAAGTTGTAATGAAACGCCAGAGATTCAATGGAAAGGCTTACTAATAACTGATACAATGCAAGAGTTCCACAGAGAATTGAGAGAGTAGAAGAATTCATTAAACTTCATTTGAATTCTAATCATTTCCAAATGATTCCAGTGTTTGCCTGTAATTAAGGTTAAGCTCAGAGTTGATATAAAATGAAACATAGCCAAGAGCTTATGTGAGGAAAAAGAAGCAATATTTTTCATTTTCAATATGGGCAGCACGTAGAATACTCATGAATGTTTATGAAGTGCATGTAATATATGACCTTAATATGCACTTTTTTTTAGATTTGCTGTAATCACTGACAATGATATTTAATTAAATAGAGATACACAATTTTGAAAAGACTTGTGTGTAGGAGTATTTCATTTTGCAATCAAATGTAAAGGTTTAATCCTTTCTCTTACAACCAGCAAACGTGTTGTACTCCACTTTAAACTATTTGCAGTCTGGACAAGTACACTCAAGGTTACACACATGCTTCACAACACCCAGTGCCCAAAATTGCACTTTTTTTTCTTTTAACAACTTCAATTTCTTTCTTCAGTGGACCCTGTTATTTTTTTAGCATCCAGTGGTCCAATGGGAGCTTTCCCAGAAAATGTATTTTGTCAGCTGCCAAGAAAAAAGTACTTTGTTCTCTGTCAGATGTTAAAAGATTTTTTTATTAAGTCATTTTGGAAAGACAACATGATAATGTTACTTCAATCAGCTGTTGGTGTCACTACCTTTTCATAGAGTTTAAAAATTTGTTAAAAATGTGTGTGTCTGGGAGTGGGATTAATCTTGGATATATATGAATGATACGTTATATGAATCACCTAATTAGTGATGACTAAATTTGTGTTTTTCATGTAACAAATATAAATGATTGACCAAAGTAAAGAGGACGTTTTTTTCTAAATTTTAGCTTTGTTGTTGGATGTTGTATCTCTGGCCTAGTTAAAAATAATGTCCAAGTCCTTTGCACATGAATTAATGGCTGCTTACCATGAGTAAAAAGTTTGAAAACTTCACAAATTGCTCTTTCATTATCTTTCATAAATAGAAAAAACAATGGCTTATTGAACAGTCACCGTGGAGCATTTCAAAAGTTGCTTTAAACAAATGAAAGAATGATGAATAACTCCAAACTCATCAGACAGAAATGTCAGGTAAACTAGAGTATCTCATTTAGACAGTCTGCAATATGTCAAACCCAATAATCCCATTCTGTTGAGTTTACTCCTGCAATAAATATTTTTAGCAATCCTTACTTTCTTTATGTAATTTTGGTTTTATGATTTTGATGAGGCTTTTATTGAAGAGAAACTTTTAGTATTTGTCTTCTTGTCAATATAAACGCAGTCATATGGACTGCATAAGAAAAGTTTTCTTTGCTGTTTACCTCTTCTTGCATGGTTATACATTTTTCCAGTCTTTCACTGTTTAATTTTAAATTTTCAGTTTCACATGTAACTCACATAAATTTGTTTTAATTTATTTAAAATTACTGAACCATTTAAAATGTTCAACCATAACATTTCAAATGACAGCCTGAGGGTTCACGTGGCTGTGTATACTGTTTGCTCAGACTGAAACACTAAAAAAAGTAATTTAATAACTTGAATAGTTGCTAGATTATTAATGACATAACACATTCTTCACAAAAACAATTTGCCTCAAGATGGGCTTGAGACTTATTTTACTTGTATTTATTATGTTTAAAAAAAGAGGCATTTGGGGTGAAGTCAAACTTTTACTCTTATGTACCAGCAAGGAAGATACTGTAGGTTCCACTGAAGGCGTGACCCTTTAAAGAGGCCCTACCATTAAAAATGTTTTTTCTGAGGTTTCTATTATATAGTTTAGCTCCACAGGTGTTCTTACCTTCATACTGGGTGTGAAAACAGGTCAGCAACATCTCTGTTTTTATGTCTCAAACTACGCAGGGGAGATAAAACCCGAGTTCGAACAGCCTGTATTTGTTACGTCACAACTTCTTTGCTCATTAGTATTCATGAGCTCCTGCAATTGAGACCATGCCTAGCAGCTGCTGGCTAGAAGTTGTTAGCATAAACATATCAACTGGAAGAGACTTGGTATGCTGTTGCCATGCGCAGCGGAGGAGGAAACAGGAAGCCTTGCTCTCATAGGCTAGTTTGTTGGCCAATCTGAGTCCAGCAAACTTGCATAATGAATATAAATGAGTTGCAGCTGAAAGCCTGAAAATCTTCACGCAGACAGGTTAAAAGGTCCGTAAATCAGTATTTACTAATGTTTTAGATATAATATGTTTCATATTACAGGTTAATACTTCAGAAATAACCACAAAATCATGAAATTTGTATAAAATGGCCTCTTTATGGTGCCAAAGTCACAAAATTGTGGCATCTACCACACTAACTCAACTGACTTTGAACAGGATTTTAAACAAAATATTATTGTTTCTACCTGCCACCACTAGATCGTGGACATATAACTCAACATTTATGTATTTTTTCATAGAAAAATCTGAGTTAAATAGTTGTAAATAAACAAAGCGCTGATTAGTGTGTGCGTATTTGTTTGTGTTTTGAAGGAAGTTTGACTGATGAGAAAACAACCTTTCACAGGAGGAAAGTTCTAACATTATATCATTTCTGATGAGAATTCAGAGTACATTTCTGGGAGATAATTCATGAATGGAGGCAGGCAGAGAGCCGCATCCTCATGGAGCAAGAGGAGAGCTGAGCTTCTGCTGCTTGCAGGTTAACATGGAAAACACTGCTGAGGTGGCAATATTACCACTTTATAATTGAGTGGAGGGTTTTTAAATGGTTGATCCAATCATGTTTACCTCAGGCTGCAGTTTGGGTAAAGTAAAAACATGTTGCTGTGGAGATACAGTGCAGGGGAGGATGGAGTGATGTGATCTCCAGCATGCTAACAATAAAAAAAAAAAAAAAAAAATCAAAACATAGGTGACACTGTATCATTCTTACTTTATCACCCAGTGGAAGTGTGATTGATTCTGTTTATGTAAGAGAGAGTGTCATGCAGCAGGGAGAATATGCAAATATCAGTCAGTCATTACCCATACCCGTTTATTCCTGTTTAGGGTCGGAACGAGCTGGTGTCTATCTTCAGCAGTGATTAGGCGAGAGCTGGGGTTACACCTGGACGGGTCAGCAGTCTATCAGTGTTCACAAATGTATGAATGAATTTTGAGATTTTATGTTCACAAACTTGTATATTTCAGTTACTTTTTAACAATTTACTGTTTGCTTAAGTAAATACAGTGGAAAAAAAAAACTTTTTAAAACATACAAAGTCCACCTTGATCTTGAACACTGGTGTACCACATGGGTATATATTGAGCCCCCTGCTCTAATCCCTACTAACCCATGACCATTATTTGCTCAAACATTTTCAATTTTGCTGACAGTATGATCATAAGAGAAAGAATTTCAGACAAGTACAAGTTAGCATATGTTTTCCACCTGACAGGGTGCACTGGGTAATTCCAGTGCACAAAATGCTCTATTCTCTGCTTACAGAGACAGAAAATAGAGGGTTGAGGGCCCAAAATCCTTGGACATCACATGGTCAAAGACATTCTCCATCAGGTGAGAAAGGCAGAACAGATATATTCAGATAGCTAAAGATTGCTCATCTCCCTTATTGTCTACTGACCTATTTCTACTGGTCAGTAGTTATGAGCATTCTGATCTACCAGTTTACAATGTCTTTCACCAGCTGTACAGGTAACAGAACAGAACTGTAGAGAGTTGTGAGGATATAAGAATTTGTCATTGGCTCAAAACTATCCACCCACAGCAACACCTACTCTTACCATCTCCTAAAGAAAGCCATTTGTATTTTAAAAGCCTTAACCTTCCCTGAACACCATTTATTCTACCCCCTGCCATCTGGTAAAAGATTCAGACTAATCAGAACAAAAACCAACAGACTACAAAACAGCTTCTTTGTACAGGCTGTAAAATAAAAGGCATAAATCCCGTTCCTTCCTTTCTTCCACCCAGTTCTGAAAAGTAAACAATTTTTTCATTGACTGATTTAAACAACCTACTTTCATACATCTGTTACCGTTGCATTATAGGATAAAATGCTGTATTTACTATTTTGTCAAACTTGTATGTTTTAGATCATGAAACTATTGTCAATAATTTGAATTATTTATATTCTGTTACAGTTTATAATACATATTTAGTGGGTGACGGTTATATTCATGACCTCGGAACCCAGCAGTTTGTTCATATAAGCATCGTGTGCATTTATCCGTCAGTGGTCATTTGGACTGCAAACATGGGTAGTAGTGTTCAGTATTGATAACAGATAACTGGAAATGATATAATAACGCAATTACAATGTATTAGGAGAATAAAACTCTCAAATACGCGTGCATGAATGCCGGGTAATGACACAGATTAAGTAACAATAACAGAACGGTTTTCCATATTGGATATTAAGAACTCAAGATCGGGCAATCAAAACTAGAACAAATGTTACTTTTGACACTATTTCACACTGAAAAAGTCAGCGATTAATTTTTGGTGATCCTCTGACAGCTTCAGGCAGACACGTGTGAGTGAACATCAGAGCAGCCTTGTTCCAGCCACCTGAAAGCGACAGTGTGTGGTAGAACACCAGCGGAGGTACACAGTCAAGCAACTAGAGAGAAATAGCAGGATTCAGTGAGATGCACATACATTACCTCCAAATGTTTTGTGCATATATCTGTCGGCGCTGTGCATATACAGTAAGCGTATGGATTGTCTATGACACAAGAACGTGCCCAGCAGTTTTGTGCATGTAAGCATTGTGCACTGTGTGTGTGTGTGTGTGTATACAGTGGGGCAGAGGAGATCTGCATGGAGGAATGGGCCAAAATACCAGCAACAGTGTGTGAAAACCTTGTGAAGACTTACAGAAAACGTTTGACCTCTGTCATTGCCAACAAAGGCTATATAACAAAGTATTGAGATTAACTTTTGTTATTGACCAAATACTTATTTTCCACCATAATTTGCAAATAAATTCTTTAAAAATCAGACAATGTGATTTTCTGGATTTTTTTTCCTCATTTTGTCTCTCATAGTTGAGGTATACCTATGATGAAAATTACAGGCCTCTCTGATCTTTTTAAGTGGGAGAACTTACACAATTGGTGGCTGACTAAATACTTTTTTGCCCCACTGTATATATATTCTACATATATAGACCAGAGATGATAAACTGTTTAGCTTTACTTTTACAGTGAATCTGGATTTGTTTGCCTTTGCAGTAACAAATCACTGATGATTTTATTTCTGTCAAGGCAAAACCTGCTGCTATGATCACTGTAAGACAAAAGCTGGCTGTACTTTAAGATTTCTGGGTTTTTTTGGACCCAAACTTATGCAAAACAATAATGTTGATCATTGCTACCTGTGTGCATGTGTTACAGGCTAAATGATGTGTTTAAAAATGGGTTTGTCTTTTCCAAACTTGTCTTCAATTTTCAGAGTAAAGATTTCTTAATACATTGAAATAACACCAAGGTCAATGTGAATTTAAAAGTCGTGATATGCTGGTGGGCTGTTGTCTGCTATAAAAACACTGCACTGGGTTTCTCAGCATGACTGTTGCTGCCAGAGCCATAGAGGTGAAATCAGCCATCATTAAACTGATTGAAAGCATGCATCAGGGACACTGATATTGAATCTAGCTGGGGTGAAACAAACATTTATTTTATTTCTCTGTCACACAGACGCAGGCACACTTCTATTTCTCTTGAAAATAAATGCTGTCCTCCACTCCACATAGCCAATGTTCTTCTCCTTTCTGTATCCACTTTCTCCTGACGACCTTCATGATTTGTTACTCAGACATCAAACTGCTGTTCATCTGCATTCAAAGCCAACAGAGAGGCAATGTCTTGGCTATGACCTGCAGAATATTTTAAGCCTGTTCTACAAAAAAAAAACAAAAAAACAACAACCAGCATAAGTAAGGTAACCAAGGACACTTCATCAGTCTCTTTGCCCATAAAGTATGCGTGAAGTGGATCAAATCACTACCGATCCCTATTCCACAGAAAGGATGATTAGTGAAAAAACAAAAGTAAACTGATGGCCAGATTTGATTAAAATAAATACAAACCCTGTAGTAGTGTGTGCTCTTTTTTAGGAAAACAATGCTTATACAGTGGAAAATGGTTAGCTGTACAACATCTGTCATTAATCATAGCTTTATTAGTTATCCTGATCACAGACAAAAAAATAAAATAAAAAATATAATGTAAGTAATCAGGGTTTTAGCAGGTCAAGTTTCTTGTTTTTGTAGCAGTTTCTGACTCAGTTATTTGTTGTTTATTCAGATTTGGGGTTTTGGTTAGGTTTTGAATTATGTTACCATGGTAACACGAGTTTAGGATTGGTTTTAGGGTTTTGTGCTCACTCTTGCTCAGGTCCCTCGGCATTAATAAACCTTATCTACCATGCCTGTCACTGCTCTATTAGTCTCACAGCACTGTTGTCCGTTGCCAGATTGTTAACTTTTGGTTGTAAACATCCAGCACCTCACCACAGTCTAGTTGATGATTCAAAGTCTTGTTTATTTATAGTTATTGACCTTGTTTTTTGGACCTGACCACCACATTCTGCCTGACCACTTGTTGGTAACATTGCGAATTATTTTGGATTTTTGACCCCTGTTGTGCTTTTTGACCACAACCAGCCTGTTCCCAGGGCTGGCCCTGAGCTGCATGGTGCCCCAGGTGAAAAAGGATTTTGCCGCCCCCTACTGCCCAGAACAGAAACAACGTAACTCAATAACTGGATTATATTGCAAAAAATATTTATTTATACTAAAATGAACAGCAGAGATGATAAATAGATATAGATATTTACTGATTACTTATTTTGCTCTTTACATGAGATGAATGGTGAGTCCAATAGTTTGTCCAAAAAAAAAAAGAGAGAATTTGGCACCCCCTCCAGCAGAGGGCGCCCTAGTCTCCCTATGCCCAGAACCGGCCCTGCCCAAGGAACTGTAAGTCTAGTTTCTCTTGTTTAACTGTTGTGACTTTGAACCACATTTTTGGATTATGGCTCTAAGCTGTTGTGGAGTATTGTCCTCCTGATTAATTGCTTGGACTATTGTTTATATTTTCCACAGGTTAACTCACGTGTCTTTTGTTTGCTATCCGACTCACTGCTTAATAAACTCTGTTTTTAACCAAGCCATGTCACTTTCTGTTCCTCTGCATCAAAGTTCAGTCCTTGACCAGTTCTTGACAAAATTTTACCGCCTTGGCAGTAATATCTAACGCCAATAAAAGAATTGCCTCCTTGTGGAGGTAATTGTATTTTTGGTTTTAGTTGATGCTGAAGAAACATGAAGGTGTTTCCAATAACAAAAGTAAAGTTTGTTATTAGGAGAAATAAACTTGCAGCAGACTCTAAAGAAAACTTTAATTACAGACAATTAATCATTTACAGTCAGGAGTCTTAGTGAAGAGAAACCACCACACTTTTTACCCTCATTAGACTGAAAGGTCACATTAATTTAGGAGTTCAGTCCACTCATGTCTTTATCAAGAACAAAAAGTAGCAAGCCCCTGACCCCTAGGTGTCTTGATTTATAATTAATGTCCACCTCAGAGTTTCTCCTCTGACAAAACCTTGGAGAAGTTGTACTTTTGATTAACAATTATATTTTGTAAGCTGAAAAAAACTTCAAACAATTTAACTGAAACAAGACGAACATCTATTTAACTACTTGTTAAACACATCTTCATGTCCAAAAAATATTTTTGTACATAAGACTCGAGGCCACGTAAAGTTCCTTAAGTCAACAGCAACAGCTTGTATTCAAATAATGGTCAGTACTCCAAAACATATCCACCAAACACATTTATTTCACCTCAGTAGTTTCACATTATCTGAAATATTTTTTTTCACATCAAAACCAAAGAACAAAAACATTTGGGATAAATAGTACACACGTTTTTTTGATTACTAAGCTAAAAGTCACAGCGTTAATTAGCAGTTGCATGATGACCCTGAAAAACCCTGAAAGTAAATGATGCGTACTTAGAATAAATATTGAAACTTTCATTGACTGTGCTGTTCTTAAACACCAGTGATCCAACAACAAATACTACAACTGTTACAAAAATAACAACTGTCATGTTTTTCATACCGAGCCTAGACCAGCTCAAACTCACCATGCATCCATCTGCATCTTACACAACCTGTTTTGTCTCTGAAGTGCATGCTAGTTTTAAAATCAATACAATGATGCATCATTTTATTTGGAGAGAAGGAGGGCGACTTGTTGACGAATTCCCAACAAGATGAAAATAAATTACACGTGTTAATCAATTAGCAGTTTATTTGGCAGCAGGTTAAAAGCCCGTTGAACAAAGACATTGCAGATGGTTTAAATCTGCCTTGCTGTTTCATCCAAACCATTTTGGTTTGGGAAAAGAATGTATCCCTCTAGAGGTAAAGTAATTGTTCACAGTCATACAGAATACTTAGTTTCATCTGCTCAGTGTTTGAATTTGTATGCTTTAAATCAGATACAAAATTTTAACTAGAGTGTGAACAAACTGACCTCAAGGGAAATATTGTTGGAAAATATCGGTTTCTTTTCCCCTTTTTAAAGAATCTTATTTGCCTATATCCACTCCCCCATCTAACCTTTTTTTCATAGTACATAAATATTGCAAAATCCTGTTAACACATGACCAACGATTCCTCCATATTCTCTTTTAAACTATGGAGAGAAGAGAACACATAGCTGGAAACTAGACTTCTTCACCACACACAAAGCAGATTCAGTTTCTAGTTATTATGATAGCCTCATTTAAGAACTAAAGAAACTTTTTGTAGCCAATAAGGCCTGCTATCAAATGACTATGTGTCAACAAAAATGCTAAATGGATTAACAGATTTATTCTAATGGTCAGTCAGCCACTGTGTGTTGTGACAAATGACATTTGGAATATGTTTATGAGACTCAAGGCAATTACCTATAAATACCATTTAGCAAACATACTGATGAGAGATACTGATGAGAGCAGCATTAACTACGCTTATGTCAATGAAAATAGACAGTTGGAAAATATTAACTATCTTCCTTAAGTCATTAATTGTCTGTATAAAATAGTAAAGACCTTTTGTAGTAGAGCTGTGTCCAGTGCTGCAACACCTCAATTTCTTAGATATACTCACATACTACCACCACTTTTGATCAGTACTACAGTAAATAAATCACCAATCAAAGCAGGAATGTTTCATGAATTATGGTGCGTTCACACCGGCCCAACCGTCAACATCAGAAGCGACAAGTTTACATGTAAAGTCTATGGTGGAGTGCGTCAGACAGACGTCAATGGCTCTGCGTCGCTTTGTGAGCGTTATGAGTGTCAACTTTTCAAGCTTTTCAAGCGTCAACGCCTGAAACGCTTGAAAAGCTCGAAATGCAGAAAGTTCAGCTAGCTGAACTTTTGACGTTCTTAACACTCTTGAAGCAGTATGTCAACCAATCAGAGCGTCTCATCGTAGTGACGTACCTGAATGAAGCAGGAAGTCTTCAAACAGGGCGCGGGACAGAGGGCAGTAGCACTGGAAGCAAACCTCATCCATATGTAGTGCCTGGAGCAAATAGTTTAACACCTCAAACTCAGAACACATCTGAAGAATGGGGTGTATCCACAAACGGAGTAAATAAAGCCAAGCCACTCTCTCAATATGATCCGCCATAGCTCAGAACATCCGATAACAAAGAAAGCCCTGCCTACGCACTCTTTTTAACACTCAAGCGTTACGGGCTTCAACGCCTACGTGCTCTGACTGGCAGGCATTACAAGGTTCAATTTTCAAGCGTCAAACTTTGACCGTTATGAGCGTTGACGCTTGTGACGCTGGTGGCCAGTGTGAATGCACCATTATACTGATAGTATTTTTGTTCCTTGGACTTTTCAGACAATTTTACCAACTTTTTTTTTTCCAAAGATGGGATCAGACTAACAGCCACAAATGTTTTAACCAATAACATCTTTTTCCCTCACCCCCCTCTTTCTGCAGGGTGTGTCAAAGCATCACTTTGGTCAGAATGCAGATTTTGTGTCAGATATTTAAACTTAATTCAGAATGTTTTGATCTGTTTAGAGTGACAGGGTACAGAGGATGTAAATGTGTGCTGGACATAATTGTTCCCTCATTTTTTCTATATTTGTGTGTCTTATATGATGATATTGAGTGTCTTATATGTGATAGCTGTTTGGTTCAAATCTTGCATGTGTGATTTCAAGCAGCAGTGGAACATTAGCACACAGAGTGTGGTCAATGACTTTCAGCTACTAACACATCAAATTTTGAGTATATCTATAAAACTGACTGAGTGGCTGGTGTCACCAGTCATTTGGTGAGAGGTGACGTACACCCTGGGCATGATCGATAGTCTATCTTAGGGCCACACTTAAAGATGAACAACCATTAACACACACATACACACACACACACTTAAAGGCCAATTCTAGAGCCACCGACTATACATGTTTTTTGAAGAGTACTGTAAGATCATACAAACTCCCTGCAGAAGTCACGTCTACAGTCTTGCTGCAAGGCAGCAGTGCTACAAACTGTGCCACTGAGCAGCCCCCTGTTTATTATTTAATTATTAGTAGTAAGGCCACAAATATCATTTGTTTTTTTCTGATTATAAATAAACATGGCTGCTTAGTTTTTAAATTGAGTATTGCAAGGACATTATGTGTTACCAGACAGTATAAGCCAGAACGAAAGGTGCGTAAAATGTTTAGACTTACCATGAATCGTTTTTTGATTGTATCATCAAGCACTGGTTTAAATTTGACTTTGCTTTGACTTATGATTTTAATCAGAGATTTATCACTAGAATACTACAGTAAACTTTCTGTTTAATATGGTGCTGTAATGCACTCTCAGATTCAGTTATCTGCTCATCTTAGAGTTAAATACCTCCCCAATGTTTAGTCTGATAACCTGTCTGGATCAGTCTTTCATGGAGATATCTGATGTTTATTGACTGATACTGAGTCAGATGAGATGATAAACGTTGCTTAATTTACTCACAGGGTAATACTAATACATGTCTTATCATTTGGTGGCAAGTAATAATTATTAATAAAAGTTAGTAGATTTTAAGTCAGATCACTTTGGTAATTTATGGAGGTTTTCAAATTTGGCGACTGTGGCTCAGCGGTTAGAGCGGTTGTCCTCCAACTGGAAGGTTGGTGGATCGATCCCGGCTTCCACCACCACATGTCGAAGTGTCCTTGGGCAAGACACTGAACCCCATGTTGCCCCCCGATCCACGTATCGGGTTGTGTGAGTGTGAATGGGTGAATGACAAAAAAACTGTAGTGTGAAGCGCTTTGGGGGTCGTAGGACCTAATTAAAGCGCTATACAAGTGCACGCCATTTACCATTCTATATTTTTTTATATTTTAACTGAATCTTCTTTAATTAAATGCCAGACTGCATCAGGGGCAGGGCGAACCAGATCAAATTAATTTGAACAATGTTATGTGTGCAATAAGCTGACCACACAAATATATATATATATATATATATATATATATATATATATATTATAAATATATACATAAAAAAGGAGAGGATATTTGAATCAAAGAAAAGCAAAAAGAAAAAATTTAATAAATGCAATTAAATTGCTAAAAGACAGTCTCCTTGGGCAGCAGTCGCTCAGGAGGTAGCGCAGGTCATCTGGTAACCGGATTTTGAATACCTGTCCAGAAAGGATCACCTGACTCTTGTGTCCTTGGGAAAGACACTTCACCCACCCTGTCTGTTTGGTGGTGGTCAGAGGATCCGGTGGTGCCTGGCTTCCTTGCTCCTGTCAGTGTGTGTCCCCAGACAGCTGTGGCTGCAATGAATGTGTGTGTGAATGCGTGAAAGACTATTATGATGTGAAGCACTTTAGCATGCTAACTTTTTCTAACTAAATTAAAAGTCAGTATGAATGTATTTTTTCAATTGAAGCCACGAGTAACCTAAGGAGGAACACTTTTCCAAAAAAAAATGTTTTAATATGTTTCAGCCATTTTGACTTGATTCTAAAACATTGGAAATATTAACTTACCTATTTTGAATAGCTCATTTGACAGCCCCAGTTTGGAGAAATGGAATTTGTCTGACTGGACTGATGAGCTAAAGATGAGACCAAATCCAGCTATGATCAAAGTGGGTACCTGTCACCTTTGATTAAAAAGCTCCGACATCCAAAATTTAATACCAGTTTCATTCCAAAGTGGCCTAATGCCTCACACACATTACAATTTGCTTGATGCTATTTATACTCTTGTATGTATAAATAACAATTCTATGTAAATAATCATGTAAATGTAAAACTGTCAGTGTTGTTCATAGAATAATATTTGCAAAAACCACAATGACATTTTGGAGATTGGAGTTATTTTAGGACACCAAATTTCTTAATGTCAAAATGCAGCCAACACTTCAGTTTTAGCTGCATTTTAGCTGCTTAGAAACAAAGATATTCTAAGAGCAGTTTATATTGTAAGATCAATCAGTGCAGAGATGGCAAAATGGGGTAATGGGCTGACAGTTTTTCTCGTGCATTTTGGAAGTAGACTGCAGACTGCTGTATCAGCTGCAGTTGGGAAAACAGAGTCTAACTAATGCCAAACTAAAAAATTCTAACAATGCAATTTCAAGGTTACAAAGGCAGAGATGTTTGCCATTGTATTTAAAATACAAAATTAGATGGTGCGCAGTACATGTAGGCAAATTTCTTGGACAGCAAGTTCCTCAATAAATTATCTGCTGCTCATACCAATTTCAGAATTCCATTTCTCTTTAGTCTGTCCTCAGCATTGCTGTAAAGTAAGGAAATGAAAGTTGGCCCTCAAAAACTGTCTGTATTAGTGTGGAATTGTTCTAATGCACACTGCATTCCCTTCATACTCAAGCTAGCAGATTTGCCCTGCTGGCAACAAACCAAACTCAAAGATAGAAATGATTACTGTGTACAGCAGGAGGGATTCCTGATAGCTAGAAAAAGCTGATGGTAGTTGGAACTGCGGTGTTACAGATACTCACAGTCTCAGCACAAAGAACAGATGAGATGAGCAACACTGGACTCTCAGAATAATTTAGTCCCTGTTTAATGTCGATGTTCAAATTAACCAGAGAGGATAAAAATGTGGCTCTAAAGAGATGAAAGAAACACATTAGAAATAGAACCTGCTTTTTTTTCAGTAAATAAGCTCTGTTCTTGGATTTCTTCTACAATCTCTTGATTGATATGGAAAATTATGTTGCATCTGTTTACAGCATTGCGACTTTCTTTGTAGATTGCAAACAGTCTATCAGGCCCTGTGTTTATATTCCTTTTTTTCCTGTATAGACATTTGTTTATGTTGTATATGGGACGAGGTTGGGAACCCAGTGTCGGGAAAGGCATTTCTGAACATGGCATATATTATGAAAGAGAATCTCTTCTGTTATGATAAGTTTATATCAATGACTAAATTGAATTTGATGTATAATCATGATAAAACAGAATAAAAGAGTAAAACATGTTATGATTTTATTTTGGACCCACATATCGACAACACAAGAGCAGGCAGTATTAAATAAAGTTAAATAGGATATTTTATTGAAATAAAAATGATACATTTGCAGAATGTGCAGGAGGTACTTGGGAGCTTTGAGAAAAACGTAATTTCCAGCTAAAAAGTAAGTTTTAGGATCTTGAGATGAATATAGGATGAATCAGTTCTACATACTTATATTTCCTTTGTTCTCTCAAGCTTTGAGTAGAGATGGTGGTTCCAGGGATCTAAGGAGCAGAAGGGGGAGGAGAGTGAGCAGTTACAGTTTCACATGTGAGTAAAATTTCCACAAGATCATCAGATGAGAGAGAATCTCAAAGACTTTGGAAAATGATGCTTCCATCTAACGTTTTCGTATAGATTGGGGGGTCTTCATTGTTTAAAATTATACTCACTGCATTAATTATATTATTATGTTGAATCTGTTGTCTGCTACTTTTTGTTTTACCTTAATATCCTTTGTCGACTTTGTGTTCCTGTTCCAGAGTGAAGACCCTCATCATGTGGGTGTGACTGACTGGAAATGACCAATCATGTGAGGGTCAATGCTGCCACTGGTATCCACCTCCAAACAGTCAAAAGTCAGAGTAGAGTTTGTTTTTGAGGGCACAGAGTGTCCATAACTGATGAAACTGTACAAGTGATGAATTTCAATCGCAATGAGGTTTTGCCAATTTATTTGATTCCACACAAATAGCTCTAATCATCTGCTGGCACAAGCACACCTGCCAAATTCAGCAGCTGTGAGCACTTTGCACCCTTTTGCATCAGATCACTTGTTGCCTTCACACTTTTCATAGTGACCTTCAGGTCTTAAAGGTTGGGATGCACTTCATAAACCTGCATGAGTAACATCTTGAATCACATTTTCAAATAAGTAGGACTTTTTTCTTATAGACTGCAGCTTCTTATTTTCACTAAACAAAGGAGGGAACACTGTTAATTTTAAACAAGAGGAAAAAGTCTTTAAATTTTAATACAGACAACTGGGAGCAGTACTGATGTGCGTTCTTCCTGAGAGGAGAATCCCACCTCCCTCACCCACAGCGGGGTTTAAGACCAGGGGGAGTTGCGCTGACAGAGAGGGAGAGATGGGCTGTGTGCACTAAAATTATTTCACAAGTAGTTAAATCAGGTTCTGTTAAATATTCTCTAGATGCAGCTTTTTCTGCTGTACTGTTCTGTGATATATTTTGAAGGCTATGAAAACAACAAAAGGATGTTACCACAATTTTAACTATTTATTTTGTTGATGCAACAATGTCAGGCAGTAATCACTGCAAGAGATGTTGCATTAGACTTTTCCCTGAGATGCTTGCCCTCTTTTTGAAAACGCTACAGTTTCCTCCTCTACATGTTTCCCCTGAGGCGCTAATAACACCTGCTCTCAGGGGATGGTAAATATTTGACGCTAATGGTGTATCACAAACAGTGCTTTGAGAATCAGGCGCCGTTTGCTATGGCAGGAATTTACATGGGCCGGTTTTCTTCAATTTACATGTATTAAACATCATTTAAATGTGAGCCAACTGCTCTCTGGTTGTCAGCACAGAATGAGCTGCAAATATTCCTTTGTAAGGACTTTTGCTTCATTTTACAGAGGAGCAAATACATAAATTGCGTAATGCTTTAGTGAAGTCAAGCCTGAGTATTCACGATGAAGCATCTTATTTTGATGGACTGAATGATGTTTTAAGATTCTTAGGGTTGCCAACTGTTCCATCTGTACATAGTTCCATCTAGTATGGCCCTTATCTTCACTGCTGATGGCCATGTTACCCATGTAGCCCCAATGACACTCTTAAAGATTCCATACCTGATATGCCCGCAGTTGTATTGGAAGAGATGTCCACTCTGCCCATCTGTTATACAATAAAATTGACTAGAAAAGTTGCTTAGCATAGGCAAAGTAGTGTGTGCAAAAATCAAATGCCTTTGTAGAGAGGGTTTCCTCAGACAGCACAGAGTTGATCAAAGATAAACTGTAAGGATCAGACCTGATCAAGCGAATGGACGCACATCTCTGGCATTTAAGGCTGCTGTAAACGAATGTAATAAACCTGATCTTGATCCAGAATCTCCAGCAAATTTTTGATCTACATCCAATTTGCCCTTCATTTCAAAAATTTTGGAAACAATTGTGTTAAAACATGTGGGAGCATTTACACAATAATGATATGTTTTGCAAGCTTCAGTCATGATTCAGAGCTCTTCACAGCACAAAAACTGCTCTTGTGGAACCAGCTTTCACTTTTAATCTGAGGCAGACACTCTGTCTAGATGTAAGGCTTAGCTTAAAATTTTCCTTTTTGGAATCATACAGTTAAGGTTAGCTTTGTTGATGCTGCTGTCTTACTTAGATTCTCTTTCCAGAGAGATGCCCAACTGGCCCAGCCCTTCTGTGTTTGTTGATGTCTCTTTCCCATTCTCTCAGTCCATAGAAGGCTGCTCATTCTGAGCCGGGTTCCGCTGGAGGTTTCATCCTGTTGAAAAAGGAGTCATTCCTTTGCACTGTTGCCAGTTCACTCTTCTCAGGAATGTGTTGAAATGATCATTCAACTTAATATGCTGTTTTTATTTCTTATTGGCATTTTATAATTTACTATCTGAGAACATATTAGAATTGTATGGAACAGTTCTTTTTATATGTTTAACTTTTAATCTGGACCTGTTATTCTGAATTAAATAAATCAATCTTGGGAGCAGAGATACAACAACAGTTTACCGGGTAATTCAATCCAAGATAATAGAAATCACACATCTGAAAATGAATCATTTGGTTATGAGCTAATGGTTGCACAGAACAAACAGACTTACAGAGGGTAAACAGATCAACATAAGACGTGGTCATCACAGCTTATCACACAGTCTCTAACACATCTGAACCAAGGCAACACTTTACATGCCAATGAATTTATGGACATAACCAATTAATCCATGTCAATATGACATTGCTAGAGATCACACGCTTGAGTATCAGATACATGAATGGGCAATGTTGGGACATAAACTGTAGATACGTAAATGTGAGATGCTGACCTGCTTTCAGATATAATACTGTTTGCATAGTTATTCTGTAAAGATATTCTTCCTTTGTAGAATGTAAACAAAAACAAAACATTGCCAAACCATGAAAATTCCAATACAGTGCTAACCATAACGCCTACAACACAAAGCAAGTTGTAGGTGCTGAGCAAAAAGGGGGGGAGGCATAAAAAAAAACACAAAGAAATGTTTTTAAAAAAAAATAAAAAAATACAGAGGATGGATTGCATGGTTTACCTTTGTTGCCTTTAGTAGAAGGGTCATGTAATCTTGCTTTGCTCAATAATATTGTGTCAAAATACTGCTCTAACACAAGTGGTCTTCTGAAAATAAAATGTCAAAAAAGCCGCTGTCAATGGACACACAATTTCAGCTAATTTCATCTAAGCTCCTTGTTCTCATCTGACATCCAGATCTATATACATCTCCAATATAAAGAATGTCAGAGTACATGATGTATTTGGGGGGAAGGTATGCTTCTAGCTAGGAGCTTTGATATTTAGACGAGCTAGGAGAAAGAAGATGAGAAACCAAGATCAAACTCCAAGCTGTGGTGCTCTTCTCATACTGATAGTGAAAGCACTGTAGGCACAAGTAGAGATATCATCAATACACATCACCCAGCCACATCCTTTTTTGTATCTCTCTATCAGTGACTTAAAAATATCAACTGAGCTTCAGATCAAACTCACTGATACACCTGAAGCGATCACAGTGTTGGTAAAAAGAAAAGTAAAAAAGATACTGGATTTTTCAGGTCAGAGTGGAAGGTCTTCTGTTGTTTGGCATCGCACATGAGTCAGTGTCAACCCTCATTGATGTTTGACAGCTCTTTTAAATTTGTTAAACACCTGAGATAGGTTACTTAAACAGGCCATTTCATACAAATTTCAGGACTTTGTTGTTATTTCTTAAGTATTAACCTGTAATATGAAACATTTTATATCTAAAAAACATCAGGAAACACTGATTAACAGACCTTTCAATCTGTCTGCATTAAAATTCGGGTGGTTCTGGCTCCTTCCGTCAGGCCTCGAGCAGCAGCTCGTTCATATTTATTATTCTAATTTGCTGGACTCTGATTGGCTAACAAACTACCCAATGAGAGCAAGGGATACTCTTTCCTGCCCCGCTGCGCATGGCAACATCTGACGTCGTGTCTTCCTGTTTGCTACGTCTTACGCTAACAGCTTTTTAGCCAGCAGCATGCTAGGCGTGGTTTCAATTGCGGGAGCTGATGAATACTAATGAACAAAGGAGTTGTGATGAAACAGATACAGACCGTTCGGACTCGGGAGAACTCGGGTGTTATCAACACCTGCGTAGTTTGAGAGATTAAAACTGACAGAGAAGTTGTTGACCTGTTTTCACACCCACTATGAAGGTAAGAACACCTGTGGAGCTAAAATATTCAACAGAAACCTCAGAAAAACTGTTTTTAATGGAAGGGCAACTAGCCAAACCACTGCTAGAAAATAGTTTGTGTGTGTTTTTCTTTGTAACCTAGTTGTTACTCTCTTCCTAGATTTTAACTGGAATTCTCACTTGAGCTCAGCTTATTTTGCATGTTTTTGTTTTCTCCCTCTACTACCAAAAATGTAAGTGCAGGCAAAACAGTTATCTAAATGGCAATGGACGTTTGGTGACATCTGTGAGCTGGAAGAGCGGGACATTCTATGAGCAGATGGCTTTAACATTCCTGAGACAATTTGAACTTAATGGTTACAATATAAAAGCTTAATAAACCACACATGGAAAAAAAATCACAATGCACCAAATATATTTGAGACACTCAAACCCCAAACTATGTTTTCTGGCATGTCCCCAACTGTGTGTGTGTGACTAACAAACATATTTCCACTAAGAAAATAGATTAAACTTCTTGCCCTTGATTCTGAACTTAAATATTACTCCTTTATTATGGAATAATTTTGCATCTTTTAAAAAGTCAAATGTCTTAGATTTTTGTTTGCTGGTTTTGTTTTCTTTGGTATACTTTGTACAACCATGAATGGAGCTTTGAATTGCATTTTTTCCATAAATTAATCCCAAATGTCCTTTTATGTTCCATAGGACAATTAGCCAGTGACTATGAGGCCAATAGGCTCAGGTCAACATTATAGTCTGATGTTTGAAGTCACAACAAACATATGGTCAGCTAAATCTAAAAGTTATCACCTTTTTTCAGATCCTATCTACACCATGAAAAAATGATGGGAAAGAAGTGAAAGTGTAAAAAGGGGACTGGGTAGACAACGAGGCAGATAAAAGGGACAAACAGAGACACAAATCAATGCAATTAAAACTGAAATTAAGACAGGAAAGCAAGAAAAGCAGCCCCAAAGGATCTTGATGAAAGAAATGAAAACCCTGCAAGGATAACATGACAAAAGCACTTCTGCAGATGGGAATGTATGTTACAGAACGTAAGCCAGAGAGGAATGTGGTTGATAAATGTCTGACCCTCAGAGATTTTCCCTCCAGTGAAGTAGATCATAGCTACGGTCAAGCCTCACTGGCCATTACTCTTCCTGAATTACTAACTCTGTTTCATGGATAATAATGAACACAGCATACCACTCAGAGCAGAAACAAGTCATGAGGAGCAGAAATGTTTGGGGTATTATACTTCAGCCATTCATCATATATATAGTACTATTACTTAAGTCTAAAGTGGTCTTTACAGTGGTTAAATTATGCAGTTTTTTATTGCTGAGTCATGATCTACCAGGAAGGACAAACAGCTCCCTAGCTTCTTACAATTAGCTTCATTGGATGCCGTGCTGGATAAAATATTACAAATTAATTTGAACTATGGCTCTCCAGTGACAGTTTTTTAAATGAAATGTTTGCATTGTGGTGAGCTTCATAACAAGGTTTCCAACTCACCTGGGGCCTTTCTATGTTGTCTTCATGTTCTCCCTGTGTAAGTGAGAGTTTCTACAGTCAGTACGTTTCCATGCACATCTAACTCGAGCTATTGACAGAAACTGACCTAATGGATTAACCTCCTGTTGAGAGCTCGGTCTGAGTTTACATGTCGCTCTGAGAAGAGTATTATTGAAAAAAGTGCACTCACCACCACTCCAGTAGGTGGCAACATGCGACCATTCGTGTGGTATCACTTCAGGTTTGCGTCACACAAAGTACCACCAAGTGAAGCAAATGGAGTAAAAAAAATAAATAAACAGCAACAACACTGATGCACAGTAAATTTGTTACAAATGGTACTATTTGATGCTAGCACGTCAGATGCACACAGAGACTTGTGGCAATATTTTCCTTACTGATTACAGCTTCCGCGTCGTGTCATTTCCTGAAGGGGCGGGGCTTAGCTCCAGAGATCTCAGCTTCTCAAAATAGTTTACATGACAAGAAATTCGAATTTCCAATTGCGTTATCTGGGTAGCTTATTCTGACTTTACTTTTGATTTCAAAAGTTTAATTTCAGACGGACTAAGGCAATAATTTACATTTTTCTTGCTGCATGTAAACATACTGACTCTGGTTTCCTCCCATAGTCCAGAAACATGCATGTTATGTTAACTGGGGCTTGCAAATTGCTTTTGTGACTGTAATTGTGCAGGATTTTGGGTGTTTCTGTGTTGGCCTTGCGATAGACTGATAACATGTCCAGTAGGATAGTGCATCTCTGTTCTGTGGCTGATACATTTTATATCCCAATGTACTGGCACTTATCTGATTCAATGAAAGATACATGGGAAGCAGAAACAAAAAAACAACAAAAAAGATTAAGCCTCTAATCAGCAACTCAATGAGTTTGATTTAACAATTAAATTCAAATGAAAAATAATGCAACAAAGCAAAACAAGGCAAAGCAAAACAAGACAAAGCAAACTTATTTTGAATATTTTTTCACGCATGACTTGACTGAAATTGTTGTTTATGAATTACAGTACACTTTTATAATTTCTGACTCATAGTTAACAGACAACATGTAAAAATAGGGCCTATTGCTAAAACATTGTGGCTGGTCAGCATTAATTTAAATGAATTCCAGTAACACTGAATTCAAGAACTCCTGGATCTTCTTTGATGAAACCCACATAGGTTTAATCATTGACCAAAAGTGCAAACAGATAGTGATGAACCTATTTCGTTATCTCTTGGCTACTAGCTTGTCAATCACACTTCTGTAGACACTACGTAGTTTGCTTAGGCCTGAGTGCTGGTTAAAGAGGCCATTTCATACAAATGTCAGGACTTTGTGGTTTTTTCTTAAAGGAGAACGCCCGTTTTTTGCAATTGGGGCCTTATCTATTCTGTGAGATGTGTTTTACGCGTCATCAGTGGTACTTTTTTGCGATTCGGATTCGTCTCGGAGATTTTTGATTCACACGGCAAACACCTAAACGCCAATAAACGAGAGTCGGTTGGGCCTGCGTTCGCCGACCCTAAATCGGTTTAAAATCAGTTCAAATCCGTTATTTTTTTAATCTGGCCATTTAGATACTCTATTGTTTATTCCGTTCCAGTGCCATCTTGAATCCTGCGCTCATAGAAATGAGAAACAAAGGAAGCTAAGCCACTGCACCAATAGAATGGGCGCGCGGAGAGATGACGTCACTCTCCCGTCACTGTAAAAAATATCATTTCTATGAGCGCAGGATTCAAAATGGCGTTCTCCTTTAAGTATTAACCAGTAACATGAAACATTTTATATCTAAAAAACGTTAGGAAACACTGATTAACAGACCTTTCAATCTGTCTGCATGAAAATTCGGCTGGTTCCAGGCTCCTTCCGTCAGGCTTCAGCAGCAGCTTGTTCATATTCATTATTCGAATTTGCAGGACTTACTAGACAAACTAGCTTATGAGAGCAAGGTATACTGTTTCCTGCCCCGCTGCACATGGTTACATCAGACGTTCTCTCTTCCTGTTTGCTACGTGCTATGCTACAGCTTTTAGCCAGCAGCATGCTAGGCGTGGTTTCAACTAACAAAAGAGTTATGACGAAACATATACAGGCTGTTCGGACTTGGGAGTTTTATCGCCACCTGCGTAGTTTGAGAGATAAAAACTGAAAGTTGTTGACCACTATGAAGGTAAGAACACCTGTGGAGCTAAAGTATTCAACAGAAACCCCAAAAAAACTGTTTTTAATGGAAGGGCCTCTTTAACACTGTATGCAGAAGCGAAGCAGAGCAGAACCGAGGCCGCTTCCATTCGGCGCCCTTGTTAGCCTATATGATGTAGTTCACACCAGACATGGATTGCTGTGAAATTATCATTTCAGCATCTGGTCTATTTTTTACGCGAGCGTTCTGTGTCAATTCTGTCAGAAAATAACACCAAGACACTCGAGACCACCCGGTCAAAAATAATAGCACTTCTTCAAAATAAAATACTGCGATTTGCAAATGCAATCATAATTGTGTATCTAAACAGAATATATAGATGAAAATAAACACAAGACACACACCTACAAACACACACAGCGCAACGGAGTGTGCTGACTATGTTGAGAGGGGTGGGTTTTTTTAGGTGTCTAAACAAACGGGGAAAGAGTGAGAGAAAGAGTTGAAGACAAGATGTACGATGTCAGATTAAAAGCAGGAGTAACAGGCTTCACAGTGATCGACGCTGCTACTAGCATTTCAGCACTAGCAGCACTTGTACTGACAATAAACAGCCTTTTATCATTGATGACTCTGAGATGTTTAAGAAACAAAGTTGTAATAGTTCCACAAAAAACCCCAGTGATGCCAATAGTAAACAAAACTATGCAATTCATGATTCACAGAGGTCTTTCTTCCGTTGAGGGAAAAGGGAGGTAGGGGGGGCTACAATGCATGCGCACTACTTGAAAAACGACAAACAGCCATTGAGCTTCTTATTTAGGGCAAAACCCTCTTTACCACCTTTAATGTCCAGCATGTACTTGCTTTTTTTTTTTTTTTTTTTTTTTTTTGT
>SSNP01000094.1:73688-125204 GCA_006937955.1 Pachypanchax playfairii | reverse complement strand
TTTTTTTTTTTTTTTTTTTTTTTTTGGCTGCTTACTAGACTGTCCACCAGCTTCCCACAACCTTAAACGAGAATATTCAGGTACAAAAAAAATACTGATTTAATTTTTCTTTACACGAAATTCCAACAAAGGAGATGGATATTGAATCAAGAACCCAAGGTGACTAACAAGTTGTATGTCTAGCCTTGCTTTAATTTATGCGGTCAACCATATCTAAAAACTGCAAAAAATACAGAGGAACATTTATTCTTATAGCATCATGAATGACTCATTATATTTTATTAATTTCATTTCATGTTTCTTGGAAGAAGAGACCATGACATCAGCAGGAGGGCACAATTTTTATTACACTGGTGTTTCAAAATTTCTAAACACTTCAGATTTTTTTTTATTTCTTTGTTCTATTCAATTTTATTATGACCTTAAACGTTAATAAAAGATTTTTGATGTTGCTTAAAACAAGAATTAGACTATATTTAATTCCATTTGAATTTCAAAAATTCCAAATTATTAACTAAATTAGCATCAACAAACATTAAACGTTTTTCTAAACTTTAGGATGGGAAAATGTTGCCATCTCAGGAAGCATGTATACTTCAGAACATTGGAGGAATTGGTCCAAACTGTTTAAACTAGTGCTGTCAAACAATTAAAATATTTAATCGCGATTAATCAAATTTATGTCCAAGTTAATTCGCAATTAAGCTTGATTAATCGCACATTATCTAGTTCAAGTGTCCCTTGATTTCTTTTTTGTCCCAGTTATTTTTGAAATTCAAAAATGTTTTTTTAGTCCCAGAGCTCCCGAGACAGGGGAAACATAATATTTCAGGGGAACACATTTTCGCACAAGACCGGTCTTACTAGATCCGGTGTGATGTTGTAGTTTTCTAACGTAACGAGTTTTTTGCAAAATCATGGAGAAAAACTACAAAGGGCTGGCCCAAATAGAACGAGCGTTAATCTCGCGATAAAAAAATGCACGCCGTTAAAATGGGTTTCAGTTAATGTCATTAATAACGCGTTTAACTGACAGCACTAGTTTAAACAAAAAAAAAAAAAAAAAAGATACAAGACAAAACAAATCAAACAACTAGTACAGACTAGGTGTAAAATCTGCTTGATGTTTTCCATCCTTGTTATAAAGGTGACAGAGTGAACAGATAATCAGATTATGCATTTGATCCAAAATATAACTACACAATAAGTGGAGTTAGTTTTACATGACAGGGGTTCGTCTCAAACATGTTGCTAAACAACTGCTAAGCAGATTTGTCCCCCAATAACTCTAGTTTGACATAAAACAAGCTCATTTTGTGCCAACAATTTTCAATTAGAGATAAATGTGTGTAAGTCAAAGTTCTTCTTTTTTTTGTATTTTCTCAATGTAATGGTCTTTTTGTTTACTTCCTGCACTGAAGACACTGGAATATTGAGTCTCTTTACCAGCAGAGATTTAAAGCATCTGAGAGGATCATTGCCTCACTGTCACCTCTCCTTATTTTATACCATCAGTTCAGACAGTAATCACAGTAAGCAACAAATAGATAAATTAAACAATCTTTTTATACTGTGTGCTTTCTTCCCATCTCTTTGGCTTGCTCTTGTTGTGAGTCTCCAGGTAATACAATTTGGTCATGTACCGCTAAACTATGAGAAATCAGTTTGCCAAAACTGACTCATTTTGTAATGATCAAATAGTAATAGAATTGGGAACATGACTGCCAACTCTCACTCATTGAGCACAATAACCATGAGCTTTTCACACAATAGGCTGCTCTCGCTTGTTCTCAGCTCATTGTCTGTAAGATACTTTCAGAATTTCCCAGCCTGCCCTGATTACTATTTTATTGTTGCTTTATCGTAGGGGGGAGTTTTAAGAGGTGCTGTGCAGTGAGGATTTGAGAGAGCCTAAATTATAGTGACAAAAGAGGTTCCTAAAATGTACAAAGATATTTTTGGGTTATAACTTCTTTGGCCACAAAAACTTTTAAATATATTTTAATTAACACAAATGTTTTTAATGGATTATCAACCATGGGAGTGAGTTTTTAACTGTCTTTAACTGTTTAGTTGCAGGAAGACCTGTTCTACTCAGAATGGCATTAAGATTTTCCAAATAAGTTGTTATCCAACCATGATCTTATTTCTCCATGCAAAACCTTCTGCTGTTATTCTAGTTGGTCAGGGGTTCATCCTACAGCAAGATAATAACTCTAACTATAAGTCCAAGCTGTGCCAAAACTACCTCAGAAAAAAAAAAAAAAAGGACAAGATATTGAGCTTGAATGGAAGCATAGTCTCCAGGTTTAAACCCCATCCAGCTGGTTAAGGATAAATTGGACAGAAGAGTAAAAGCAAAGAAACATACAAGCTCCACACAGCTACTTCTGCAGCAGATATAAAAAGAACTTTCTGAACATCTGATTTCTATTCTAAAGAATGTTACGAGTGTGCTCAGCTACCGGCCAAAGGTGGAGACTTTAACAAGACAAAAGTTTAGAATATATTGGTCTGTAATTGTTTTTTTGTTTTGTTTTTTTAACTCCAATTGCTTATTTGTACTATGCTTTAATTTTATAGTGCTGTGGCACATTAAACTGCGGGATTTTCAATAAAAAAAATAGAAAAGTTTGCCATTGGAGCACTGCCTCTGTCCTGCTGAATGCACTTTTCTGTTTCTCTAGAACTTTTGATTGTTAGTGTATCATTTTTGCTAGAACATACAGTAGATGCGTGTTAGGCCTGTGGGCTGCCGTTTACATGATATAAAGACTCAACTCATGCTGTACCATATGTTTTTGTTCTCTGTAGGAACTGCAGTAAAAAATAACTGGCTATACACTAATTAACCAAGCCATTCAATCATTTTCCGTCTTTTAATTACTATTATTTAGGGCTCAATATACTGATGTAATTTACCCATAGATAAAAAAAATGATTTCCTAATTGTATTCCCATTTTGTTTATTTATTCAGTCTAACAATGACAGAACACATTATTGAACATTCAAATGTAAATGCGTTGGATTTTTTACCTTCCGCTAATTTCCATCCAGTGTCCCTTGGCAGGTTGATGTTATTCACATAAACTAACACACGATAAGGCCAAGTTCAGTGCGGGCATTGTAAGACTCTGCAGTTAATAAATGTCAACTGTATATCCTGGAAAACAGCCATCATAAGAAACAAAGTGTGCATATTAAAAATTTAAAATTGTGTCTTGAATCTAAATCTTACCCTGAATCCAACCCTAAACTTCCCAGAGCCAGTGAGTTCATCACATTAATTAAAGAACAATCATTTGTAGGCTTGTTTTTTCTCTTTATGCCCAAAGGAGAAAGCTCTTCCTCAGAATATTAATGAACAGGTATTTTGTCTACACAACATGAACACTCCAGCTGTGCAGTCACACACACACAGACTGTCTGGATCTCAGTCAGAAGAGAAAAAAAAGATACCTGATGAATCCCAGGAGAAATAAAACTCAGAGTAAAGCCTTTAAATTGCTCTCTCATTTTCTTCGATGGATTTCCCAAATAGAGGAACACGCTGACTGAGTGTACCTCATGTTATTTGACTGCAGACACTTGTTTCCATCCCAAAATGAAAGCATGGAAAAGCTAAAGGATGCTGGAGATGATTTGTGCTTTGAGGCTCAGCAGTGTTTACAGAATACTTGAAAGGAAAGATTTATAGCAGCATACAAAGTCTTTGTCATCCCTGCACAAATTCACAATTCTGTGAATAGCTAACTTAGTAACTGATGGCTTGATTTCCCAAAAAAAGGAAGACCCTGTGGAGCAAGCTGCCTGGATAGCTTTTTAGACTTTGAAACACTTTTCAAAGCCAGTGCACTTTAACACTTTTTACAATTCTTTATTTTCTTGGTGGAGTTTTTGTCAAGTCTCCCCAGAAGAGGCTTCTGGTTCTGTTTGATTCTTCGACCATCTTGACATGTGTCAAATCATTTTAACGTTTAGGTCAGAACACTGAAAGACCAGAAGAAAAACACTTCAGTTTGCAATCGTGAGGTAGCAAACTGTGCATTTTGAAGTGATATTTAAAATAATTTTCTGTATTTGAAGGCCTCTTTTCATCCTTTGCTATAGCAGACTGAAAACACAGAATAGTCTGTGGCTTTTTGAGCTAGAAAGCTTTGACATTAACAACACTTGACCTTTATTACCCTATTTTCATGCAAGCGCTACAGTCCTGAAGTTGTCTCGAAATATTCTGGAGGCACTAAATGTGAGACTTCAAAATGTTTGCAATAGTCACTTCAGTCTTTGTGGAAATTACCCAGCCAGTTGCATAAGAATAACTCTAAAATCATCAAATAAAGCTTTTTGTGCATACATAAAGAATTTACAGTGAATGTGTTCATGCTGTTATAAGCTATACTAGCTACTGTGCCACACTCTTCTTAACACAAACAATAAAAAACAGAAAATGAAGAGCACCATCTCCCATCTTTGACATTGTATAACCAAACAGAGCAGTTTTCACAGATGACTTTAAGCAGAACAAGCTGCTTCTATGTGCAACACCCAGAAGCTGCAATATTTGTTGTGACAATTTATCTCCAACTGGGATTTTCCTGTCTCGACACAGAGGTGTAACTGTGCAGAGATGCAGAGAACATCCTGGAGAACCTCAAGACCTTTATGTTCTCACAGTCTTTAGAAGTCAACTGAAGATCAGCTCCAGGAAGCTCCAAAACTTAGGCAATACAAAGATATGCATATATCATAAAGTTAACCTATGGATGGAGGAATAGTCCGCTACCACTTCTGTGTTAACACAAAATAGAAATAGATTGGGGACAACCTATACTGGATCTATCATAAAGGTAATGGACATGTGCCTAGTGGTCCTTCACTCACTGGGGTGTGTTTAAAAAAAAAATCTTTGTTGGGGGGGCAGGTAGGTGCACATATTTCCAATTGGGTGGCACATGTATATGGGCCCATAACCTAAAAAATCTAGTTTTACAGAATTATAGACCATTTATCATAATTTAAGGGGCTACCATGCACGGCGCTAGGATTTTTTCTCTCCTGGTGCTAAAGGGGGACTTGACCTATATGTGGGGGTGCTAAGAAAATAATTTGTTTCATGACTTAGGTTGGTTTTTATATAGAGTTAATCATTTTTTCAATACAAGCAGCTAAGATGCACAGCACTTTAAATGGGTTTGGCCAAAGAATATTAAACAAAATAACTAAGCCTGACACAAGGGACCACACAAAAACGGCAAAAATGTTTCAGTGCGCGGTGCGTAATTTAGCACCGGACAGTGACCATGCGATAACCAGACAATAGAATATGCAACAAACGTATTTATTCCATAGTGAATTAAAACAAACTATGCATCGCTTATATTGTGCCAATACATACAGAATGAGTGGGGTACATGCGCAGCGGAAACATGCAAGCGGGGATTGAATTGGACGAGAACAGCTATTTAAAAGAAAAAAATAGGCTAATAAATTACTATAGTAGGAATAAATTATTTTTGTAATATAATTTCTTGAGGGGCTTGACTGGGGCTACACAGATTTTTGAAAGACTACAGCACCCCCTAGCCCCGGTGTAGCGCTGTGGCAGGGGGCTACATAAACCAAAATGAAATAAAAATCAGTCAAAGAACAATGGTACACCTTTATTAATCATTTCCTTTCATTATTGTAAATGTATTGATTTAATCTGATTGTTTTAGCATGGGGGTGGCACTTAGGGTGACCAGTCTAATTGGAAGGATGGCCTGTGCCCAAGCCCGGACTTTGGGAGGGGCTCACCAGGGCTCCAGCCCAGGGCCCTGGGGCCTCGAGGGCCCCGAATGCTGTTTTGTATTTTTGTGATTGAATGGTGTGACGATTACGTAATGTTATCACAGAGAAATTTGACGTTGTTCTAATTTGCTTTGGAAAACGTCAATCATATAATGATTTATTCTTATTGGTCTAAGTTTGACGCAACTTACGCATTACGTGGAGCATCAGAGAACATTTTCTCACAATGGCGGACAACAGAAAATATGACAGTGGAGCGCAGAAAAGAAAGAAAAAGATAGAAAAAGAGGGTCGTGACAAAGAGGCGATAAAGAAAATGCCCAAGCTGACAGGCTTTTTTAAACTTCTTAGCGGAGACAGAACAGAACCTTCATTCCTCTCCGCTCCTGAAAATGTTAGTTTTGCTGCTAACACCCGCACGAAGGTCCCGCCAGAACCTTTAACCGTGGCTAAGCCAGTGGCTGATCTGGCGCCTGTGGAATCAGAGGCGCAAGAAGGAACTTCACCAGTTGGAACCTCGCCAGATGGAAGTTCGGCAGATGGAAGTTCGGCAGTTGGAACTTCAGGAGATGGAATTATGACCATGATTAATCCGTACAGTACTGATCCTGCGCATTGGGGGAAAATTTACGACTCCATGCGGAGTTACTGGGCTGAGCAAGGACCTGGGAGCTGTCAAAACATGAATGCTAGCTTTCAAGCAACGAACGGGTGTACAAACATCAGAAGCGGCTCTTCTCCAGATCACACTTTAAACGTAAGCTCGCAAATGGTGAGTACATCCAAAGACAGTGGCTGCTTTACTCTNCCATCCTCCGGAGCTGTGTTCTGCTTTGCATGTCGCATTTTTAGCGATGCTAAAAGTCAGTCATGCTTTGAAACGGGTTTCAGTGACTGGAAGCACGCATCAGAACGCATGAAAGAGCATGAAAGCAGCGAACATCACAGAAAAGCCATGCTGACATATATTACACTTGCAACAGGCTGTTGCAAGTGTAATATATGTTGCAAATGGCTTTGTAAAAGTATATTTGAGAGATGCACTTACAATAGCCATTCAAGGATTTTATGTTGTGATGTAGAAAGCATATTCTGGTTTGGAGCCCTGTGCTTTTGTCTTTCTGGAAACCAGTTCAGGGTTGATTGTAGTTTGTGACAAACAGCTTATTAAAGTCATAAGAGGCGAAAACTTTTTTCCAGTAATTTTTCTGCTTCACATCTGTGCCAAAACAATACATAAATATAGATCTCTATCTATGTATGTATGTATGTGTATATATATATATATATATATATATATATATATATATATATATATACATAGGGCCTGCACATTGGCTCAAGCCCAGGGGCCTACATCCTCCTAAATCCAGCCCTGCCTGTGCCTCCTGGGCCACCCCTCTGGACATGTCACTGTTCACTCAGAAGATTCCTTTGTGACAAGCTCACGTCAATTATCAAATCCTAATCAAATAAATATTGTTTCTAAAAAGGATTTTATCAATAATTGGTCTTGGTTGGCTAGTCTTTGTGATAGGTTGAAAGAATTATTTTTAAATACTAGCCCTTTTGGCATTAACAGCCATGCCACATTCAATGAAATAAATTCCCCACTGTCCCCACTGAATATAAATAAACTTATTACACAATATATTACAGTATATTAAAAAATGCTTAAACTGAACAAACGAGCTGGTACCTGACTGCAGACAGAAGGCTCCTTAAATATGGGTGATGGAAGCTAGAGACAGGTAGGAGTCAGGAGAAATGATAAATGATGAGTTGAATGATAATTACTGGCGGCAGAGCAGAATTTTATTTTGGTCCTGATTTTTTAAAGTAGCTTATTAGATACATTTTAAGGCTTTAAAAATGATTTATGTGTGTTAAGCAGTATAATTATGTGTTTGTGTCCACAATGATATTATCAGTGTTTAAATATAGATGTTGGTTAATGCTGTGGTGTCTCTGCTCTTGTTTTTGTCTCTCAGCAGGTGTTGAAGCAGATTTCTTTCTCTTCCAACTTCTCTTCTACCTCTTATCTCTTTTTTCTCTAATTTCCTCTCTCCTTTGCCATGTCTGCTGACTCAAAAAAAATAAAAAAAATAAAGGAAACAAGCCGAACGTTGCAGTGATTGCTGCATGTTCGGCTTGAGAACAAAAAATAAATAAATAAATGATTTATCAATTTCAAACTGTTATCGGTATTTGAGAGAAAATAAATCCCTTATAGGCAAACTTACTATTTGAAATAAATAAATTAAATCAAAACAATGTCACAGCATGAGCACTCTTAATAACTGTGTTTCACTTTTAGTTGTTTAAATGCTTTTTGTGAGAAACTTGTAATCTCTTTTTCCTACAAACAACTGCTGACATTATAAGCAGGCAGTGCTGCGTTCTCTACTTATTAAGATTCTCCTTGGGTTTTTAAATCGAATAACAAAGGAGAGACTTATCTGTAAAGAAACCCTGTGTCCAATACTATTATCATCTGAAAATAAAAAGCAGCCCCCTGGAAATGTTTCTTTCTTCTTGAAGAGAAACAAAGAATAACAAACCCCACAGAGATACGAATTGTGCGGAAGATAATTCAGTGGAAGATCTTGTTTAATATCTTGCCCTTGTTCTTCTGAAGAAAGCAATTGGCAGCTCTTACCTGCAATAAAAGAAAAAGACAAGGAGCAAGCATGTGGTTAAAATATGCAGATCTAAACTGATAAAAATATTTTTCTGGATACAAAATAAGTCAGATGATAGATTTGCATTCTACAATAGAAACATTTCAATAATGAAGGTTTAATGTTTAATAGACATAATTAATCAAATTCTGCAACAATGTAAAAATAGCTTTTAAAAGTAATGTTTTCATTAGAATAAATTCTTATCGGATCAGAACTGAATCTGTGAATTTGAAAGACATTGATAGGTAGAAGCCGATGGCATCGTTTTTCTTCAGTAATGTTGACATTATTTCGAAATGACTTTCAGAGGGAGAGATTTGTTGAAAATCAGTGATCTGAGGTTATTACAGACAATTTTTGAGCCCAGTGCACAGAGAAAATGACAGACAATGTATTCATTTCACAGTTCAGACTCCAAATATCTTTTTTTCCCTCTCTATGAGGTGAAGGACAGAATCAGGGTAATCATAGACAGACAAAGCTTTTGCAGAAACACATAATATAACACTATATGGTGTGCATGCTGATGTCTGGGAGCAACTCTTATCTGAAATAACTTTAGGAATTTAAATGTATGTAGATGAAATACAAACAAAATACAAACGTAACTGTGAAAATATAGAAATAAACATTATATGACAGATAGTAAAATAATCATTTAAGACCAACTTATGAGGGAAAATAGGTTCTTGACAATTGAATATTGTTGAAAAACAAAAAAATGTGGATTCATTGTGATAGGGTGGCCCTTGTTGTCAGTAATTTAAAAAGAGACATTTAAAGTCTTGAACAAAGAAAAAAAAATGTTGACCAACGATTTTCCTTTGATGAAAATCTGAGCAGAACAAATAAACTGAACATATTCTTCGATAGGATTAGTTTAGAGCCAAAGTCAAACATCAAAGTCAACCATCCTTTCATCTACAGCTTCTGTCACACCTCAACTGTCTCATCTTCTACTTCAGTCATGAGTCTTGGTGCTGTTCCATCATCTCCAATAGCATCAGAAGAACCTGGTGTCCCCTTTGCCCTATTTTGCCTGTCTGTATTTAACAGTCAGAAGAGACAGCTGGAGAGACACAATCTGAACCTGTTGCCTTTTTCTTGTCCATACTCATAAAGACATGTCCAGATCAGCTCTGTGGACTTCTGCAGTATCTCTTCAGCTTTACTCTATAGACCTGTTGCCCTAACATTCCACATCCTGAAGACCTTCTCATGTTTCTCCACCTGACTAAGTAAACAAGCACCTTTCAGGACGCACTTCACTTTGGGTTTGTTAAAGCAGGTGTATGATGCCAGTCATTTGAACAAAGCAGGCAGCACTGTGAGGAACATGTTCTTTGATTTCTTCAGTGGATTTAACACAATTCAGCCTGTTTTACTGGCCAATAAACTCCAGACCACACAGGCGGATATGTCAATCACCTGGGATAAAGACCACCACACAAACAGAGCAATGAAGGGAATAAAAAGATGTGTCTGATCAGGTGATCAGCAGCAGAGAAGCACCACAGGGGACATCTCAAAAGATAAAGAACACTCTGTAGAGGACAGTCATGTACACATTTTGAACAAAGAGGAGTAAAAGAAGTCTTTAATATTAAATAGGAAAACCCTATATTAAAACAGAGGTGGCCTCATCTATCAAGTACCAGGCAGTTTCCCAACTATTTAAAGCTGTGAAATAGAATTATAACATCTCGCATAACCACGTTAAGGAATGGGGTGTCAGTGAAACTTGTAACCTTAACAAACCTATTTATACTTTGGCCACAACTACCTATAAGCCTGGAACTTTTTACCCATGACACAGACATTGTTTTACATCTTTTAAACAGCTCAACGAAAAAGGATTTCTGAAAGAAAAAAAACAATAAATGTATTCAAATAAGTAAAGACGTTGTCAACATTGTCTTATGAGCCACCTGAATTTCCCCTGGTGGTTTAAAAAAAGTTTACCTTTACTTTTTGCTTGGTGGCTCATATTTTTATACACAAGATTTTCCCCTCGCTTCTCAATATTCCTTAATGCACACCTGTAGATGCCATTTTGTATCTGCTTTACTCCTTGAAGGGTGAAATTTCACACCTATATAATTAAATCATTTAGTTAGATTTAGAACTTCTACACTTCCTACAGGCTTGCTGTGAGGTAGTTCTGGGGGCAACAAGTTTAGATAAGTTTGGCCAGCAATTTTGTTATAAATACATAAATCTGGTGGTGCAGTGCATATATCTTACTAAGGCCAGTCTTTCAAAGTTTTTCGTTGGTGCATTACCTTTTTGTAACCAATGCCAGTAGGATCTAGCAAATACTCTTTGTTCTGACTTTGTCCTTCATTTAACATGTATTGGAAAGGGATCTTTATCTCACTGTCCATCACCCTGAAAATAGAAGTCTAACCAGATCCCATTGGTGGCTTGTTTGGTCTTTTTCTGTCCCTCTCCTCTCAATCTGCTGTCAAAAAGATGCCCTAGCTTTTATGACTCTTCTTGCTAGGAGGCTGATTGTATTAAAATAGAAATCTCGAACACCTTTGTCACAGACAGACTGGGTTAAAGGCACACTTTACTTTCAGAAATTGGAGAAGATAAGGTTCGCTCTCCAAGGTCATCTGATAGATTTCAGAAGGTACCGAGACCCTTTTTAGACTTTGATGGAGAAATCAGGTTTTTCATTAATTCCAAGATGGTTTTATTCTAGTAACTTTTCTTTCCCATTCCATTTACTTTGTTTCATCCATTCATGTATTAATTTCTCTCTTTTTAAAAAGGTATAAGTTGGGGCTGCTGATATCTATAATCTGAATATATATTTGTTGACTTGTTGAGTTTATTATGTATTTATACTTAAAAATTATTGTTCTTTTTTTAAGTTCAATTATTCTTTACAAGAGATTTAAATATTGATTATTTTTTAAAATAACTTGTTACTAAGTAGATCAGATGGAATGCCTCAAGTTGTGCTTGCTTATTGAACAGCAGCTGCAACAATTTTTTACTGGGGCGGCTGTGGCTCAGTGGTTAGAGCGGTCGTCCTCCGACTTGAAGGTTTGTGGCTCGATCTTGGCTTCCACCGCCTTAAGATGAGAGGCAGGAAAGACCTTATATTTTTAAATTCCTCATATGCCTCTTATTTTGCTGAACTCTCGGTTAGGGCACACGCTTTCTGGTCAGGTCCTGCTTTCCCCCCCTTTTTTCCCTGCTTTTTGTGAGTCTCCCACCCGCAAATTCCTTGAATATTAAATTATGGATCTGGTATCGTGGTCACTTACACACTGGAAAACGTTTTTATTTGAGGCTTGTGAAGGGGGAGCCGCCATACCCGAACTCGACCCACGCTCTGTTGGTGGAGGACAGATATATTTGGATTACTGATCGTGGGAACCTGCTGATTGGAGCTGGCAGTCAGCTAATGTATCGCCAAATTCGGGAAAAAAAAATGGAAAGTATGTGCCTTTTCTGGCAGCACTCGGACTAGAAGCTCGGGGGGTCTGGATCACATACTGATGTGGTTAGGATCACACTGGAAGGATGGGTGTTGTCTTGGAGAAGCTGCAGGTTCGGTTCAGTGTGGAGGAGTGATTGGTTGGTTGTTTTTCATGTGATTTGGTTCATTTCAACTGTTTTGGACTTCCACTGGAAAGTGCACCATAAGGACTGAAAGGATTGTTGAATTCTGCAGTTCTGCCTTAATCTCTCTCCTTGTCTTATTTTGGCTGGGCTGAAGGCCAACATTCCAACCTCCCCTGAGGAAATGCGGATGAGACACTCTGTTCCCCCTCCCACTCCAAATGCCCAGCTGGGCAGACAGACTCAAGGACAGAGGTTTCCTGACAAAATCAGAGAGCGTTGCTCAGCGACTGTGTTTACATTCCTCTTGCAGCACACTCGCGTCATACATTTGCAGACACGCCCCTTCAGTGTCCCTCACTGTGTGTGTGGTGTCTGTTCACCCCCCCTCTGCTAAGGAGTTTTTTTGTGCTTCCATCCAGCGCCCCCTTGAGGGCACCGGGTGTGAGGAACCTTTTTTGTCTCCTTCCTACCCAATGTTGTTTGATGTCCATCTGGTTTCTACACATAGGTTTATGTATGCTTGTATGTATTCTCCTGTGTGACCTTGGCTGACCTGAGCAACTGGCGCCGGGCACAAGCCCTGGCTGCCTCGGAGAGTAAAGTTTAAGCTGTTTTTCTGTATCTCCATGTATCTACCTAAAAAACCCAAAACAAAACAAGTCCATCTTCATCTCTCTCATACGTATTTTTCTCTCTGTCAGAGGGAAAACTTTTTATTAATGTAAGTTGTAACTCCTGCTCTTGGAGCACACTCTCTTTCTTGATAATGGCCTGCAAATGACTTTTTTTAGAGTGATTGAAAGAATTTATATTGCTTCATTACTTCTGGTAATCTCACTGATAATCACAACATACAAACACATTTGCATGAAGTCTAAGGTTTTTAACTCTGGCTTTCTGGTACAGGTTTGACATCTACTAGTGCTGTAAATCACAAAATGTAGATACAGATTGCAGAAAAAAATAAACTCCATTATTTTATTATGTCAGCTTTAAATGAATAGCAACAGTTTCTCACCAGTCTGGATGGTGAAACCAAAAACAGAACTCTACCAGCTGCACAGAGCAGACCTGCCAACCTGTACGCATTTTGGCATCTAAATACGCGGGTACGACTCTCCCCTCTAAACTACGCTAAAAGCTGCGCACATGTGAGTTCTGTAAAAAACAAATGCTGGAGCGTGGTGAAGAAGTTTCAGCCAATCATCATAGAAAGCAGAGAAAACAAAGTCTGCTTAACCTGCAGTGTAACACCCCCGCCTCCCCGCTTCGTCCTGTGTCCTGCTGCCCACTCCTAAGTATAACTATCTCTCCATTCTGCTAGCATGGTGCTTTTCTAGAGCATAATCTCTTTGTGAACCAGTCTAAGAGAGTTGATTTAGGACCCTAGATGGTCAAGACTCTTTCCAGATTGTTATTTTTATTTATCTTTTTTAAAAACTGATCAGCAGTTAACCTTCAAATAGAGTTAAATTCGTGGCAGGTCTGAAGGGCAAAAGCTCAAGGTGGTTATCCCACAAAACAGTTGGAACTGTAAAACAAATGGTTAGTTACAGTATTTATAACACCATGTAAAGTTCATAATAAAACATCTGCACATATGTATCAGCTGTTTTCACCCCACCTCTCTTCTGAAACAGCACCAGCTTGCCATCTTCAGCCTTAATTATTGTCTGTGCCAGTCTTCCATTTCACCTTTGCAATGGTTTCAGGCTCCTCTGCCACTGCTCCTATCCCAGCCTTGAATGTTATTACATGCTGCTCCTTGTCCTGTGCCATGGTTGGAGGCTGTTAATGCCAGACAAATGTTTCAGTGAAAAGGGTCTATAAACCAGCCAATGTACCAACCTCTGGCAATGAGCAGTTCTCTGAGTGTTCTCCTCTATGTAAATGTGCACAGTTGTCAGCAGGTCACGTTTCGCTTTTCTCCTCTGACCTCCTGCCTGCATAGCATATCTTATCATTTTGAGGTTACATTTACCCTAGAGATTTTCCTGATGTTGCTAGCACTAAACAAACTGTAATACATGATTTAAAAATCCAATTTAGAACCATCCAAGTAGCAGTGAAAAACCAACTTAATGCTGCAACTTAATTAGCAGACATGCCTCCTTTAAATACACTGAGAATTTGTCAATTATCCAATTAAATTAACTCTACAATAAAAAGGAAGGACAGTCAACATTTTTTTCTAGAAAAGATTTTTGGGAAGAAAAATCATTAAACAGAACACCTGGTGGAATGGCGAAAAGGTCGAAAATCCTGGCCGGTGTACCAGCCTAAAATTGTTCACGTGGCAAGTATGTTACATGCTAACTTTAGCTGACTATGTATGTAATTACATATACAGGTCAATGGTTTTGCTTGCTCTTAAATAAGTTTAAAATTGAGCTTTCTAGGTATTGGGCTGTAGCAATTGTAGACATGAATACACACTAGACTCCTCATCAAGCCGTAATGCCGCCAACTGACAGTTCCAGTCAAAGATGTGTAGATATTTGGTTGGGATTGCAGATAAGAGTTGACACTGTTGCTTAACACTGGAAACAATCTATCAAGCACTGGAAATAATTTCATGCTTTGAAGTCCCAGTTCATTAAGTTAACAGACGACAGAGCTGGTTTTAGGGGCTTGCTTGACTTAAGGCGGAGGAATTTGACTTCATTCTCAATAGAGTAGCCCCAGTGATAACCAAGACGCACACCAAATTGCAATGAGCCATTACTGCATTCTCATATTTTTCCCTTGCCACCAACAGTACACTTTGGATAATGCTGTGGAGAACACCCCATTTATTCTCCTAGTTTCTCTTCTTTAAGGGGTACAGAGAGCTCACTATAGGTTGTAGGCTTTATATTTGCAGCCAAACATTTAAAATATCACAGTTGCTGTGTTTTACAGCTTTTTGGTTTCTGTAATGTGCCAGTAGAAATAGACCAGGGTTTAAACCCCAGACTATCTGCACCAAGGTTGGATGATAGCAAGAAAAGAGAGTGTGAAAAAAAAGTGTGATTGTTTAAATGGCATTTTTTTCTTTTAGTCCATTTTGTTTAACTGATGATTTCAATATTGAGATTCCTACTGATGTGCCTGCAAGTAAGCCACTCAGTTTAATCACCTCAGTAAACATCCATCTGTGGAGATTAATAACCTAATTCAAATTCGGCCTGTGATGAGCAGCCCCGGGTTAAGGCACTAAATGTTGAGCAAAAAAAAAAAAAACAACACAATGCATAAAGACACACATGCACCAGATAAGTGGGGGGGGGGGGTGCAATGCTTCATCTCCAAAATCAATCTGTAAAAGAGGTGGGATTTTTTTTCTACTGCTAGTCTGGTTCAATGGTTCTGAACTGCTTTTGTAGCCATAATTCTAGAAATTGTAATAAAGATAGTAACTTACATAACCACTTTGAGGGACATTAAGAAGGTTTCAAGTGGACACACACTTTCCTTTTAGTGAAAGGAAATAAGAGTGCAATTTATGATGCAGTGCTTTCAGGCTTGGTGTTTTATTTTATTTTTTTTTAATATACGTACATTCACATTGGACACTGTTCCTTACAGGACTTTAAAAATATAAAGAGTAGGAACAAAAATACCAACAAAATGGTATTGTAAAAATCCAAAAATTCTGTTATTCGCCAAAGAATAGATACTCTACTTTTGTCATTTTAAACGTTACATGTCTATTTTGTTTACCTCCAGAAATGTATAATTTTCAAGAAAACGTAAAAAAAAAATAGAGCCGTGTGTGTATGTGTGCGCGCGTGCACAGAGCACGACAGACAAGTTGAACAGTTTGTGGGACTGAAACAGGGTAAAGGAAATACGATAAATAAAAAAAAAAACAACTATCAGAAACAAAAATGTTTTGAATCCAAGAAAAGTAGATCAATGAAAAAAAAAAAAAAAATAGGCCTCTTTTTCACATATGTGAATGACACCTTGGGTCAAAGGTGGAGAAACATCTTTACAGAAGCAGAGAATCTTTTAAGATCAAGTCTCATTTGTCCACTTACATCCTATGAATAAAGGGCATTATTGAGGACAGTAATAGGCATATTTTGGACAGCAGAAATAGATGGCTTGAAAGAAGAGTAAAATAAAACCATGATTAAGACCCACACCTTTCACCTTTCCCTCACACTGAATATGTTTTTTAATCTAAAACTCAGACAGTTTCACACCAATTTGCACCTACATTAGAATGAACAAAAACGTCTTTCATGTGGCCCCGTTCAAAACGAGCCAAATAACCATCAAAATTAAGAGGAGGATTGGTGTTCTTGTGTGTTCTGTTAACACAAAAAAGCTGCTCACAGCTTAGAATGCCACACTTTTTTGGTTTGAACTCACAAAAATCCTTAGATGAAAACAAGAATTCCAGTCAAGTTGGAAACAAAAACTCTCCAAATTTGCCACATCCTAAATGACTGAGCATCTACATAAACATTTAGTAATGAATGCAAGAGTTGATGTGCATATGTATATTTTAAGATTTAAAACCGATGTTTTACCAACCGTCCTTTAGAATATGCCAAGATATTGCACTGTGTCATGCTTGGTGAAAAAGTTCAGTTCTACTCAACTCATACCATATTAATTCCTTAAGGTAAACTAGAAGTTGTAGTAACTCAGTTTTTCTTCAAAGAGTCATTATAGAGGGTTCTAGCTGTGGACAGGAAGGCTCTCCTTTAGCAGTCTGTGATGCAGTATTTTTGAAGAAGAATCTGACTGAAGACACTGAGTTACTGTGCTGTAAAGAGAATGTTGGGGGGGTTTCCATGATGTTATGAAAGTGAAGCACTGATACAAAAGAAATACTTAACAAGAGGTTCCAAATGCTTAAGAGGATGCTGGTATTGCACAACCAGCATCACATTCTGCATTATACTGTCTTTAATTTACTTTGTATCAATGTATATTGTTTGGCTTAAATTTCAAGACTATTTACATATCCTATTTGTTAAACTCTACCCAATAGAAAATCTGAGAAATTAATAAGCAATGACATGTTTATGTGGCGTTGTATGGACTAATGGCCTGTTCATAGTAAACCAGTCCTTTTGCCAAGTGTGACTGCTGGAGAGGCTCTGGCTCCCACATTTTTTTTCTTGGATGTGAACAAGCAGGTAAAAAAAATGGATTCATAGATAAATTAGAACACTTAATGCACATTGGATGCATGTTCTTGTGAGATTGGGCTTTTAGAATAAATGTCATAAATCTTGAGATTGTCTTTGCATCATTCTTTGTCCTTGTTCTTGCTTATATTGCTTTTTTTTCTTTGTTTATTATGGACACTGTTAAACCCACCAATGCTACTTTAACTTTATTTAATTTCACATTAAAGTGTTGTTTCTGTATACATTTGTTAGTCAGCCTCCTGAGTACCACTTGAGTCAGGGCTCTCATTTTTTCCACCTACACTATTTATCTGATACTCTCTAACTCTATATTTAACTGTCTTTAATTCATATTGCCTACCTACATTTATAAAATTGTCTTAAAATAAAAAGCAAATTCTCATGCAAATGGTCTTCAAAGAGTAATAAAAAAGGAGGCAGATTTTTTCCATTAACGGATTAAAATAATTCCATATGGGACAAAAAAAATCATGTATGTCTGCTCAACATGTGTTTTTTTTATTGTTTTAATAATAAAAAGGTAGCCAAGATTTACATAAACTTCCTGTTTGGATTACCTTCGTATCATGGCATGTTCGTCAGAGTTGCTGTTAAGTATATCACAGCCCTGGGAATCTCAGTATAGGGTTGAGACCTGGGGATGATTGTCTTTGTGTTTCCTTAACTGTAAGTTGATGATGCCTTGTATTCAGCATGAAATTAATTATATTTAAAAAAAAGCACAGTCCACTGTTTTTTTAAGATTGTGCCTCTCTTTGAGGAACTATTCCCATATTTATTGAAAGTCCAAGAAAATCCATTATCTCACTTTCGATTTTATCACCCTACATCTTCATTCACATTCATCCTCCTCCCATGCTGACTAGCTACTTATCAGACTTTTATTGTTTAACAAGATCCATGTACAGTAATAGTCTGAAGAAATAACTGACATTAAGGCCATAAAAACTGTTTTCATCATCTTGCATGTGTAGTAATGCAACATAGAAAAAACTATGAATAATGGGGAAAATACACTCTCTACACAAATACTGTAAAGAAGGAAAATCATCTTTTATTCCAGTGTACTCTTTAAGGGTTTCCACAATTGCTCATCTGCCTCACTTTATTCCTAGAATCCTTCACTATCACACCTACCCTCAGCATAAAGAAATAGTTGCCTTTGTTTGTACATTATAGGCTCTACATAAGTCAGTTTCTGTTGTCATCATTTCCTCCTTCCAGACAGCTTCATTTCCATCCTTTGTTGAGAACATCAACTGTCCCTCCACTGCACATGTTCATAGTATCTCAGCTCACCCCTTTGTTTTCAATCCATTCAGCCTGAACTGACCCTTCAATATATTCATTTCTAATCTCTGTCTATTTTAGTTACTAACAACAAAAATCTTAACATCTTCAGCTCTGCCAATTCCAGTTCCTCTTGTCTTTTTTAGTGGTCTCATTGTATTCCACACTAGATACTATAGAAGGTTTAAAAATCTGCCTTTCTGTCATAAAGTCATTCTTCTGTCACAAATCACCCCTGACATTTGTCTCCATCTTCTCAATCCTGCTGGCACTATTCTTTACCTTTCACTTACTGTAACTTTACTTTGGATGGTTGAAACTCATGCTTTATGTTTCTCTCTCATTTAAACATCACACGCGCATTCTGTCCTTCTACAAACTTTCATTCCTTTGTATTCCAGAACAAACCTCCAGGCTCTCTTTCCCCTGCTCCTAACTCTCACTTCAGATCACAATGTTGTTTGCAAGCATCAACATTTTGTCTCTGTCCTTCACCACTTGTAAACAAAAAAGCATTACAATAATTGTAAATCTAATTTTAGAATTTATGAAATTATAAAATGTTTTCTAAGCCCTCATTGAACTTTTTCTTGAAAATCAAACATCAGTTATGTGCAGAGAGTCAACATGGAGCCTTACTTTGAAGACAGAAAGCATAAAAAATGATAAAAACACTCCATAAATCTGTGGAAAAGAATCTCAAATCAGTTCTTGTAAAAGCTGTAGAACATCTGGCATGAGCCAAATGGGATACATATTTAGGGTGTCTCATTTACTTGAAATGATAACTTATTTGAATGATTTCTAGAATAAATGAAATTGGCTCTGTCTTTATGTTTTGTTTTTTGATAGAAAGGACTCAATTACATGTCATCCCAGGTTGGAGTTAAGATATGGAAAGAAACAAAGTAAAAGGTGGCCTTTGGAGAGAGGAAAAAAAAATCCCTTTTAGGTCATTGACGGGGATTGGGGGGTTAAGGGTTCTTGAATAGTTATTAACAATGTTAAATTTTACCAGACATTCAAAACAAGTTAGACAAATCAAAACTACTTTGGCAAAAAACATTCCCATGATTTATTTCACAGGTCAGAAAGACTTGACAAACGCAAACAACATTTGGCCTTTTTTATTGGTCATTTTGGTTCCAAAATTTGCTTAGGGCTCCTAACATCTATTCTCCAAAACTGAATTCTTCTGGAACAACCACTTATAGAAATCAAACTGGTTCATCACAAACAACAAGACATTCTCCCACTTGTTATCAATCTGTCTTGAAATAATTTTTATCCCACTTCAAAAGCTTCTTACATTAGTGAAACAAATTCAGGAGAACTATTCCTGTTTCTGCACTGGAACAACACAACAATCATTTAAATAATAGATTGGTTTGAGAGTGCTGCTTTCATAACACCATCTGTGTTCTCTAACAGCTTAACCCAACGCCCACCTAAATAAAAACCTACACTTTGTGGTGAGATCAAACAAGCTTCAACAGGTCAAAATCAAAAAAATGAATCTTCAACTGAACTTGTCAACATTTCCGAGCCTCCTGTCATTTCACCCTCTTCCTCTTATTTAGTACACGTATTAAAAAGTAGCAAGAAACAAGTTGATGTTCTGCTGCTAAACATCTATTAAAGTATCTGTGAATGCAGTGATGCATGGCGTAATGTCAAGCAACACACTGTCAACCTGTTTTAAAACAATCGCCTTGATGGTTGTCACAGTCAGTGTTCAATTGGAAATACAGTTGACACCAGAATTCAAAAAGCCTTTGTATCTATAAATAGCCAGTTATGTGGTGGTAAACCCACTAATCTAACTTTAAACTGCTCACCTCTAATCTGTAAATTTAGTTTATACAATTTATAAAACCAGATATTTTGTCAAATTGTAAAAAACAAAAATGTGTCTTTAAAATGCACTGCATTCACAAGTACTCTGATCATCATCACTCAATCATGACATCATAGTTCTGAGAGTCTACTTCCGATTCTGGGGGAGAGCAAAGTGAATGACTGAAGGAGTAAAAAAAAAAAAAAAAGTTTTGTCTTGCTTTGAAGGACAGAAAAAAAATGGAAGGTCAGACTGTGTGTGGCTGCTTAGGACACTCAACAGCAGCTCTGGCCCTCTAGCTCTCACAGGCAACAAGCTGAGAGGGAGGACAGCTGTCTAACTTCAGAGAACCTACAGGGAAACAAGGAACAACATGAGAGGACAGGAACAAGGACTGGTCACTGAGGAGACCCTCGTCATCCCTTTGGCTAAAGATAATAAAACTCTGTCTCTACAGAAGTGTAAAGTTCACATCTTCTGAGAATGTGGTCTTAAATTTAAACTGAGGGGTGCTGACCTGCATAAAGTGCATTTGCATAAACTACTTTGTGATTCAGAACTTTAAGCGTCTGTTAAAACAAGAAAATCCCACTTCTCTGATTCTAATAATTTGGTGTAATTTAATAAATACAATAAATATAGACTTCAGGAGAAAGCTTTGCATCCCTTCAGCTCTAGAAATGTCTGAAGGAGGAACAAGATGAAGTTGTTGATATACAGTTTATCGCTCAACAACACATGTGAAAACAAAGATGTGAAGTACCAGCAATGGAAACAATGATGGAAATAAGGGGAGAAAAATGCCCAAAATAATCTACAATAATCTGATTATGTTTGAGTTAATTTAAATCTCTGCCTCCTTTTGGTGGGATTGTATACATTATTTATGAGTAGTCACTGTCAATAAGCAGCAGTTAACTGATACAACAGAACCATTAGCGCTTGAATGATTCATCCTCCCTGCTAATATGAACTGGGAGAACACAGCTGTTTACTGCAGCTCAAACACATTGTGCTTCACAAAATACTACTGCAAATAAATTAATACTTTCTCTTTAAATGTTTATATGTAAAAGCTGCTGTTTTGGGGATAAAATCCCAAATAAGCTTTCGCTCCTTTAGAGCAAATACAATTCCAGACACACACAGACTAGCACACTTCCTGTTGAGTGTCAGATTGTGACAGGGTGCCTGTGGAGCTAGGAAATCTCAAAGGGGAGAAATCAACACTCCAAAACTCCAACACATACACACTCACTCTCTCCGTCTCTCTTCTTGTAAGTCAATGTCTTTACAGTGGCAGTGGCTGAGTCAAACTGAAGTCTCAAGAAACTGCAGGATGCTGCTTTGTAAGTGTGTTTGAATGAGTCAGAACACATCATTCTAACAGTGCCTCTGACAGTTCCACTTAGTTTGTTGGGTCTCTGAGCTAGCCTCTGTCTCATTTGAAAGACATCTGATGCTATGTCACATACAAACCACACCAGAGCGAAGCAAATTGATCCAGATTGAAACACTGCTGTTTTATATAGCCAGACACAGACCAGTTGACATTTACTAACCATATGGAGCACATTTGATGAAATTGACTGTATATAATTGACTTTGACTCAAGATCTGTTGATATAACTTCTATTTGTTGCTTCTGTACAGTGCGTTGATATTATTTTGGTTGTAAATTAGTGCTGTATAAATAAACTGCATTGAAGTGAATGCAGTGTGTGCTACAAATAGTAAACACATTCTTAGATGAAAAGCCTCACCAGGTTTGAAATCAATAAATATAATATTTGTCTTATTTTATGAAGCAAAATTACTCCATTTAGCTCCCTATGTCATAAAGAAATGAAAAAAATCTTGACTGGGTGACTTCATCTTCTATTCTTGTTGAAAAGTGACACTGTAAGATTCTGTTTATAGCAGCTGCCATGTTGTATTTTTGGAGTGATAGTCTGCATACTTTGGATATGTGGGGGGGGTCAATGGGTTGTACTCTTGTTAAAGAAACCATGATTACAACAGTCAAATCACTATATGCATACTAACCACCTTTATGGCCATAGTGGCTAATTTACACAACTCACTCGCCAGAAGCATCAAGATTACATTTAAAGTCTATGGTGGAGTCAGTCAGAGTCTCTGCGGCGCTTTGTGAGCGTTAGCAGCATCAACCTTTCAAGCATCAATGCTTGAAAAAGGAGAAATGCAGAAATTCAGCTAGCTGAACTCAGAGTGTCTCATTGTGGTGATGTCACTGCATGTGACTTGAATGAAGCAGGACCAGGACAAACATCATTTCACTAGTGGAAGACAAGCTTATCGGCTATGAGCCCAACATCAACGTTGTCTAGCTTTATTAAGCAAATAATGCCGAGCCACTCTCTCGGTATGATTCGCCATAGTTCAGAATGTCCGACAACAGAGGAAGCCCCGCCTACGAGCTCTGTTTTGCTCAGAAGTGACAGGCGTTATAAGCTTTAATGTAGAAGCATCAAACTGGAAGCGTTGAGAGCGTTGCTTGATGCTTAGAAAGCGTCTGGTGTGAACGCACCATTACAGTGGAGTTGATTAAAAAGAGGAAGTGTACTTGTCAGACTGAAGGGACTCCTGAAGACATTGGTGGTGGAACTGTGCCCACCTGCCAAAAGACTTGACTCATCCATGGCAAAGCTAGGCCTGCATTAATCATGGGTCTGCAATGGGGGCCAAGAGGTGATGATTCCCTGTTTGGTTCTCTAAAATGCTAGACAGCTATTGGAAAGAAAATATTTCTTCTAAACAATTTCTTTAATTTGGACTTTATGTTTCTGGTAGAGACCTGGTTTCTGGTAAGTCCATGCCATTCTTTGAACAGATGTGTTCAAGTGTGTGTTTGCTTTTAGGTGAGGTTTTAATTGAAACTGTCAATTATGACTCCAAGTTACACTCTTTTTCTTTTGGAATTAAATAACATTACAAGAAATAGAAAAAACTGTAATGTAAACATGGAGCAACAAGATGTGAATCAAAAAAAAAACAAAACCTAAAAGACAAAATTACATGAGCTGTATTTTAAATTTTAATAAGGGCCAAATCTGATTCATTTACAAGAGGGAAGTAAGGCTTAAAATTCAAACTAGCTCAAGCTGTAGGGCCACAAAGAATCACGTTGGCTTAATTTTTTGTGTTTCTGTTCACACATGTCAAGAACTGGTATGGGGGTGTGGTACCCAAATGCACACAGGCAGCAGCAGCCAGGTAAGTCTAGAATTAAAATATATTTGTATGAAACCAAAACTTGGTGAACTTGCAACCAAAAATCAAAATAATGCACATGCCATGAACCAGGCAACATGAACCGCTGAATCAAACAAAGAGCAGTGAAACTACTGCCTATAAATAGTTAGAAGGTGATTACTGACATGAGAACCTGGTGTGTGATTAAGAAATGAGAGACAGCTGTGAATGTTGGGCATAGAAACTGATGATTATGGCTGTTGCAGCGAAAAAGCAAACCATTTAATACTATCAGGAAACTGAAATGATATTTAAAATAAACCCTGACAGCAAAACTTGAACAAAAACATTTGAAGGTTTACATTTTTGATTTTAACAGAAATGTCTATGAGCAAGCAACTTTGTGCAGGAAGAATCTTTACATTCACCAATGAATATGTGTTAAGAATAAAATAATAAAAAAATTTAAGAAAGTTATTTAGTCTTGAATTCCCTAGAAATTTTATGATGCACATGATTCATTTCAAAGCATGATTTAAACAATATGCTTTCAAATTAAACACTGATCTCATTTTAGCATGGTTGCACTTAAGACAATATATTCTGCTGTCAGTGTACTAATTAATTTGACAAGAAGCTTTGTGGTGAGTCATGTCATTTTAATATAAAACATAAATCTAAAAACAGAACTATTATTAATATGCTATTTTATTAACAATCTAGTGTATACAATATGTATTACATTTTGTGTTAATATTCCACTAAAGAAAAAAAAAAACTCTTCATAAAAATAAATGTAAAATATATTAAATACGATCATCAGGCAGATAAGCTATTACATGCAGCCAATAACCCTTTTAAAACCCGAATATTCACAATAACCCAGTTTCGCACGGCCATGTGAACACCGGCAAAAACCTGAATATAATAGCCGTATAAGCGCGTATCGGCATAACCCAGTCAAAACGTGTGTTCGCGCATGCTCTATTTGCAAGGAATCTTGGTCTTTTGCTGTTGTTGTTTTTGGATACAGGAAGAAGAATGGGAAATGACGCATATTGCGTCTTGAAGTAGTCTGTACGTCATGACGCTACCCCAACATCCGCGTTTAAATCGGGTTATTACAAGTTTCATGTATACAGGGGTAACTCTCTCTACTTATGCATGTAAACGTGTTAATCTGAACATTTCAGAAACCCGAATATTGACCTTAACCTGATCATAACCCAAATATTGGCTGCATGTAAACGTAGTCACTGACATTCAAAATATCAGATTCTTCACCACTATCATCATAAATAATGTTTTATTTAAAACAACTGTTTTTAATTGTTTTTATTATAACTGATATTATTTTTATTGAGTCAAAAATTTATTTTATGATTGTTTGAAACCTTTGGGATAAACCAGCTCCATGTCTAACAGGTCCAAACTTACTGTATCTGTAACAACAGAAGTTTATTTAAGATGGCTAAATTAGAAAAAATATCTAGCTTGTAACTGCCTTCATCTGTAACTCCTTCAGATCTGACAGCCCCAGGGGAAAATATTCAATCTGACCACACCCATTCACAGCAGCTTCCCCTTTAGGTTTTGGGCTCCTGTTATGATGTCGTGCTATGTTTTAATGGGTTGGACATACTGTAAATACCCATAAGGTTTTTGTTTTAACTAATCTAAAGGAACCAATTAAAAAACTTCCTAAAATATCTTCAACACAGAGATCCTCTTGAAGAGAACCTGCAAGGTTGCCAAGTCTTCAACAACAAGAAGTTACAGTTCCACAACGACCAGTAGTTAAATTTTATATCTGAAAAATGTTAGGAAACACTGATTAACAGACCTTTCAATCTGTCAGCGTCAAAATTCGGCTGGTTCCATCATGCTTTGGGCAGCAGCTCATTAATATTTATTATTCGAATTTGCTGGACTCAGACTGGCTAACAAACTAGCCTATGAGATCAAGTTATACTGTTTCCTGCCCCGCTGCGCATGGCAACAGTAGACGTTCTCTCTTCCTGTTTGTTACGTATTATGCTACAGCTTTTAGCCAGCAGCATGCTAGGCGTGGTTTCAACTGCAGGAGCTGCCGAATACAAAACGAGTAAAGGACTCGGGTTTTATCACCAGCTGCGTAGTTTGAGAGATTAAAAATGAAAGAGAAGTTGTTGATCTGTTTTCACACCCACTATGAAGGTAAGAACACCTGTGGAGCTAAAATATTCAACAGAATATTCATCAGAAAAAAACGTTTTTAATGGAAGGGCCTCTTTAACAAGTTTGAAATCTGAGTACGACCCTGACTTCTGCATGTGAGTCAAACACTTACCTTTGTCTGTGACAAGTTGATGCTTTCAAAGCAGTGGTTTACACATATTTCCCATAGAAACATTTTTTAGACTGCTTGTCTAGTGTGCCCACAGCTGATTTGGTCTAAATATCTTACATCTAATTTATTACCTCAGTCGAAGTCTTGCCTGCAAATCTGTGAATTGTCAAGTATTGGACTGACTCAGCTGTTGCTTATGAACACTTGCAATTGCACTTACAGCATGCAAGCCTCATGCCCGAGCTTACCATTAATGCTGCAGTTAGGCGTTTGACCTGATGGGGCAATTGTGAGCACAGAAATTTAAAAGTTCCTTACAGTCATTGTAATATCATTAATATCATCCTTATGTGCAATTATCAACAGCAAGGCACTGAATCACTATTCACATTCCTCCTGTCTATACCAATCTGTACATTTTTCACTTATTTATGGATACATTTTTGCTGCTACTTATTTCTTTATTTTTGATATTTTTCTTGTGTGATGTCTCTGTGAGTTTTCACTGTTGCAACAAGGACATTTCCCCTCTTATGGAAAATAAAGGTTTCTTCTCCTTCATTTTCATTAGCTACGTTTACATGCGCCAAATTTCCCCAATCTGATTAAAATCTTGGTCGATCGGAATTCCCAAATCCCTGTTTACATGGACACTAACTGAAATAATCTGATCATGCCATGAGTACACATGCACCAAGCACTCAATCAGGTTAAATGAGTTGAGCATGCGCACAGCGAGTTGTCTTTCCGGGGGAAGAAAAAAAAGTAAACAAACTCCGTCCTTTCTGCACGTCTTTCCCGCCCCATCGTGTGCTCGAGCTGACTCACGTTATCCCCAATATGGACCTTCTGCGGGTGATTACCTTTATGTTTGGGTTTTTACTGGTCGCATTAACCAAGCTAGAGGCTGAATACATATTGCTACTGCTCCTCCACCACAGGAGAGGAGAGCAGGATGACAGGATGACTGCACCAGCAGATCACTTCTGTTTACTTCCCGCTATGTTTTCTACTTGAGTCTGCGAAAGTGGAAAGACGTCACGCTGAAGTTGTACGCATGCGCAAAGGGCTCTTTTCACCCTTTCTTTCCGAATGGGTGTATACATGCACGTCTATCCGAATGAAGATCGGACAAAACCACAAAAACCAAGTAAATTTATTTCTGATCAGGCTGCATCGGATCAAAACATTCTGATTGACATGTTTACATGACGTCTCTTTTATCCGATTGGGCGTTTATTCCGATTAAATGTGCCCATGTAAACGTAGCTATTGTCTCCTGTCTACTCTTTGACCTTGTTCTACCTTTCATACCCCCCATCGCCCACCTTCCATTCAGATGAACTCAGTATTTGGGATGCCAGGAGCCATCCTTTTGAGTGGTTGCAGCCACCTACATCTTTCTGTAAATTTGTTATTTGCTGCTTTGCCACCAGGGAGAACCTCTTTATACTGTAGTTTTGTTTCATTCTGGGTTTTTTCCACCTAATAAACATTTTTTTGAGTCCTGCCTTAAGCACAAATGTTCTCAAAACTGGTTGTATAAATTAAGGTCTATATCAATCAGTCCGACCATCCGTCCGTCCGTCCGTCAATCCATCCATCCATCCATCCATCCATCCATCTATCCATCCATCCATCCATCCATCCATCCATCCATCCATCCATCCATCCATCCATCCATCCATCCATCCATCCATCCATCCATCCATATTGTAATTGTTATTAATCAGGAATGTCAGTTCCAAAATACCTAACCTTTCATACATGTAAAGTAAATTACCATTTTAAATACATTCTGAATATCTACTACACTATGCAGACAGTTCTGTCATGTTTCTCTTGGTCTCCTTTTTTTTCAGACACACTTATACACATCACAATTGACCTCACACAGTTATTATCATGTTTTTGCAAAGAGCTCAGATCATACAAAATGTGTGGGGGAGGCCGATTTAAACCTGCAGAGCTGCTGTAGAGAGTAATGGCGCGTCACACTGCAGTGGATATACACATGATTCACATGACCAGACCTCTGACAAACGCTGCTCCTTTAGCATGTGTTACTGTGCATAATACACTTTCAGTTGGCATTGACATTTCTATGACTACTCTAAACAGAGAATACTACTTCCACACAACATCACAACATAAAACATTGTCCACTAGTCCCATTCCCCTAAAGCCACTGTCCTGCATGTTTTAGACCTATTCCTGTTTAGACAAATGATTTACATTAATGTGTCATTAACAAGCTTCTGTTAAGTGTTGACCAGGCTAAACTGGTTTTTGCAATAGTGCTCCTGCATTCTGCATTTAGCTATAAAATGTGCAAGTGTTGCAGAATGGTAAATAATTGTAGCTGGAGAGCTTTAGGAAATGTCTATGAGCAGAAAAATAAGAAAAGATGAATTTAGATTGTCCAACAAACCAAAACGCTGAGCAATCACCTTCCTCAAGCCATTTCTCCTCAGCACCTTTTATTGTTTTTAGTCAGCGTGACGGCTGATGATAGTTTTGAGCCTTTTCCACATATGGCATACCATAATAATAAAATGGTCAGAAATCTATTTATTTAGTAGGATTTAGGATTTTTACACAATTCATGAAAATAGACAGACAGACAGAAATTTGGAAGAAGAATTTCTGCTACAAACTTCAAGTTAAAAATGTGTGCGCTTCGGCAAGATTCTAATGATCCCTACAAAGATCACACATCACTTTGAGGGCAGGATGTCAGTAGCTTCTGGTCTGATTTCAAGGTTTTTCAAAGCCTGTTTGTTTCAAATGAAGGTGACAGTGATGTTCCCCGAGGCAAACACCACTGAAAGTAGGGTAAAAGCATGAATTCAAGAAGAAAAAGAAAAATACTTGAGGTTTTTATTCATTAATCATTTTAATCAGTTCATCTAAATAACCCATGTTCTATACTGACCCATACAAATCCTTATCTAATCTATTTTTAACCTGTTTACATTTTAAACCAATCCAGAATGACACAAAACATCACCAGCTTCAGAGAAATACACTTCAGTCGAAAGGGTTGATCTTTTCTGGCTCTTAAAAATAGAAGAAGATCAAAATATTAAATCAAATACTTTTTTTTTTTACTTTTACAAACATTCATAGAACTGATGTATGTCAGAGATGACAGAGAGCATCTACGTATGTTAGAACTTTTGTGGATAAAGACCTGAAAGAAGGTTCTGGATTTGTTGTGGAACATCTAAAAACTATAAATGCTAAATAGCAATTTTAAAGGTTTATTTTATAGTCATTGTGTTCCGTATCTCAGTTTAAAGACGGTTTGTCAATTACGCTCCCGTTTACTGGTGTACAGAGTGTGAAGCAGGCTTTTAAAATGTTGAACTTCAAGTCTTTGCCCTGATGGGAACTGAGAAGCTCAATGTTTACTTACAGCTGCATGGTTGTTATAAATTATTTCAAGGGATGCTTGAGGGATTGCTTAGTTTGTGTAGTAACAGTATTGGCACAGATCACAGCATTTCAGTCAGTATTTCCACTGCAAAGAGATACATCTGTTCCCAGAGAGTGTCTTGTTTAGTCCGTCTCTTTTTTGGGGGTTGACTGTGAAATACTGTGCCAGGTTGTCATGTTAAACATTCACCACAGTCTACATCTGTCTTACATCTTACGTTTGGGGCATATTCTGGCACACTGCTCCCAGCAGTGACACACTACTCATTGTTTCTGGCCATAGCTAAAGGTTCTTTATGACAGTCAGACAGGGACTTTTATTTTGCTACAGTGTTCAGCCATATAAGTAATCTCGGGCAAATAGTAGTGTGTTCATGTGTGTGCATTTGTGTAAGGTGTCTAACCTTGGCTTTGGATCATGCTGAGTTGCCCTCCCTGGGCCTCCTGCCTTGTGTCTCTCCCTTAACCTCGTTGTAGGTCACATCCACTCCTGAAACCTCCCCTGACACCAGCAACATGACATATGACATTAAAACAACAGACCCTGATACCATGTGACCTGTAGAGAGTGAACCGTAAGTAAGTGTTAATGCCGACCTGTCACTATACCTAACGTTTGCTCTCAGCCGTCTGCACAGATTCTGGTACTAACAGACAGAGAAAAAAACAAAACACAGCCACCTGCAACATTCTGTGGAACAATCAGGAAATGTGATCAGACAACACTGTACTTGACTTATTTTAAGCGGAAATCAATGCAGATAGTCAGCTAGAGGTTGATACTTGAATGTTGGGCCTTTTGGGAGTTCACTGCCTTAGATCAACATCAGACAGCAAAGATAAGAGCTCAGTGCCAAGCCTCAGACTTTATCTTTGTGAGGATACTCGAATCAATAGGCATGGTAACAGAGATAATGTCCAGGCCTGGTGATAAATATACATTTTATAATCGGACTGTTTTAAAAAATCAGTCTGAAGAAATGTAATCATCAACCAAGAGGGAAAAAAGCACTGTGACTCATTAGTGGGTTTTTTTTACCACCGCCAAGAAGCTATTGTTTTCATCTGAGTCTGTCTGTCTGTTAGCAGGATAACTCAAAAGCTAATGGGTGGATGCTGATTAAATTTTCAGGATAAGTCAGGAATGACCCAAGGAAGAATCAGTTAGATTTTGAGGGTGATCTGGATTACCGTCTGGATCCAGGAATTTTTTTAAGGATACAGACATAGTACTTTCTACAAAATGTCCACTTGGCAGAGGTCTGCGCTCTCTGAGTGTTTTTCTAGTTTTTTTTTTTTTTTCTAGAAGAAACACACGTTTTTTTTTTAGAATCACATGTAAATAAACCAGCTGATTCCTAAGCAAACAAGAACGTCAATGCCAATGTCAGTTGTTTTGTCTCAATAACTATTTAGCAGGTAAAATGGTTTGAATTTTCAACCAGTCTTTTTGTTAACACCGGAGTGGTGTGTTAGTTTGAGATGCTGTTTTTTTTTTCTTTTCAATTACATGTCCCAGTGCAAAACTATTGAATCACTATTTTCAGTGGTTATTCTTCTGTCACAATTTTAAACTTCCTTTTTTTTTTTTTTATTTAAAAGTTTAATTCATGCAGATGATAAAAACAATAAATGAAAGCACACATATATATATTTTTTAAATAAGGAAAGAAAGGATGAAAGCACAAAAAAACAGAAAAAACAAAAAATTTAAACTTCCTACTGTTTCAGCAGCTTTGGAAAATCCCATGAAAGAAACACATCAAGATATTTGTCCCGGTGACAAATAGTATGTCATGATTTTCAGTAGCAGTATATTGTAAGACATTGACACATTGTGCAAAAAACTGCACAAACGTGCCCATATCAAGCAATCTGCCTACATTGGATTCTGGCTAAATGAATGACAAAAGCTTTGCCAGTTTGGAGCTCTACACCTCTAGAATAGCTACTTCACAGTGGAAAATTGGACTCTACATGGCTTAGGTGGTATTTTGATGTTTTCATGTTTTACAAAATCTTGAAATACGTTTTCCAATGTTTGGAGATTTTACAATGGAATGTTCTTGTTTTTTCTAGCCTGCCCTGTCCTGATATGTTTGGCAGACCAAATTTTAGGTGTGGATGTTTTATTATGTCAGGACAGTTTTTGTATAAAAGGCTCAGACATTTTCTCTGCATTTTGATTTTCCTGTAAAATAATTTGGAAGCAGCTATAGGAGGCAGGGCTGGTTCTGGGCATAGGCGGATTAGGCAATTGCCTAGCGCGCCCTCTGCTGGAGGGGCACCAAATTACACCAATTTTTGGACAAACTGTTGGACACACCATTCATCTCATGTAAATAGCAAAATAAGTAATAATTAAATATCTATATCTATCATCTCTACTGTTCGTTTAAATATTTTTTGCAATTTAATCCAGTTATTGCATTACATTGTTTCTGTTCTGGGCAGTAGGGGGTGCCAGAATCCTTTTTCACCTAGGGCACCATGCAGCTCACGGCCAGCCCTGATAGGAGGTGACGTAAGCCTACATTTTAATGTGCTATACAAATACTCTAGGGTTGGTGCTTCTGACTTCTGCTTCTACTGCACCGTGTAATCTAATCTGTGTTTCTGTTAATAATCCTGAATGGTAATACTCCAAGTATTTGAATTAATGACTAAAAAGTAAGTTACTGTTTGGTGAACTGTTTGTTATAACTTTGTTATAAGTCTTGGGTGTGTATAAATGAGCAGCGGAGGAGCTTCTAAGCACTTGAGATATAAACGGTGAGTGTGCTTTTCACCAAATACCAGCCCGGCCCAATGGGCAGCAGAGCACACCAGGTCCAAGCACCAGGGAGCACAGCAGCATCAAGCAGTCTGGTAGGCAGCCTCCCCCCAGAGTCACAGGCAGTCTGAGCCATCCAGCAACCCAAGCAGCTGGTCAGGAACCCAGAGCACCACAACAGCAACCAGGTCTCCAAACATCCCACATCCAATTGAGGTGAGCCACATCCACACCGGGCGACCGGCAGCATCCTCCAGAGCACCCGGAGGCCACGCCCCACACCACAGCCACGCCTAGTCAGTGTAGAACCTGCAGCAGAGGCCACAGGGTTGGGCCCCTAACAACCCCTCTCACCCATTCAGCATCTTCACGTTCAATGTATTTACAATGGAATGTTCAACTCACATGATGATGTCACAAACAAACTTTTCAGCTTTTGAAAGTTTCCAATATATTGGCCCTTTTTTTTCACTCTTCACAATCTTTAGACATCTTATTGAGTTCATTACATGAACATGAAGACGTGTTTCTTACATAAAATTCTGCTAATTTATGGAAATTGATGTGGAGCAGTTCCACGTTTCTGTCACTTAGCTTTCAAGAATTGAGGCAAAATCTCTACTATGTGTTTCTGTCTGCCTGTATCAAGAAGAGTGCTATCAATGAAGAGGGAAAAGAGAGACAGGTGTGGTTACCATGGTAATGGCCCAATGATGCACAAGCACCAGTTTTAACATGTCTTCTGATTGCTTCATTTTATTGGACCTTTTTTATATTTTTTGTACAGTTTATACATCATAACTTAGGTATTTTGTTTTTGCTTGAATTTTTTAGAAAGTAAATGGAAGAATGCTGAGGTATATTGAGGTTTTAGGCAGTAGATGAATCATTAAAGTTCAAAAATCCATTCCAAATGTTCTAGTTTTTGATGTAAATGTTTGTCTAAATAACAACACAGCAATAGAAATATAGCAGAAAAAACTGACACTCAATAAGTCTTTAAAGAAAAAATGATATTTTAACCATTTAAAAATTTTAGGAAAATAGACAATTGCTTTGACAGCTTTGCACATAGTACACTAGAACTCCTTTATAAAAATAAATAGGACGTGCACTTATGTGACAAGAATCTGAGACATTTAATGTTGTCTTGGATCTTGAATAGAAGAATATCTCACAAGACACAACACAAGAATAGCTCATTTCCACTCTGCTAAACCACATGTGCTCTAATGTGTGATGTGTTTCTTTGGTGAATTACCATATAAATAACTGCCATTGCTTATCGTGCTTCTTTTTAAAACCCCTTGTATGGAGAAAGAATAGCTAAGAGACTATATACCAGACTCCTAAGACAGCAAAACTAATGCCTCTTTATTTCTATCTCATTAGAAAGTCTATCTGTACCTGTCTCTGTGCCTTTGCCCCCCCCCAGTTTTTCAATGCTGTGTTAATACAATCAAAACACTATAAGGCAATTTCAGAAATTCACAACTGGATGTAAAGTGGAGAAACTGGAAACCCTTGAGAAAGATACATAAAAGATGGATTAGTATTGGCAGGGTGAAAAGATGAAAAGAAAGAAAGATTGATAATACCCTTCTTGTCCCTGAGAATCAGGAGTAAGAATCAACAACACAGGCAAACAATACATGGCCCAATAGTAAAACCCAAATGGCTTTAGAAGCATTTGTGAGGACACAAAATGCAATGTGGTCAGAAGACTCAAAAGAAAGGCATAAATGCTTCTTCTAAGTGAGGAGAGAGAGATCAGTTTCTAATTTAGAGAATTAAGTCTCAGAATATAAAGGCACAAATGAAAAAAATAAACCTAATAATGAAAATCTCATTAAAAAAATAAAGTTTTTTTTACATAGTGCAGGTAAAAGGATGACTATAGATTCACAAGAATTTATATGACAATTAGAAATGTTGAAGCAAAAACAAGTTGACTTTCACTTTGACTATGTTATTATGTTGCAATGAAAAAAGTAGATTAGAATACATGAACATGTAGTGAACTCTAAATCAATGCTCCAGACTTGAGACCAGACACAAGGTCTTTAAAAGGTTTAATGTTCTTTTCTTTTTCTGATGACAGAGCACAACACAGGATGGAAGAACAGTAAAATATGTTAGCGGAGTCTGGAGACTCAGTCCTGGGTTCTGACACGGTCCGGATCTGTGCAAATGGAGGAGAACAGGTTAGTGACAAACTGGGAGGTGAGAACCAAGCGTTACAGTGTGTGCTGTTTCGCAGGCTTGCGGTCAGCAGGTGGATGAGGAGCCTGCAGGTGACAGTTGTGATTGTGAGAGCTGGTGCGTGTGATGATGGATCCTGATGATGACTTTCCGGTGACATGTTAATGGAGGGTGGACAGATCGTTGGTGTAGTCCTGGAGCAGGTGAGCGATGAATCTGGAGCAGAGACAGACCAAGGAAGGCGGAGAGAGGAAACAGTGAGGAACACCATGTTGACAGGAGGAGCTCTCGAGAAGGCGCAGCAGGACGGCCGGCGGGGAGGTCGAGACGCTCAAGGATGCCAGAGCGGAATCCGGAGGAGGAGAATGTCCTGTGCAGGAGGAGGACACAAGATGGGTAAGTACACTGTAAATCACAGCGAGACAGAGTAAACAGTAGCTTGTGGGACCACACTGAATGCCGAAACCAACTGGTGTCCGTCTCACGCAGCCGCTCCTCTTTTATCCCCAGACTGAGACGCATGGATAACGAGGCACACCTGCTCCTGATCATGATCTGCCACCCCTTGTGGAGAGAGGTAAAAGGAAAACAACACAACCACCCCCAACAGCTGACACCTAACAAGGACGTCCAATTGACATTTTAATTGAAATATTTTCCCATTTGTTTCATTGTGGCCTTTGAACTGACGGGACAAGTCAAGTCCAAAGAGCTGATCATTGACCTAATTTGATCACTTTGCTAGACATTCTGTTTTTTTAAAGCTAAACTGTAGAAAATGATCAATTAACTATTCTATTGTTCTGTAAATCATTTATTTTTAACAGTTTCTGAAAAGAAATAATAAAGAATAATAAACTAAATGGTCATGAGTTGAATTTGGGTATGAGATTTAACTGACATGGATAATAATCTGTTGTGGTAAAAATGAAACAAAAACAGAAATGGGCCTGAAACAGAAGCTTTGTGGACCCCATATGAAGGGCCAGAATGAGCATGATGTAATTTCTATCCCCAGAAATTGTCACTAAATCTTGAAACCAATTGATTAAAGTGTTTTTGACTAGTTGTACCAGTAACTGGGAAAAGGTCTGTTAGGTCTTGGGGTTTTGTTTGTGTTATCTATTATTTTATGCAATATTGTTTCCCTTGTAGTAGTGTTTTTTCATTCTTAGCTTTGAGCTTTGGTTTGGTCTCCACTCCTTACCTCTTGTCATGTTCCCTTGTCCCATTCTAGTTTCATGCCCTGCTTTTATTTCTGCGGTTTCTGTATTTCCTGTTGTGCTGTTATTTTGGTGGTCATTGTACTTCCTGTTCTTCCACGTTTGTGTTAGGTCCCCCGATTATTGCTTTTTGTCCATTTCCTGTTTTGATCTCCCATTGTTCTCCTGGTGGCTCGTTAGTCCTCAGTGTGTCAGCTTTTGTTTTGTGTCCAGGTGTTTCTAGTTAGCTCATTAGTTCAGTTAGTATTTAAGTAGCAGAATTGTGTGTGTTCTTGGTGAGTTCGTTTAATGTTCCTGTGAGACCGCTCCTGGATTTTACTCGTATGAGCTGGTTTTTTTCATCCCATCTCCGCTCCTCCTGTAAGTCTGTTGTTTTATTTATTAAATCAGTTAACTGCAAGTTTTTGTTGTTGAGTCTCTCTCCTGCACTTGGGTCCGCAACCGACCAAAACGTAACAAGGTCCAGTTAAATCATGAAATAAAAACTTAGTCCACAGCCATCAAAATGTTAAAATACACTTTGAGCAATTTGAAAAGAGCATGCAAAACAACAAAATAAATAGCACAACTACACATAGACATGTTTTTCTTTGTTTTCAATTGATGGTGGTTTAGAGAATGGTCCATATTTATTTTATTGGTGTCCCTTAAGTGTTTTTTTAAAGGGACTCTAAGGAGGTTTAACAACAAATAAATGTAGAGAACTGTACAATTTCTTCCTCATACATGCTCCAACAATGTCCTGGTCACTAGAAAGAGCCCAGGCACTATGTATTATTATGTTTGGGGTAAGACTACAGACAAAAAAGATGTATTATTCATCAACAATTCATGCATAACTAGCAATTTGTAAACTAGTGTTTCTGCAAAATCTACACAAACATATTGTATATATTCTTTATGAATACAACAAGCAGTGTGAGACTGTAAATATAAATCTATCCTTTGATAATACAGATTGGAAACTGTGCGGGTTTCACAGACTTCTTATGGAGGACAGATATATGCAACTAGTCTTTCATACTTAAAAGCACTAAGATGACTGACCGAAAGAACAAACAGACAAAAACCTTTTGTTTACTTCCTGCTGCAATTTTAATCATTAATCTGTTGGTTAGTCATCTTGGTGTTATTAAGTTGAAAAGACACATACCCAACTACTAGGATCAATGTAAATATTATTTTAGCATATGTCTTTAATGCAAAACAAATAAAATCCTTTATGCTCTCAGTGTTGTTGTTGTTTATTTTAATCAGATACTAAAGAAGTGCATGTGTAAGTACATTACATGTATATGTTAGACAGCTGCTTTCAAAGGAGCAAAAAAAAATGTCAATGTCGATCTAGGTTTTGAAATATAAAAAAGACCCTTAATTGAAGACTTTAAAACAAGTTTTATTGTGTAAAAAAAATAAAAAAAACAGGTGAAAGTTGATGCGGTAGAGAGGCACAGAGGAAGTTACAGAGATGTAATACTATGTAGTGAAGATGTAGCATTCACTGCCCAAACAAATGATGTTGTTATTGCTCAGCTTATTTTGTGATGAAGAGTTTGTGTGAACGCACACAGATATGGCTCTAACCAGTCTCTGTTTATGTGAAGCGTGTGTGAGGTTTGTGTGTGAAGATAATCAGGGACTTATTTTTGCCACTGAAAAGGTGTTAATGATGCGTGAAAAAGACAAAGAAGAAAAATGTGGATGTACTGTCAAAGAAAACACTTATAAATAAAAAGAAGAGCAAATGTGTGTCGAAGATAGATCAGTGGTTGACTCAGAAGAAGCTGAGAAACCGAATAGAAACAAAAACTGACACAAAACACACAAAACTGTTAGACTACTTGTTTGAGAAAATGAGAAGCACCTCTCTTTTTTTTTTTTACCACCCAATTTAAAGAAACAGTAACTTCCTTTTTATGTATCCAGCAAACTTTCATTTCAAATACCTTCAGTTTTTCTAATTTTGCATAAAATTGTATTTAACCAAGGGCAATGATTGTTGTGAGAGTCATTGAGAGCCTTTGTTTAAATGGTAGCACTTAAATCTAGAAAAAAAAATACCATTATCAAAAGTCTGATGAAGAGAAAACGCAATACAATCCAAAATCAAATTAGGGTCAAGCGCAGAAAATTTCCATAGCACACTGGGTAATATTCCAATTTTTAGAAAATACTTCAGAAGGAAAAGTATCTGCTTTAGCAAAGAGATCAAAGGAGATACTCTGTAGTGTCTGATAAAGATTTTGACTGGCATTGATACCAGGCAAATTATGCAGATTTCAAGTCACAAAGCTCTTGCTCTATCATTAGATCCTTTTAATTAATGAGTACTTACACACGGAGCAGTCTTATTAAATCAAAATCTGCACAAGTCCCCCATTTCCCACAAGAACAGACACATGCTTCAGATCTTTCTCATAAGTAGATGGCAGTCCTGCTGCTGCTAGCTCCCTCCTCCGCTCTGTGGGATGTGATCAGACTCTCTAATCAGACTCCTTCTTCGTCTCTTTGCAGGTTTATAGGCACGAAACAGCTGAAAGTGTTTTATTGGTCGTTATCAGCCTCAGCCCCTGCAGCAGTCGTCACATCACATCTCTCAGGTCTGAAGCTGGCTGGCTACAGAAACCCAAGAAGAGTGTGTAATGTGCTTTCATGCGAAGCTTGACCTTCTGTCCACGTGGGGAGATGGAGAGTTGCCAAGAATGTCAAATTTCTTCTGTAAGAATAACAGCATGTTGTAGTTTTAGGGTAGAGACAGGATGACATATATTTTGAGATAGGATGTAAGATGAAAATGAGAATCGTGTCATCAGATCTGAACCTGGGTACAGCAAAATGTATATCTCTCACATGGAGGTGAATTTAGAAATAATTGGGACTTTTAAAGGCTATTGGAAGGTACAGATGGTGCAGTCCAGTAAAGACTGATGCCTAAAACAAGACGACATTTAAAAAATAAAATAAATAGTATTAGAAACATGCATGTTGGGAAGTCCGAATAGATTCTGAGACTGAATGCAGTTTTCTACAAATCATTGTGATGAGCGACTTTTTGCCAGCTTGGATCCATCTCTCCAGGACTGATTCAAGGTGATCTAAAGATTTATTATTCCCCTTAATCTTTCTTGCTCTCTGAATTTTTTTGAAGTCTCTGCATCATATTTGATCTATGGAATGTGCTATGTTGAAGATTGATTTGGTTAGCCGGGCTGCAGACTGAATATTAACAGAGGAAGAAGGGAGAATGGAGAAAAAACGGGGAGGAGTTGATTATTTTAAATAAGATCAGAGAGACATGTTGTCACTCTGAATTACAAGTCAGAAAGGTTTCAGCATAAAGTTTCTAATAGTGTTAGTAAAAACAAGCCATATGTGTATAAAGAACAGCTACTGTATAACTGCAGTCCTGTTTAAAATGGAAGATCAATCATTATACAAAGTTATTTCTTGTACATAAGATCATGAGAACAGTTTGGTACCTATCAGTTTATCTTACTTCATGAGCTGTTTCAGCCAGCACGCACAAGAGCTGCTTAACCCACAACTTAGTGAAAATATCAGCTAAATGAAGAGGTGCACAAAAATGACATCACATTGAAAAATTAGTTAAACATCTACATATATTTCCATCTATGTGTTTCTTGTTTTATCAGATCCTTTTTTGTTTTAGGTCCTGTTCACTGAGGATGATGACCAAACTATGTTTTTCATGACCTATATGGCCCATCAAAATTTATGGATTGGATGGCCACCAGTTTGGAAAATGCTGAGTGCGAAGGAAACCTTGATACTCTTGCCAAAAAGTGTTTTCCCTGCAATTTTCCTGATCCTTGAGAAGCTCCCATGCACCTTCATCACACTGCACATTTTTTCCCTTGACATTCCCACCATGTACACCAATTTTCCACCACAATTTTTACAGATGGATATATTGTGAAGTCATGTCTCTATCACTGCCTGAGGATAAATAGCCAAAACCAGTCTGACCCTCAGAGAATCTCCCTTCTTTACACTTAAAAGCCTTTGGGTTTCTAAACATCCACCTTTATTGAATTGGACAGCTCCTACATCGAAACACAATACTAAGGGACTGATGGGGAATTAACAATAGAACAAACTCAGCTTCCATTCCCTTCTTATTAAGGAAAACGGTCACATACAGGCTTTAGCCTGGTGGCATTCAAGGCAGTGAGTTCACTACCTATACAACTTTTGCAAACACACCATACAGTACAGACCAAAAATTTGGACACACCTTCTCATTGTCTTTGACTGAGAGGGTGTGTCCAAACTTTTGGTCTGTACTGTATATCAATCTGATTTATGTTGGTGAAGCTCTGTAGATCACTGCAGAGGTGTGAAACATTAAAAGAGCTGTAAATTAAGTTAATTCTGGTTTGACAAGTGAATTCAAATTCAAACATACTTTATTAATCCCAGATTGTTTTTTTTTTTCTCCGAACCATCCTCCTTTGAATAGTCAACTCAGGAGACTCCAGATCAGTCCTGAGAACAGAACCAACCCTCTTTATCAGTCTGTTCAGCCTCTTCATGTTGCTTGCTTTGATGCTCCGCCCCCGACTTAGAAAAGATCTTCAACATCTTGCTGCAAACGTTGAAGGATCTAAGCTTCATGAGGACATCCAGTCTGCTCTGTCCCTTCCTAAAAACAGCATTGCTGTGTCTCCAGTTCAATCTGTTGTCCAGGTGAACACCAAGTATTTATACTCCTCCACCACCTCCACTTCTTCTCCCATGATGGAAATGGGTTTTAGTAATTTGATAAAACCCACAATCATCTTCTTTGTCTTGTTCAAGTTGAAGATGAGATGACAGTTCGCACACCACGCCACAATGTGGTCCAACAGTTCTCTGAACTCAGTCTCTTGTCCATCTCTGATCCAACCAAAAACTGCAGAGTCAGAGTATTATTGTAGATGACAGGACTCTGACCTGTACTGAATTTATGAGGTGTACAGAGTGAAAAGGAATGGTGAGAGTACAGTTCCCTGTGGCGCTCCTGTGCTGCTGATCACCTGGTCAGACACACAGTCCTTAAGTATCTTTTTTGAATCCTTGCATTCATTTTTTATTTACACTTTACACTGCATTCTAGTTTTAGGGTGATCATGTTTCTGCAGCTGACAGGACTCTGACCTGGGCCCTCATTTATCAAACGTTCATAGAAACTGTCCTATATAAGGTGTACAGAGTGAAAAGGAATGGTGAGAGTACAGTTCCCTGTGGCGCTCCTGTGCTACTGATCACCTGGTCAGACACACAACTCTTCACTAACTGTGGTCTGTTTGTGAGGTAGTCCTTAATCCAGATGATTGTGGAGGCCTCCACCTGTGTCTTCTGGAGTTTCGGACACAATAGCGCAGGCTGAATTGTGTTAAAGGCACTGGAGAAATCAAACAACATGATCCTCACAGTGCTGCCTGCTTTGTCCAGATGACAGTGTGTTTGTTGAAGCAGGTGTATAATGGTGTCTTCCAATCCAACCTTCACAGAAACATTGACTAAATGTACACAGAAAGAAAGTAGTTCAGCTGACAAGGCAACAGTCTCTGCACTGTGGAAGGTGATGATCCAACAGGTTCATTTGCACAGTAAAAGCTGAAAACAAAAGAAGTCTGCGGGAATCTTCTTTGACCTTTATTGAACCCAGGGAGGGATTTTCCAAAAACTTACATTGGCTTTAGCCCAACTAATGTTAAATCACCACTGTTATAAATTTTCAATTTAAACTGTAAATTCAGAAAAAAGATTTTGTTTTTTCAACACCTCAAAAGATTGTCATAATCTGACTCAGTGGGTTGCAGAACTAAAAATGAGAGTGACGACTTGTGTGGCTTAATGCCAACTACTCTGTGATAAAAAAGAGACACTTCCAAGAATATGGACAAAAGCAGCTACAGTGGTTCTTTGCTTTAACTCGTGTTGGTCATGCCTTAAATAGACAAATTCATAGATGTACCCAGTTTACACAATTAAAGTGATACGAGCTGTTGCATCACAAAAATTGTGAAGTTCTAAGTGAGGAACTGCAGTAATTTACAGAAGTTAGCAGCTAAAATAAACACCACCTACATATACTCTTGGTTTTCTCTAAAGATTATCCCCAAAGATTTATCATATAAGTATGTAACAAAGAATTTAAAACCTACTCATAAAGGTATTAAGGTATGAAAAGTATTTACCTGACTCTCAGAGTTATTCAAATAAATACAATCTGTGTGATTTTTTTCTGTAACTAACATTTAATCTTGTTTCAGTTGGTCCTTATTCTGTGCTAATCTGCCACTATCTTCCCTTTACAGCTCTAGTAGCTTTCAAACATTTACTGGTTGCATCAAATCCTTCCATTACAACCATGGTTAAAGCTCTAATCAGTAACATGCAGCAGTGAGCATTTCACAGAATTCATTCATCCATCTGTATCCTCTTATTGCATTGATTCATGTAAAAAGCCCATTTTAAAACAACCTCTGTTGCACTACAGCACTGTTATACACCATATTACAAGGAAAAAACAGATCAGCAATTACATATCAAATATAATTGAAAAGATAGAGTACAAAACCAACAAACAAAACTTGTTTTTTATTTTTTTTTTGGGGGGGGGGCAGATCTCAGCTGGTATGGGAGACTGTTCCAAAGTACTGGAGCTGTAACTGTTTTAAGCCTGGATCTAGGAACTTGTAAAAGAGGTGGTTTGAGAACCTCAAAGCTCTGGTACACGTGTGAATCTTCTAAAGATATAAGAAATTCTGGTGTCAGTCCACAAAGACTTTTTAAAACTAATAGTAAAATCTGAAAATTAATTTAAAAATGGAGTGGAAGTCAATGCAAAGAAGCTAAAACCCGATTAATGCTAATGTCATTTAGGAGTAGAGGGAAGGTTTTTTGTTGATAAATAGCTTTACTGCAGCATGATTGAAGCAAACTGGAACACAGTGAGACACCAGTAACAAGGATTACAGTGAATACTTCATTCCAACTTTATTTTAATGTACACAAGTACCACATTTAGTTGAGCAACAGTTAAATGCTATACTTGATGACTTGATGAGTAAACTCACTACCTTACTGTGAGAGGATTTAATAAATTGTAAAATTAAGTATTCAACTATTCAGTATAAAATGAAAAGTTGTGTGTGACATTATTTACACTCAGAATGGCCTGAACTAATCTGAAGTATCCGTTCAGGCCATTCTGAGCATAAATAATGTCACACACAACTTTTCATTTTATCGTTATGTTTTGTTTTTTCTAAAACAATAAAAAAAAACATTCAGTCAAACTCCATCATGCAGCATCATAACTAACAACTGATGACTTCTAGCTTGAACATACTGTACGTATAGCTAAAGTCTGTCCTGTGAAAATTTTCTACCCAGAAAATGTATAATTCTAACACAGTTTTAATTTACAGAAAATTTGACATATATACGACTGGAAAAGCAATTTTAAGAGTTTAAACATTTTTTTAGAGAAAGACTACATTTCTATTCTCCACAGTATTTGGTAATAGCTTTGAAAGTCTCTAATTAATTAAAGTGCACCATATGTTGCTGATTACATGAAAAAAACAGTATACCATAATCTGTTTTTTTTAATCATAGGAATTTTGTTAAGAATTAAAAGGATTTCATGCAGAGATTTACATACTCAGAAACAGAGATTGCAGAAACAGACGTCTAACAGTTTCAATACTGTTGAAAAGAAATTTTATTTCATTATTAGATTTTTAAAGATTATCAAGAGTTATTTTTTGTTTCTTAACCGTTTAAACCTGCGGGAGCTTGTGAAAGCTTCTGTATCATGTTTTGTTGCCACTGTCATGACGAGCGGGCAGAAAATTACTTGTCACAGATATAAAGAAGTCAGACATCACCCCCTGATGATAAGTTGGCTGTGGTTTATCAAATAGATTGTAATTGGCCATGAGCACACACAAAAGTCCTAATCACTGTTATTCATTTAGATGTGGATCATATAAAATTATATACAAAAATATTTAATTGTTGTGTTTTATAAAAAGGAAAAAAGAAAAATAATGATTCTTTTTCTTCTGGAAAAATATTTAAAAATTAAACCGAATTTAAATAATTGATCAATCCTCAGAACTTCATCAATGCAATAAAAGATTAACAGACTAATTTGTGGTGTTGCTTTTCATGTATCATAATTAGCATTCAGTTGATACATGGCCTGCTGCTAACAGAATGTTACTTTACTGTAAAACATGTCTAAACAGGCAATTTCTGCAGAACATGATTAATGAAAAAAGTTCTTAAGACTTCATTATATTATATCGTAAAAATCTTTTACCTTTGGCATTTGTCATGATTATTTTGCCTCATTTAATTTTTGGAAACATTTCCAAACATGTATTAAATTAAACAAGTCTATTTTTAAATGATCCAGTTCAGTGAGTACAGTTCATGGGGTAAAAAGTTTGGTAGCTTGTAAACAAAGTCCTGTGTTCTAAACTGGGCTCGGACCTTTCTACTACTACTACTACTACTACTACTGTCATTTAGCAGACGCTTTTATCCAAAGCGACTTACATTGAGAGAACATACAAGCAAGAATTCAAAGAGAAGGAAAAAAATATAAGGAGGCGGACTGTTTGGAGTCCAGTTTAATTCCGACGCTGATACATCAAGTGTATCAAAATTTTTTTTTTTTTTTTAGTGAGAGATAAATTCTCAAATCGCTATCATAAATCATAAATTAATCCTACATTAAGACTGAAAGTGTTCTTTAAAGAGGTGAGTCTTAAGTCTGCTCTTAAAAGTAGCTTTTAAGGAGTTTGCATGTTCTCCCTGTGCATGTGTGGGTTTTCTCCAAGGGCTTCCTCCCTCAGACCAAAAATATGCTTGAGGTTAATTGGCAACTCTAAATTGTCCCTAGATGTGAGTGGTTGTCTGTCTATCTGTGTCCCTGTGATGGACTGGCAACCTGGCCAGGGTCTAACCCTGCCTCTCATCCAATGATCCCTGGAGATAGACACCAGCTCCCCATGACCCTGAACAGGAGTAAGTGGGTAAAGATAATGGCTGACTGACTTTCTGAACACCAGAATCAGACTTTGCTCCACCCTTACTTTTTACAGACACTATCGTATCATGAGTTCAGGTCAGTGTTCACATTTCTGCTCAAGGTCATATGATTCCAATGCTGTCTTCCTGTTATTAACATGATCATTTCCATCTGTTTGTGTTCATCCTATTGTCTTATTGTCTAAGCAGCAGTCTGATAGATGTCAGATGCCAGTTTGTTAAGGTAACTTCTGGTTCTTCAAACTGGTGCCACTGTTACTTTTCAAACTTACATCACAGGATTGTTTATAGTGTCCCAAACCTGTTTCTGCCCTCTGGATCATGTCTCTGCCTGAGCCCATGCCAGTAAGTCTTGCCACATCTGTCACTTTTATACCCCATGGAGATTGTTGGGACTTGAAGATTTTTGTTGGTCTGTTTTTTTGTGTTTTACTGGTTCCTGTTTTCATTTTGACCACTAGACTTTGTGTAGACTAAGTTTTTCCTGTTTTTGTCTTTCAGAAAAGCTCACCTCAGTGTCTTTGTTTTTGTTCCACTTGTTCTTCTAAAATAAACTCGATTTTCGAACTCCCGCCTCTCCAGCTGCATTTTGGGTCCAGATCTAAACTGAATTGTAACGCTATTGTACACTGTCAAGATATTATTGATTCTAAGATATGAAACAAATATCTACATTTTGTCTTTCAAAATGTTTCTTTTTTTATTTGAAGGCATGAAGGCATTGTTTTACAAGATAAATGAGCTTTTCCAAAAGGTGCTCTACTAATCTTAGAGGATCCTTTTGATTTTATATATAAAAATAAATATGACAACTTCTGCATCTGTAGAAAAATGATATGATTACACACACACACAAACACACAACCCCCCCAAAAAACAAATTTCACCTCCGAAAAAAGGCATAAGGGAAGAAAAAAAAAATAGAAAAATAAACTGATTTGCATTTTAAAATATCTTGTGTCCTATATGTTTTGTGTGTGAATGTGGGACTGTAAGTGTAAATGTCTGTGCGTGTGTTTTTGTCACAAAATATACTTGATTGAAACATCTCCCCTCACACCAAGAGGAAGACCAGGAACACCCAGGAGACCCAGTCTACAGACCTTTATGAGCACTGAAGACCTGGGGCCACACATCCTTATGGGAGCTGCGTGCTTGGCCAAGAGATGGTGGGAGGCCCTGGATGGGACTCCCATTGTTCAAGGGTAAATACCCCATGGACCTGGAGGCATCAAGCAGCCTGCCGCACCACCAGCCAGCCATCCCAGAAAAATAACCTCAGGCCCCAGTGCCCTACAGAGCACCCCCAACGATAACTACGTCAAAGCCACCCCAAACCGCCACCTCAAAGAGGCAGACTACCAACTGCCCCAGAATACCCAGCCAGGCACTGCAGAACCAGCATGCAGACCCTAGGGGCCGGTAGCAACAGGAGAGGAGCAACAAGGATGGGAAATCCAACCCTCCACAACTGAATGCTAGGGAATCATCAAGTCTCAGCCATGCACACCTATTCTCACACCCTTACAAACATAGTACCTTTATTCACTCACACCAACGGAAAAAAAGATATAAACAGTACATGAATGATTTTGGTCTTTGCAATGCATGACATTCACATCACCTTGCTCTCAGGAATTTCACCTTCTTTTCACTCACATTCGCACTTATACTATGTTTTAGTTAGCAGCTTCATTATGATGGAGATCATGCACACTCGGTTTTTTTTCTTATCACTATCAGTGACCATGCACCAGTTTCTCTCTCTCTGACACAAGGACAACACCATTTAACAACTGAAGATTTGATACATTATTGCTTAATGAAAAAGATTTGATCAACTATTTCAAACAGGAATGTGCAACATACTTAAAACATAATGATTTACCAAAAGACAAATGTTTTTTGGAAGCAGGAAAGGTAGTGATGACAAAAACACAGGGAAAAAAACAAAACACTTGAGTTAGATTTAGAAGCTACCTATACCACTTCACCTCAATAGCATATAACTAGAAAACTGAGAAAGCCAAAACTGAAATTAAATGAAATCTAGACAAGAGGACACATTTATTGGTGAAAATATGTTTCAAGAACTTGGAACATGGCAATAATTCTAGAAAATTCCTGGCTAACCAGTAAAAGCTAAATAAGAAAAAAAAGGCTATTAATTCTATGACTTAGCTGGAGATATTTTTCATAATTCAAAACAAATTAATCAGTATTTTAAACTATTGTATGAAGCCTTATACTTATCATAGGTTAACCCATCTCATGCTGATAAAGACTTTATAAACAATATCACTTTAATTTAAAATGTGTTTAAACTAATCGGTTTGGTTATAGTCTGAGCATATCCTGCCAAACGTGATCATATCAAAACTAAAATAAGATCAAATATTAAGAGAAACCAGAATTTGCTCTGTATTATCCAAAACAAAAGTGCATTAAGATAACCAACTAAGATGCTAAACATGCTCCATAACATACAGACGACAGTCCAAGAAATAGGGTCCGCTTAAATCCTTAATGCTTTATTAATTCAGTCTCATACTATCCCAATCTCATCATACAATCTTCAGCTGGAGTGAGCCTGGCACTATATTATATCCATGTTACCCAGAAGCCTTTATGGAAGGCACAATTAAATATTAACAACCACTTTCTTTTATCCTCCCTACATATTTTATAGACAGTGTAAAATGGCTTTACCACAAACTCCAGGCCCGTAAATTTCATTATGTAAATCAAAACCAGGGTGCTGCCTTACATTGTTTTTTTCTATTTTCTTACTTTCATGTGAGTACATACTTCTTTTTATAGTTAGGATGTACACAAGTTCCTTCAGCCTCCATATTTCTGTTTCTTATCTTAATACATAAGGATGATGTTTACAGAAACATCCATTTCCAAAATGAAGAAGTGTAATTTCTGTTTAATAATCACAAAACATTCCCACTACCTATATTCTGTATGTAGGTTGAAGTCTTCTGTATTTACAGTTTACCACAGAGTAAGAATTGTCAACAATTTCTTCTCTTTGCTGTCTTTACCCTCTATGTTGGTATTAATTATTGTTGCTGCTATTAACTTTATCTGTGTTTTTCTCTTTCCATTGACAAGATGACTGACTCAAATTCATCTGTTTTTGTCTGTGTCTCTTTCCTTTCAGCTTTAACCAGTTAGTTGAGGCAGAAGGCCGCCCATCCTGATCTGGGTCCTGCTGGAAGCTTCTACCTGTTAAAGGTATTTCCTTTCTACTGTTGCCACTTGTGCTGCTCAGGATGGGAGATTGTGTTGAATTGATGATTCAACATGATCGGCCGGTTCCTTAGACAGGGAATGTTTTATTTTGATTGACTTGATATTTCTGTAAAGGGCCTTGAAACTCATTTTGTTATGAACTGGTGCTTTATAAATAAAAATGAATTGAACTGAATTGAACCTATGATCTGTTGCTATAGCCTATGTTGTTGTTATTGGCATGACATTTTATTCTTACCTGTGACGTTGCTGCTGCATATCTTTGTAATTCACAGGTAGTTAAAAAAGACTGAAAGTCTATGCTTGGCCATTCTGTAAGCTATTTGTATAACCTTTCCATGTTTTGGGAATCTTTTAAAGGCAAAACTAAGGGCCTGATTTATCAACATTCCAAGTAAAGAGCGCAAAATTGTGTGTGCTGCAAAAATTTTGCGCCAAGGGTGTGTTCCTAATTTGCGGGTGATCTACTAAGACTGATTGTGCAATTATTAACCAGCACAAAAACCAATATTCAAATGAGGAGTTTGACGGCGCTATTCTCTTGTGGGCGCAATAAAGGCGCAAATGGAAAATGAATTTCGAGCCATTGGAGCTTCAAATATGAGCGTAAGAGGCAAAATATATTGCTGAGCCACAGCAAAGACATCTTCAGGCTCCACCCTGTGATGTTGTGGAATGTTGTGCAACACAAAGCAAACAACAGTGATCAAGGCTATCTTGTGCGTAAAGTGTCCCTCCTGTGCGGTCCAAACACCGACACCTGCTTTTCAGGATGCGGTGCGCTCCACAGTATTTCTAGTGCGTATATGTGCCAGATTATATCGATGTTACTCTGCAAGTGTTTGGAAACTGTATGTATCTGCTCGCATACACTGGATTCAAAATTTGTGACACACACTAGACAATCTACCCTGGGAGACGCAGCACTAGTTGCCACAGTGTGCTGGAATGATCTACACGTCTGTCTGTGTCTTCTCCTCGCAACAATCACTGCAGTCATTTTTGCGCCGAGTTAAGACATGCTTTTCAAAGGTGGTAAAAATACACGCAAAATTAGAAATCGCTAACAGTTTCATGTTTAATAAATCACACTGCGTCAGGAACGCCCACTTATTTACATGTTCTCCTCCCAATATTTTGCGCATTCTGACAGAAACGCCCACATTGCATATTGGGGAAAAGCGCTAAAATGACTGCGCGTCTAGCAGCAGGCTTAACAGGCGCAGTTTTGCCTGCGCGTCGATAGTAAATCACCTGCTGCTTGTTTTTGTGGCTCCTGAGCGGTTTGCGCCTGTTTTAACAACCGCAAACATTTGATAAATCAGGACCTCAGTGTATAATTTGATAACTCTTATTTTGAAGGAATGGAGGATGTTGTCTTAGTCCCTTATCTGCCTTGACACCACAGCCCGCGCATTGCCTTGCTGAGTAATGTGTTATTACTTTATAGTTTGCCCCAACTAAAAGCACCCATAACCCTCAGTGATGGTTGTTAGGCAATCTATTCATAACAAGCAAGAACCTGTAATCTGCACCAACATCCTCTAAAAAGACTCATCAAAGAAATGGAAGAGCCAAGTCTAATGCAAGAGCAGCAGTGAAAACAACTTGTAACTGCTAGAGAGAATGGCATGTAGATGCTGTTGGTACTTTTACAATGTTTACAAGTTTATATTCATAGTCATTCATTCTATGGAATAACCATTAAACCTGTAGTAACTTTGCATTGGTGGAAATACACTAATCATGCTAGAGTACCTAAGATGTAAAGAGGGGATGTTGACATTTTTTTCTTGCAGCCAGAAATCCTCTATATATGTGGAAATGCAAGGTAGATATGCAAAAGTGAGACAGAATTAAACAATCATTGACTTTACCACTGTATTAGAATGCAGCCTTTTGGGAAAAACAAAAAAAAACAAAAACTATTGCTTCCAGAGAAGAACCCAATGTTCATGATTAAAATGGAGGAACAAACAACTTTGTTTAATCATTAGGTGAAATTTATTTTTCACATTTACTTTTGGCAGGATTTCAGCACACTGGAGAAAAATACAATCACGTTTGTGCTGCCAAAGAAATAAATTACTTAGAAGGAATTAATCAGCTCCTATGGTGTTAGATAACTTTCTTTAATATGAGGACACAATTCACAACAATGCAAGTGTATGTCCCTGTTGGGGAGAAGATACAATTATATTGTGGGGATAAAAACTGTTATTATAGAATCAAAAATGATGTAAGGGGGCGCAGACATATACATTTTTTTTTCTCAACTTTCCAAAATTTTCTCTGACACTTTAAAACCTCCCTCTAAATTATTTCCATATGTTTAATTATCAAATGTACACCCTCTTTCTTCTGAGGGCTGCCTTCCCTCATTTTGAGATTTCCCTGTGATTGATTTCACAGATCCAGATCTGAGTAGATGATTCACCAACTGTCTTTCTAACTTTGCATAACACGTACATGGATGTCTCAAACCTTTCAACTTCCAAAAATCAGATAAATTACAGTTCTCCGTTGTTGTTATTATTTCCTACATCATATGAATAACAATTTAACCCCCCTTTGTTTATATAACATTGATTTGCTTGGACATTTGCTGAGGTGGTATGTAGCCTATTATTATTGATGTTATTTTCTCTAAACTGTATTCAGATGGATGAATGTTAAAGAAGGTTATATGATGACATATCTCTGGGTTTGTTTCCACCCGACAATCACATTTCTGTTACTGTTTGTATGTTAGTGTGGATGTGTTGACAGTATGTTGTAAAGTGCATAAATGACAGAATGATGACCCTGAAGGAGACCAAGCCGGAGTATAAACACAGGTGTGATGGAAGCACAGGGCCCAGCAGCCCACACTGTTATACCTGCAGACATGTGTGAGAACACAGTTTTCAAACATCTGCTAAAGTGTTGAAACATTTTCTCTATTAAGTTTGCGATCATTTACTTTTCACATGTATTCACAGTGATTCTTCTGATGATTGGACTTTCATCTGCCTGGTGTACAATTTGAGCATCTATTTTCATTACAAATCCTTAATCTCTATGTAGTCTATCAGATATTGTTAGTTACCATCTGCTATTCTGACAGGTCTCCTTCACCAAGAGGACTAGACTGAATAGAGACTTTGTGAAGACCAGAAATTTGTCCTGTACCCTGGAATGGTAGAAAGTTTATGTCAGGAGCCGTGGGATTCAGCCACGGTCTCCTGTTCATTGTTTTGTGGTGGGTTTTTGTAGTTTGCGGCTTTTGGGGATTTGTCTTTGTATGTATGTATGCTTGGGCTTCTGTTTAACACTGGAACCGCCAACATTTCAATACCACCTAGAACCGCCAGAGGGGGTCATTTTGACCCCCTGTCTAGCAGCACTTAAAAAGAAGAGAGATGCAGCTTATAGAGGTTTTTTTTTTCCTTTTAAACTTTTTTTTTTTTATCTTTCGGAAGTAGGCATGGATTCAACAAAAATTTTACCAATAACTGAATAATGTGGGATAAATATTGGCCTCGTATTTTCAGTAGAATAACTTAAGCTTCGTTTATAACATTCCCATATTGGTAAATATGAAACAAAATTAACTTATTTTCTATGTATTTGGCTTATGTTTTTTTATCAAGTGTTTTGGCAGCAAAAAAAAAAAAAAAAAAAAAAAA